>OU342746.1:93395116-93756948 GCA_910589775.1 Avena eriantha | reverse complement strand
TTCAAAAACACACAAAAATTAGTTTTACAAGTTTGCTTTCTTATTTGAAAAACACAAAAAAATAGTTCCTATCCTAAGTTGTCAGTATGTCTAGCCTTGCTCCAATCACTATGTCACTCGAGGCTATGATTTTCAATTTTAAACAAGGAATTGAGGAAATTTTTAAGGAAGCTTGGTCTAGAATCTCCGATCTACATGAAAAAACTGAGCCTAAAATGACTCAAAGCTTGTTCCTTAGCAGTTTTTACCTTAGAATTGCTCTTTTCTATAGATATGCTTTGGTTGCTGTTGTGGGAGGAGATTTCCTACATTGTAATGAGGATGATGCTATTAATGCTATAAAGAAATTGATCCTCACTTACAACTTGCCTAGACAAACTGATACTTCTTTCGCAAAAATATTTGCTAGGTTGGAGACACTTGAGGCTAGCATTACTAGATTAGAAAGTTGCTATAATACGCTTAGGGATCATCATGATTATGTTCCAAAAAACTCTGAACCATCAAAGTGGTTCCCTACAGTAAAGATTGAGATGAACACTGAAACTTTTCAAGCTCGCTGTGATATCATGTCTGAATTTTGCCTTATGCCCAAAGATATTTATAAATCTCTGAAAACTTGGGGGCTCATTGAAGGAGGAAAAGAAATATCTCTTACTAATAATACTACCATATTACCTCATGGAATAGCTGAAGGAGTGTTTACAAAGATCCTTGGGAAAACAATTTCTATTGATTATCTTGTTATTGAATGTGCAGGAAAAGGACAAATTACACTTGGAAGGTCCCTATTAGAACTCCTTGGAGCAATAATAGATGTGGGAAAGGGGACCATGCACCTTTCTTCTCCACCAAACAATCATATTTTCCCCAAGGTTAAGAATAAAAGTAAGAGAGGTAAGGGCAAGAAAGTTGGTTTTAATGCTTCTTCATTTGAGAACACTTGATTCTTTCTTTGCTTCTTATGCCTAACTTAAAGGCGTTAAAGAAAAGTACTTATTGGGAGATAACCCAAAAGTTTTAGATGAGTCTTGGAAGTTATTACCTCTGTAATAACCGCTCCTTATCCTTTTTATTTGCTTTTTTGTGCCAAGAGTAACCTCTAATGAGAGTGAAGTAATGATTGGGAAAGTTGCTGTCCCGAAACAGATTTCTGTGCTTCACCGTAAAAATTCGTAAGAGAGCTCTGTATGTCAGATTGAGCTGTACGTTTTTGTGCTTCTGCCTCAGGTTGTTATATAACTTTCGTTAGTTTAACACTTTTTGATTTGAGCAACAGAAGGTCTTCAAAAGAAATTGTCTTTACCTGTTGTTCTGTTTTGACAGATTTCTGCCATTTTCTACATTTGCTTCTTGTTGGTTCCTTCTTGAGTTCTTTTGGGGAATTGAGCTTTTTGAGGGAAGTGCTACAGTAGCTAGTGTTCTAATGGAAGTTTATTTGGTGTTAGAACTGAACCTTGAGACTTATTTATCTTAAGTGCACTAATGTTGCTAATGAGATTGTGTGAAGTTTTGTATGAAGGAAAAATTTCAGGTGTATGGAAGGAATGAGTAATGAGATGAAGGATAGACTAAAGCTCAAGCTTGGGGATGCCACGCGTGTCACCCCAAGAAATATCTAAGAAGTACAAGAGTCAAAGCTTGGGGATGCCCAAGGCATCCCCTTCTTCATCAATAAAAATCCCAGGTTTCTTCCAAACGCTTCATTTTTATTGTTTCATGCACAGTTGTTTTTTTCTTGGAGCGTCTTCTTTTTCGTTTTCATTTTGGTTTTTAGTTTGCTTGGTTTGCTTAGTTTGATGAATAAATTGGTTGGACCCCCTCTTTCATACATTTGGTTTGCAAATAGTTTGGTTTGGTTTGGAAAAGAGTAGGAAAGTTCATACTTATGTGGTAAAAAGAGCTCGTTTTTTACTGTGGCCTATGCTTTATCATGCCATGGTTGATATTGTTTTGGCTTTATGCTTAGTATTCTTTGCTGTAGCATGACTTGTTATAAACAATTGAGATTGCTTAATGTTCCTTGGATGAATCATGCGTTGTTTTAGCATATTAAAGCATAGTATAGTGGTATTCTCCTTTGATGCTTTATTTGGGTTGACTTGGCGCATGCTCACACCATGTTATGACTATCTCAAGTCACCATAGCCTTTATGATCCTTTAGTTTTCAACTTGTAGTATCACTTTATGCTTTGATCAATGATGTTTTGTCGCTCTGCATGATTATGGCCATTATTGCTCTCTTAGTTTGTCGCTCCCAGTCTTTTGCTAGCCTCCACAACAATGTATGAGTTCCACTCATGCATCCAACTCCCTAAACCAAGTTATTCCAAAGAGTCCACCATACCTACCTACTAGCTTATGCTATTCTAAGTACATTCATGCTTTTGTTTACCTTCCACTTGTTATGAGAAAACTAGTTATTAAAGCTCTCACGAACTTAATGGCACACTTTACTTTACTTGCCCTTAATAAACTTGAACCATTGTGTCTTCTATGTTGTATATGCTTGCACTTATTTGTCGGGAATTAGCAGAACCATGCTTTCATGGGGAACGCTTTCAATATTGCACTTGGTACTTGTACCTAGTTGATATCATGCTCTTTTGTATATGGATGTCGTCGGTGTGAAATGAAAGGGGAGCTTGTAAGTCCATGGAGTTATGTATATGTGTTAGAGAAACGCCTGGGCCGCTGGTCTAATCCATGCTGACATGTTGGAAACCTGCAGCGTAACCATAATGAGCTGTCTATGAAGCATTCTTCTTATAAAAAAAGAGTCCTATATTGAGAAAAAAAAAGATACTATGAAAAGAGGAAAGAGAGAAAAAAGCACCATATTCCCATGGTAAATAAGAAGAATGCTGAGATGCTCGTTGTCTGCTTTCCTTGTCATTTTGATATGTGGATTCTTCTGTATCATCGGGCAAGGGGTACCCCGTTGGCGGTTCTCTATGATACACATGTACTTACGATGACAAGAACTTACCAGTGAGTAAACTTGAGTAGCATGAGGAGCGGCCCTCGTATACAAGGGACATGAGATTTCTGACTTATACTTCGTCAAGCATGTACACCATAGTTTGTTCACTTTAACCGTAATCACTTCAAGATGCTTATGATAGGGGCAATGAGAGCTGAAAGCTATAAGTACCATAATTTTTGGAAGATCTTTATGAGACTTGAATCCCTACTTCCTTTTACAAAAGGTTTTCTTCCACCATTATATTGAGTCTCCACCTTCTATCTTTATGCACCTACTTTGAGAGCATAGTGGCCATTCTTAGTTCTATGTGCATTGTCCCAATACTAGTTGATTGATGCATAACTTGTTATTGCTTGTTTGAAACTATTGTATCTAGTCACTCTTATGAACTTTGAAGGTGTCCTATGCATTTATATTTGCTACTCTATTGAGGGACAAGCTGAATACTATTATGCTATGTTTTCTTTATGTGAAACAAACAAACGTCGTGCAAAGCATTGTTATTCATGAATCTTTTGTTTGTGCCTTTTCTTGTTGCATCATAGTATCTTTGCTTATTGCTAGAACTTTGTCTTTCATGCTATGATTGAAGTACTATGATCCTAGCTTTGAATGTTTTGCAAATACTTTGATCAATTCTTTGATGGTGCATGTCACCTCAAAAATTATTCTTTCTTTTTATCACTTGCCTACTCGAGGACGAGCAGGAGTTAAGCTTGGGGATGTTGATACATTGCAAATGTATCTATAATTTTTTATGTTCCATGCTTGGTTTTATCCACTTTCCTGTGTTTTGTTCCAACTTTGGAGTACTTTTCATATGATTTCTTGGACTAACCTATTAACAAAGAGCCATAGTGCCAGCTGCCTGTTTTCTGCTGTTTTTGGTTCCAGGAAAGTCAGAAAATGAATATTCTCCGAATTGGACGGGACAAAAGCCAAAGTGCCTATTTTTTCGAAAGTGATCAAGTGCCAGAATACGAGACGGAGAAGGGCCAGGGAGCCACCACACCACCTGGCCACGCGGCCAGGCCTGGCCCGCGCCAGGCGGTGGTGTGGCCGCTCCCGGCACCCCCTTGGCCTCCCCTTCCGCCTATATATTGCCCTCGGGACGAAAACCCTAAGTACCCGATAAAAAATCCACGAAAGAGTCTGTAGCCGCCGTCATCTCCATCCCTAGATCGGGAGGGATCTGAAGCTCTCCCCGGCACCCTGCCGGTGAGGGGAATTCACCCTGGAGGCCTTCTTCATCACCATGCAAGCCTCCAGTGTGATGCGTGAGTAGTTCATCCTTGGACTACGGATCCATGTAGTAGCTAGATGGCTGGTTCTCCTCCTTTGTGCTTTCATGTTTAGATCTTGTGAGCTCCGTTCATGATCAAGATCATCTATTTGTAATTCATACATGTTGTGTTTGCGGGGATCCGATGGATATTGAGATGCTATTTCAGATTGATTATTGATTCTATCATGTCTTTGTTATTTGAGATCTTGCATGCTTTTCGTTGTTAGTAGCTATCTTGGCCAAGTAGATGCTAGCAACTCCAAGAGTTAGTACTTATGCTCGATAGTGGGTTCATGCCTCTCGTAATCTAGGGAAGTGACAGAAATATCTAAGGTACTAGATGTGCTGCTGCTACTAGGGAGAAAACAACAATCCTTTGTTCATAGAACAATCGTATTGTTTACTTTACACGCAGTTCGTAAAGCAATAATATGTTGCTTGCAACTTAATACTGGAGGGGGTTCGGATGATAACCTGAAGGTGGATTATTAGTCATAGATGCATTTGGATGGCGGTCTATGTATTATGTTGTAATGCCCAATCAAGTCTCAAAGGAGTCAAGATGATTAGTATATGCATGTATTGCTTTCTCAGTGTTTGTCAATTGCCCCGCTATAATTTGTTCACCCAGCATGTTATCTATCTTAAGGAGAGCCACCTCTAGTGAACTATGGATCCTGGTCCTTTTTCTTTACATACAATCTACAATATTTTACTGCTTTGTGTTTACTTTCTGCAAACTTTTACTTCTTTCCATTCGATTCGTTTAATCCTTTGTTTTCCGCAAAACATGGTGAGATTGACAACCTCATCGCAAGTTGGGGAGAAAGTTCTGTGGTTGTGTTGTGCAGGTCTCCACGTTGCTACTAGCACCGGTAGTGCGCCCTGCCAAAGCTCAGGTAGTAACACCTTTGGGGTGTTTCCTTGCTCCTAACTGTTCGATTAAACCTTGGTTTCATAACTAAGGGAAACTTGCTGCTGTGCTCATCATACCTTCCTCTTGGGGTTCCCAACAAGCTCTACATCAACACCGCCATCAAGCATTTTTCTGGGCGCCGTGCATTGAGCCATCAGAAGAACACACATGCAATGACACTGGTTGTGGTTCATGAAAAGAGCAGACATGCGATGACATTGTTGGATCCATGTGTGGTCTATGAGAGGAACATACATCTAATGACATCGGTGGATCCTTACGTGGTTTGTGAGAAGAACGCACATGCAATGACACTGGTGATATGTGGTCTGTGAAAAGAACACACATGCAATGACACTGGTGGATCCATATGTGGTTTGTGAGAAGGACACACGTGCAATGATACTGGTGGATCCATGTGTGGTTCATGGGAAGAACACACATGCAATGACACTGGTGATATGTGGTTGGTGAAAAGAATAGACATGCAATGACTCTAACCGTGGTTCATGAAAAGAGCAGACATGCAATGACACTGGTGGATCCATGTGTGGTTAATGAGAAGAACACACATGCAATGACACTGGGTGTGGTTCATGATATGGTTTGTGAGAAGAACACACATGAAATGACTCTAGCTGTGGTTCATGGGAAGACCACAGATGCAATGAGTCTGGTGTATCCTTATGTGGTTCATGAGATGAGAAGACATGCAAGGACTCTAGCTGTGTTTCATGGAAAGAACACACATCCAATGACTCTAGCTATGGTTCATGAGAAGAACACACAACCAATGACACTGGTGGATCCATGTGTGGTCTGTGAGAGGATCATACATGCAATGAATCTAACCGTGGTTCACAAAAAGAGGAGACATGCAGTGACACCGGTGGATCCATGTGTGGTCTGTGGGAGGAACACACATCCAATGACACTGGTGGATCCATATGTGGTTTGTGAGAAGAACACACATGCAATGACACTGGTGGATCCATGTGTGGTTAATGAGAATAACACACATGCAATGAAACTAGGTGTGGCAGACATGCGATGACACTGGTGGATCCATGTGTGGTCTATGAGAGGAACACACATCCAATGACACCGGTGGATCCTTACGTTGTTTGTGAGAAGAACACACATGCAATAACACTAGTGATATGTGGTCTGTGAAAAGAACACACATGCAATGACACTGGTGGATCCATATATGGTTTGTGAGAAGGACACACATGCAATTACACTGGTGGATCCATGTGTGGTTCATGGGAAGAACACATATGCAATGACACTAGTGATATGTGGTTTGTGAAAAGAACAGACATGCAATGACTCTAACCGTGGTTCATGAAAATAGCAGACATGCAATGACACAAGTGGATCCATGTGTGGTTAATGAGAAGAACACACATGCAATGACACTGGGTGTGGTTCATGATATGGTTTGTGAGAAGAACACACATGCAATGACTCTAGCCGTGGTTCATCGGAAGAACACAGATGCAATGAGTCTGGTGTATCCTTATGTGGTTCATGAGAAGAGCAGACATGCAAGGACTCTAGTTGTGGTTCATGGAAAGAACACACATCCAATGACTCTAGCTATGGTTCATGAGAAGAACACACATCCAATGACACTGGTGGATCCATGTGTGGTCTGTGAGAGGATCACACATGCAATGAATCTAACCGTGGTTCATGAAATGAGCAGACATGCAGTGACACCGGTGGATCCATGTGTGGTCTGTGGGTGGAACCCACATCCAATGACACTGGTGGATCCATATGTGGTTTGTGAGAAGAACACACATGCAATGACACTGGTGGATCCATGTGTGGTTAATGAGAAGAACACACATGCAATGACACTGGGTGTGGTTCATGAAAAGAGCAGACGTGCGATGACACCGATGGATCCACGTGTGGTCTATGAGAGGAACATACATCCAATGACACTGGTGGATCCTTACGCTGTTTGTGAGAAGAACACACATGCAATGACACTGGTGATATGTGGTCTGTGAAAAGAACACACATGCACTGACACTGGTGGATCCATATGTGGTTTGTGAGAAGGACACACATGCAATGACACTGGTGGATCCATGTGTGGTTCATGGGAAGAACACACATGCAATGATACTGGTGATATGTGGTTTATGAAAAGAACAGACATGATATGACTCTAACCGTGGTTCATGAAAAGAGTAGACATGCAATGACACTGGTGGATCCATGTGTGGTTAATGAGAAGAACACACATGCAATGACACTGGGTGTGGTTCATGATATGGTTTGTGAGAAAAACACACATGCATAATTTGATGTATGCCATGATGTATTTCATTGTACAAGACTCTCACTTTCCATTTTTATACTACTCAGTTTTGCCCTTGGTTTTATGTGGTACTACTCAGTTTTGCCCCCCCCCCCCTCTCTCTATCTTTCGTAGAAGCACAAACCTATGCTCACCCTATCTGCTACTCCCCGATTGGTTGTCACAGTTGTCACGCGCATCATGCACACCAACCGTTGATTCTATGCGATCCAACGATGATCGTTGTACATGTCGCGCCCTTCACAGTACAGCGTGAGACAGCACAGACGTCTCTCTCAGGGAGACTTCTACAAGAAGGAACACGATGCCGTCCATGGAAAAAGTCGTCGAGCGGTCATATCATGTTTAATCAAGTCTGAAAAGCCTACTACTGCTACTACTACGCCACAACGCATGCGTCATCAAGTGCACGGTCGTTGATGGATAGCTGCAATTTATTGCCACTTGATTTTAATAAGACATATCCCATTTTTTATGCAGCGGCTCTCAATCGCCAATTTTAGGGCCGTGTCAAACTTCGTACATAGAAATTTTGTATGCGCCCTTTGCATGCGGCTCAATACTGAACTGCCATGCATGACCCGGGAAAAAAACTTGACGTACCGTGCACGTGTTGCGGTGCACGGTGCAGTAGACTACGCGGCACGTTGCACGGTGGTGCAACAAAACGTGCCTTGCTTCCATCCACCTTAACTATAGAGCCCCTCTCCACACACCCACTCCCACTCTCGCTCACTGTCCTCACGCAACCCTCTCCACTATCCCACCAGCATCCGCAAACTCCCGAGAATACCCTGTCCGCGCCGGCGATGGCCGAGGAGGATAAGGTGGCCATCGTCGCCTCCGTGGCCACCAGCGAGGAGGCCCCTGTCTCCTTGCCGGTCCCCCTCGATGCGTTGAAAGCAGCCGCCGTCCCTATCCAGGCCCCAGTCGAGGCATCGATGGCAGCCGCCGTTCCCGTCCAGGCCCTCGTCCCTGCTACCGATAGAGCCGCCGAAGAGGAGCCCCCCGCCGGCGAGGAGGCCCCCACTGATCACAAGCAGATCACGCACTTCTTGGGCACCTACGACCTAGATAAGTACATCGCTCCGCTGAACCCCTATGACACCGGCATCGACGACCCATGGTCGGAGGTAACTAGGGTTTGCTCCCCTCCCCTGGTTCTTCTACCATTCCCATCGTTGGATGCTAGATCTTGGTTTATTAGGATTCGCTTGTTCGCATTTCCATTGCTCGATCTTCTTACATCATCTACTCCCCCATTTTCCTTTTCTTCCAATAGGTTTCTGGCAGTGACGTCTCTAGCGATGACGAGTCCATTTACACCAAGGCTCATTAGGTGCTGAGGAGGCTGCGGGCTGGCCAGTATGATGACTTACTCAGGCGCGGCGAGTACAGATGCCCCTTCCGCAAGGGGATCGCCTACTACTGGTTGAGTCACGCCGGCGGCACCAACTTCAACACCTTACTGAAGCATGCAGAGGTCGCAGGCTTCGGCATCTACAAAGGCGTCAAGCGCGAGATTGTGAACATCAATGCCTACATCGCTGAACACCGAGCTCTCGGCATTCACCTCCGAAACCTCAAGAGGGTGTCCATCAAAGAGGGTCGCATGCCTCCAATCAGACCCAAGGCCCCCAAGATCAAGGGACTGGGTAGCAAGAAGTGGCAGAGGCGCCGGAGGGAGGTGGAGGCGCTGGGGAATGAACCGGTTGGATGTCAAGTTGGATGTATCTGCATCTGCGGCGGCTGCTGCTAAGCAACTTCTTTTGATTTTCTATATTTTGCTTGCATCCTATTTCTGGATGAATGCATCAAACCTTGTTAAGCAACCTACTACTCTCTATCGCTATATCCTATTTAGCTGCGCACAGCTATATCTACATTTGTTTTGTTTTTTGAATGAATGTATTCTGCCTGGTGTGATTTGCTGCTCTAGATTTGCTACCTGATCGGAGGCAAAAAGAGGTCCAAAAGGGAACGAATTATCGAAGAGAGAATCTTCTCTAGATTTGCTACCAATTTGGGCAAAATGAAACATATCTGTTTAGCGAGAGAGGAAAAGGGTACTCTTTCAAACTGCCAGTTAACGAGCTACCATCTTGACGAGGCCCCATCTTGATGTCTCCCTCTACAAGAAGGAACACGATGCCGTCCATAGAAAAAGTCATCAAGCGGTCATGTCACATTTAATCAAGTCTGAAAAGCCTACTACTCTACTACTACGCCACAACACACGCGTCATCGAGTGCACGGTCGTCGATGGACAACTGCAATTTATTGACACTTGATTTTAATAAGACACATCCCATTTTTTACGCAGCGGCTCTCAATCTCACTTCCAAGTGGGGGCCCACCGTAAGAAGCTTGCACGCGCTAGCTAGAGGCCGAACAGCTGAGCTCGACGAGACCTAACGTCTCCGGCTTCATCGAGTCACTTGCAGCCATCAACACATCCCTTTACCGAATCTATCACAACACCACAAATCTCGCCGTACAGCCACCTACCTTCCCCTCTACATTTCCAATTTTAACTATCGCCAATTTTAGGGCCGTGTCAAACTTCGTACATAGAAATTGTGTGTGCGCCCTTTGCATGCGGCTCAATACAGAACTGCCATGAATGGCCCGAGAAAAAAAGGTGATGTATCGTGCGCGTGTCGTGGTGCACGGTACAGTAGACTACGCGGCGCGTTGCACGGTGGTGCAACGAAACGTGCCTTGCTTCCATCCACCTTAACTATAGAGCCCCTCTCCGCACACCCACTCTCACTCTCGCTCACTGTCCTCACGCAACCCTCTCCACTGTCCCACCAGCACCCGCAAACTCCCGAGAATACCCCGTCCGTGTCGGCGATGGCTAAGGAGGATAAGGTGGCCATCATCGCCTCCGTGGCCGCCGGCGAGGAGGCCCCCGTCTCCTCGCCGGTCCCCCTCAACGCGTTGAAAGCATTCGCCGTCCCTGTCCAGGCCCCAGTCGAGGCATCGATGGCAGCCGCCGTCCCCATCCAGGCCCCCGTCCCCACTACCGACGGAGCCGCCGAAGAGGAGCCCCCTGCCGGCGAGACGGCCTTGGCCGGTCACAAGCAGATCACGCACTTCTTGGGCACCTACGATCCATATAAGTACATCGCTCCGCTGAACCCCTACGACACCGGCATCGACGACCCATGGTCGAAGGTAACTAGGGTTTTCTCCCCTCCCCTGGTTCTTCTACCGTTCCCATCGTTGGATGCTAGATCTTGGTTTATTAGGATTCGCTTGTTCGCATTTCGATTGCTCGATCTTCTTAAATCATCTACTCCCCCATTTTCCTTTTCTTCCAATAGGTTTCCGGCAGCGACGTCTGCAGCGATGACGAGTCCATTCACACCAAGGCTCGTCAGGTGTTGAGGAGGCTGCGAGCCGGCCAGTACGACGCCTTCTTCAGGGGCCCCGACTACAGCTGCCCCTTCCGCAAGGGGATCGCCTACTGCTTGACGAGTCATGCCGGCGGCATCGACTTGAACACCTTACTGAAGCATGTAGAGGCTGCGGGCTCCGGCATCCACAAAGGCGGCAAGCGCGAGACCGTGAACATCAACGCCTACATCACTAAACAACGGGCTCTCTGCATTCACCTCCAAAACCTCCAACAGGTGGCCATCAAAGTGGGTCGCATGCCTCCAATCAGGCCCAAGGCCCCCAAGAGCAAGCGACTAGGTAGCAAGAAGTGGAGGAAGCGCCGGAGGGAGGAGGCGGAGGCGCGGGCGCTTGCAGGATGTGCCTACACCTACGGCGGTTGCTGCTGCTAAGCAGCTTCCTTCTAGCTATATCATATTTCGGGCTGAATGCATCGAACCTCGTTAAGCAACCTACTTTCTATCGCTATATCATGTTTAGCTGCGCATAGCTATATCTACACTGACAAGTAAAATTTAATTCACTTCTCATCAGACCACTTGAGGCGCTTGATATCGTTCCTAGGCGACAAACTGCGACCATTCTAGGTACTCCACAGCTCACGAAATGCTTCGTCCCACATGGGATCTGACTTGGCTTCCCTATCTTCAGCGTCCTGCGGCACAATTAGCGGTGCATCACAGGCCTGATTGTTGCCGCTAGAAGATGCTACCTCTCTGTTTGCTGCTTCAGCTGCAGCCTCTCTGTCAGCTGCTTCTGCTTCAGCTGCAAGCTCTCTTTCAGTTGCTTCTGCAACCTCTCTGTCCGCTGCTTCAGATGCAGCCATTTTCTTTGCATATGCAGCTTCAAACTCAGTTATTCTGCATTTTCTACAAAGGGCTCCCCTAAGCTCGTCTACCCTCTTGCAAATAGGGCAAAACACGAGGTAACATAGAAAAAATGGATATTCTTGTACAGCTGGTAGGTCACGTAAGCATCTATGGCTGCATACTTAAGGTTTATATCAGACAACGACCACTCGTCCCAGAAATCGTGCCTATCCGTAGGGAAATCTTCCTTCATTTTTTCATACGACTCATCGAGGATTCTAGTTGTGAGTGATGCCATTCCATCCTTCCTCGAGCCCCCTAGGATCTTGACAAGACTTTGAATATCGATCCAGTTGTGCGCAGGAATTATAATTTCCTCCTGATAAAATTTCAAAAAATCAGTTGTTGTGTTAGTAGTGCAGAAAACAATTCCCTTTTCTACAAGGAACTGGCGCAACGCCGGACATTTCCTGTCAGTCCTGAAAGTATGTAGTTTGTCATCACCAAAATTTGTAACAACAAATATTTTGTCAATGCAAGATCATCATCTCAATATAATTTTGAAAAGTTTAGTAAATGCAAGATCAAGACTCTCAACATTGTATTGTCACAATTTATTCGGTTTTGCTATTTCTCAGTCAGCTGAACGAGTTGCACATTTCTTTTAACTACGGTTGCACTTTTCTTAGGTGATTGAGACTAAAAAAAATCTCAGTCGATTGAGACATAGGCAAAACCTAATTTATTTGGTCCTAAATAAAATCCAGTAGTTGCAAGATGAGCAAGTGGATAAAGAACAAGAGGAGAAAACCCCTAAAAGCGGTTAGCTATAGAGAGCAGATCTACAAACTGGGAGAGGTGGTAGACGAGGACGTGTTTCCGCATGGCCAGTTGAACGATGGCGACTTCACCCCCTTCATATGGGTGCTCCGGGGTGTACTCGAGGTCTAATCCCACAAACTTGTCCTCGTATATCCCAAGTCAACCCTCGTACATCCTCAGGACACGCACCACTGTCTCCTCCTCGTTGGTGTAGACAACGTCTATCTTCTTATTGTCATGGGTAGTGAAGCTTGTCTCTAGAGTGCGTAGATCTTCCATGGTGGCAAGGAGAAGACGGAAAGAAGATAGATGACAGGAAGAAGAAGAGTGGTTTCTGTGATGCAGGGGAACGATGGAACCGTCAATACGTTTTTAAGAGACGCGTGGCAGTGGCCGTTCCAGCTTCTGAGTAAACAAAAAAAATTATAACGCCGATACATATGCCCTGTTTTGTCGTGTCAATACACTAGGTAGGGGTGGACAGGGGGTGTTGTCCTATCCACTGTGCAAACGCTGCAAGCCTACGTGACAGCCACCCCGCCTAAGCGACGGGAGCGACATAACGGCAAGAACTGACAGGGGGCCCAACTTGACGGCCGTTAGCCTGATTTTTTGTATTGAGATGTAAAGTTGAATTCATGCGAAAAAAGACCCTTTGAGTATTTGGCACACCAACTGTAGTCATCCCGGCTGATTTCAGGGAACTTGGGTACCGCGTTGCCTGTACACCCCAACTTTCGGGCCTCAAAATGATATTCTCATCTACATCACCAAGTCTCTCAAGTGGACCCATGACTCGTGCACGAGCTAAACTCCTACAAGCTAAGGTGAATTCGCTCCTTATCTCATGTGATTTCCATACATCCTTGGATAGTTTGCTACTTCAAGCCAATACTTTATGCATCATCAGGTATGAAACCCATGAAGAAATGCCAAGAGAAGGAGCCAAGACATCACAAGACGAAGGTCTAGGACAAACCGGCGCCAAGCCCGGCCGACCGGCATTCCCGCCGAAATTTCCGGCGCACACTCCGGCGGACCAGACCAGCGACCGGAAATACCGACGTGCGCCGAAACCAACCGGTGTCGACCGAACAACGCGACTGTGAGCCATTCCGGTTTCGACCGGAATTTCCGGCGGTGACCAAAATTTCCAGCACCGTTGGACTTATCGCCGGAATCGTCCCTCGAAAGTCAACAAGGGTTTGATGCCCGAGAACATTCCTATTTCGTCCAATTTTTACCCTTTTATGCCCAAACTACCCCTGATTTAGTGGCTGGCCTATATATAGCCCCCACACCCTCCTTTATTACTTAGGCATGATATTTGGAATTAGTGGACACCCTTGTGGATCTATCTAACTCTTGGCTCATGCTCTTTGATTAAGGAGCACCCAAATATCACAAACCTCGTTGGAGTTTGCATCGTGCCTCCCTCGTTGTACAAGGCCTTGGCATCGGAGTCCCTTTGCCAAGACGTTAAGATCTCACCGAGACTCCCTACTCGTTGTGCCGGTTTGAGAGAGAGAGACCTTCGCCCGACGCCGATCCTAGGGATTGCGCCGGACCGGTCACCGCCGGCGTGAGCTATTGGTTTGTATAGTGGTTTTGCGTGAGTGTGTTCATCGTGTTCTTTATGCGTGAATTTGTCGTGTTCATCCCCTCTCTCCTTCCCCCGCACTTCACCCTCGATTTGAAAGAGATTCGTGAAAGATCGGATCACCCTCGAGGTTGACCCTCAACAACATCTGTATTGTAGACTGTTCAATACATATGTATATTTTCGATCAATTCATGATTCAATCCACCTATGTACTATAGACTGTTCAATACCTGTGAATTTTGTACTATTTAATTCAATGGTGATTTCCATGTTGATCCTACACGTCTACTTTGGTACTGTTCAATTCAAACTTGATTAGTTCTTTTGGGAAAATATGTACGTATGTATTTTGTACTGTTCAATTCAATGGTCATTTTCATATTAATACTACAAGAGTACTGATAATATAGAATTGATTAGTTCTTGTGTAAAACAAAAAATTTAGACGTAGGATGGTTGGGTAATTAACTACAGTGCAGAACAGAACACTAGTTGGTTAATCTGAGTAAGCAACAACCATGATTGATTGATAATTTATTTTTTATTTCAGATGTCTTCCGTGACAGAGGACATGACCATGGGGACAAATGGTGTTGGGGCAGGGTCCCGGGCTGCTGTACCTATGCTTGTTGCCCTGGTTATTCTTGTTAGAACTAATTACTGAGTCTAAGGACATCCAAGCGAAAGCATCCAAGCGAAAGCATGAGCATGAAGCCTACTTCTTAACACTCGGTGACCTCCCAATTTGGGGATACCCCCGGGTAGGGTCACGCCGGGGTATAAAGGCCAAGATAGCCGAGGTACGGCAAGGTCAAAGTACGTGCTGGCCGAGTCACCTCAAGGCAGGCCGAATCACGGGATAACCCGGACCAGGGGATGTCCACCTAACTAGGTCTTAACCGACTTAAGCCGTATGTCGGCAGAATATATCTAACTTGTATGCAGGTACGGGTGTGGCCGAATCAACTAAGTACGATCCAGGTTATGTCAAGCTTGTAAGAGAATGAAGGTATCTTGCTGGTCAAAGGGTGACCACTGTGTGCAGAGCGTGAGCGAAGCGGACAGAGGCTAGGACCACCGAGGCGTGGCCGACAGAGATGACAATGCCTATGTCGGATGATGCGGGCGCCGCAGAGGCTTACGTAGCCTCTGCATGGATGACACTGGGCTAAAGTGCCCCAATCGGCTTACTATTTTAGGAAGAGGAATATGCCTCCACATATGCCCTAATTAGAGACCTAGCCACTCCTATATAAGGAGGGCTAGGGCCTCTGTAGAAAGGGTTGGTTTTTCTGGTTGATCCCTAGAGGGTGGTATTTTACCTGTGGTGAGAGTAAGAGAGTTCTTCTTCCTCCTCTCCCCATACAGCTCTAGGGGCACTTGTAATCTGTAGAAGTGAATCGAATACAAAACTACTGTGTGTGGAATCACCACACTATCCCTCCCTGGATTCCCCTAGTGCATTTAGTCCCCACCTTTAGCCTATCCATGGCATCTGCCGTGACACCACCACGACAGTTGGCGCCCACCGTGGGGCTAGCAGCGCTAGCAGGGGTGAAGATCCAGACAGGAAACTTCATCGGCACCGGCGAACTCATCGTCTCCGGGCTCGTTCAGCGCTTTGGAGTGCTGGATTTCGTCAGCGACAACACTGGCTGCTTCGGCAAGCGTCCTCTTCCGCGCAACGGCCTCTTCGTCAAGCTCGGCGTGCACAAGATCTACGTCGATGTCGATGTGTCGTGCGTTCATCTGCGGCATGTCGTCGAAGGAGGCGAGCCACCCCTTAGCACGGCTCGCGGGGCGCGTATCACTCGCTCCCCGGACCACGCTGAGGTGATGATGACCGCGCCAGGCGCTGGCGCAAGCAAGGATCCGGCACCAGATCCGGAGGTAACGCCTAAGGCACCGAGGAAAAGTAGAGGTCCTCCTCTAGAGAGGCCAGAGAATGTGCTGCAGCAGGCGATGGATAGCCTAGCAAACCCAGTAGTAGCAGCAGTAGATCCGGCTCAGGCACAGGACGAGCTAGAGGAGACTAGGCAAAAGATACTAGAGGGTGCAAAAAAGATAACTACGGCTCAGCAGTTGTTGAACATGACGCTGCGTGAGTACGCAAAGGCAAATAAAGTAGATGCAGTAAAATTGAAGGGGAGAAATCTCATGAGTGAAATGAACAGACATGGTGATACTAGGATTGAGGAATCAGAAAACTGTTTGTCCGTGGGGCTGCCGAAGTATAGTACCCCGGCAAAGAACCTTAGGGCAGCAGATGCAGCTACATCCGAGTTAGAGGGTCTGACGGGTGAAGCCCGCCAAAGATAGCAAGATAGGGTAAATGAGTTGGTTCGGATCGCGAACAGGCAAAATGAGGAATTGCTCAGGGCTAACCCGGAGAGAGCTAGGGCCTCCAAGATCGTTCATTCGGCGGTGGGTAACCCAGAGAAATCTGCTGGGGCTGCATCGTCACCTCATGGTGGTCCTAGGAGAGAGGAGGTAGTAACCTCAGCCAGGAGGAATAAGCAGATAGTCCCATATGACTTGGCAAGGGCAGGGAAAGGAAAAGAGGTGCAAAGGAATGAAGATCGACGAAGTATGAGCCGAGGTGAAGCTGGCCGAGGTAACCGCAACCAAGGCAATGCCGTGCAAGGGAATGTTGTAAACGGCAATGTCGGACAGCGTAATTCGGTAGGTGCAGGGCAACCCAGCAGCGGAATATACCACGGCAAGAGCGCAGTGCCGGCCAAGGTATGCAGCAGAGATCAGCTCCACCAGAGCAAGATAGATACAATGATAGTGATTCGGAATTGGTGAATGCAGGCTATCCTAGACCGGACTATCACGTGATAGGGTCAAGATTGGGAAGCAGGAACTTGATGCATGATGATGCCAGGTTGAAACTGGATCGGCTGTATAGGTCGGAGCAAATTGAGTGTCAAGGTCCTCTGGGTCTAGCGTGTTTTGGGCCCCAGATCATGAAGGAACCTCCGGTACCTAACTTTCAATTACCTAGAGGCACAAAGACATATGACGGCAGCACAAAGCCGGAGGATTGGTTGATCAACTATGCAACTGCTGTAAAAATTGCCACAGGCAACTTGAGATGGGCTATGAGATATGTACCCCAGATGTTGGAGGGGCCAGCGAGGGTGTGGCTAAACAATTTGCCGCCCGGAAGTATTAACTGTTGGATCGATTTTGAGGAAATGTTTGTTAGCAATTTCTCAAGTACGTATCAGAGGCCCAACAGACCATGGACCCTAGCAATGTGCAAGCAGAGACCGAATGAGACTGACCGGGAGTTTTTAACCCGTTGGTGCACTGTGTGAAACTCTTGTGAGGGCGTGATTGAGTCAAAGGCCATAGCTTGGTTTGCTCAGGGATGCAGATATGCGAGCATGCTATGGCAAAGGTTGCAGAGGGATATGCCAACTACCTTAGCAGAAACGATCCAAATCGCTGATTCATATGCCTTGGGTGATCCGACTCAGCCTAGGCTCGTGTCAAACGAGTCAAGCGAAGAGTACTGCCAGCGATATGGAGCTGGATCATCTCGGAGAAATGATAACCAGGGTAAAAGAAGAGATGATAGACCGGATTACCGATACAGTTCGTAGCAAGTTGCGGCTGTGAATCAAGATCAGCCCGGAGCAGGAAGCAACCAACGTCAGAAAACTGGAGGACAGCAATGGACACCAAGAAATGATGGAAAGAAAACTTGGACGCCAAAGCAGAAGAAACAGTGGCAAGAAAAGAAGGACCGTCCGAGGTATACCTATGACGCAATGTTGGATCAGCCGTGTAAATTCCACACGCCAAATCCGAGTAACCCAGCGGGTCACACAACCCGGCAGTGTGAGTGGATGCGAAAGATAGAACAAGGTAGTTCGGGGAATGCTCAGGCACCTTGGAATGATCAACCTCGGCAGGAGTTACCCCGGCAGCAATTGCTCTCCGGAGTGAACACGCAACAGTTAATGTTGCCTCCCCCTGCGCCGAGGTATGACAACCATGAGAGAAGGGATGCAGTGCATCAGGTGGAGAACCAAAATCAACCGGATCAGAGGTACCTCGGAAACGAGGGGAGGAATGAGTACAAAGAGCATCATTAGAGTTACTGTGTGTTCACCACGGAAGAGACAGACAGGAAGAGCTTGCAGCGCCAACATATGGAAGTGAATGCAGTAATGCCAGCAGTGACGAGGTATATGCCTTGGTCAGACCAGGAAATTACCTGGAGCATCAAAGATCATACCAAGCTTATGCCAAGTCCTGGTTCGTACGCGCTGGTGTTGGATCCGACGTTCATTGGGCCTAACATCAATGTGAGGTTCTCAAAGGTGCTAATTGACAATGGTAGTAGCATCAACATCATTTACGTGGACACAATGCGCAAGTTGGGTATCTCGGAGAACATGCTCCAAGCTACAAGGACAACTTTCCATGGCATTGTGCCAGGCATTTCTTGTGAGCCCATAGGCAAGGTCCCGGTTGATGTATTGTTCGGTAGAAGGGATAACTGCCAGACTGAGAATCTGGAGTTCGAGGTCGTAAATTTGGAGAGCGCATATCACCCGTTACTCGGCAGGCCAGCTTTGAACAAATTTATGGCAAGTACTCATATCAGTTACTTGAAAATGAAGCTTCCCAGGCCAAATGGTGTGATTACCATAACTGGTGATTTCCGACGTTTCATTGAGTGCGCGTCTATCGGGTCTAACCTAGCCGAGTCACTCGTGATTGCACAAGAAAAAAGAAAGATCCAAGAGGTGGCGGCATTGGCTCAGTCCGCGCAGCAGTATATACCGACGCTGAGTAACCCGCATGGTAGTGTCTCATTCCAAGCGACAAAGGATACCAAGAAAGTGCATGTTGATGACATGTTCCCAGAGCGCACCATGACAATTGGTGCCAGGTTAAATGACAAATAGGAAAGCGAGCTCGTCAACTTCCTCCGTGAGAATCGGGATATTTTTGCTTGGTCCACACAAGACTTGCAAGGTGTTCCGAGGGAGTTGGCCGAGCACTCTTTGAATGTGAGACCCGGAGCAAAGCCGGTGAAGCAACCTCTCCGCCGCTTTGCCGAAGATAGGAGAAAGGGCATAGGAGATGAGATAGCTCGGTTGTTGGCTGCCGGATTTATCATGGAAGTGCTTTACCTGGATTGGCTGTCTAATCCAGTGCTGGTGGAGAAGAAGAAGGACGATCCAAATGTGGCAGCGGTTTGGCGTATGTGTATTGATTACACGAACCTGAATAAGGCGTGTCCAAAAGATCCATTTTCACTGCCAAGGATAGACCAAGTCATAGATTCTACTGCTGGGTGTGAGTTGTTGTCATTCATTGATGCATATTCTGGTTTCCACCAGATACCCCTGAACCCAAGTGATCAAATAAAGACTGCGTTTATCACCCCATATGGGGCTTATTGCTATCGCACCATGCCATTTGGTTTACGTAATGCAGGAGCAACGTACCAGAGATGTATGCAAAAATATTTACATGACCAAATTGGTCAGAATGTGCAGGTATATGTGGATGATGTTGTTATCAAGACCAAGGAAAGCAAAATTCTCCTTGACGATATCAAGCAGACATTCGCGAACCTAAGGAGGTTCCGAATGAAGCTTAACCCAGAGAAATGAACCTTCGGTGTCCCGGCTGGAAAATTACTCGGATTTCTTGTCTCCAGCTGAGGTATCGAAGTTAATCCAACTAAAATTCGGGCCATAGAGCGAATGGAACTGCCGAAATGTCTTAACAGTGTCCAGAAGTTCACTGGTTGCCTGGCATCCTTAAGTCGGTTTGTATGTCGGTTGGGAGAAAAGGCACTGGCTCTCTATCAACTCAAGAAAAAGTCGGACAAGTTCATTTGGACGCCACAGGCCAATGAATCCTTTATCCAATTAAAGAAGATGTTAGCCACTGCACCAGTGTTAGCCTCTCCACTATCAAAGGAGCCAATATTGCTCTATATAGCCGCAACCAACTGAGTTGTAAGTGTAGTGATTGTGGTAGAGCGCGACGAAGAGGGTAAGTCGGTGCAAAGGCCAGTGTATTATCTAAGCGAGGTGCTATCAGCCTCAAAACAAAATTACCCGCACTATCAGAAAGTGGCGTATGGTGTGTACATGTCGGCGAAGAAGCTAAAACACTATTTTGAGGAGCACCCCATCAAAGTAATATGTGAGGCTCCCATATCCGAGATAATGAGTAACAAGGATGGAAGCGGCAGGATTGCAAAATGGGCAATTGAGCTAGCTCCTTATGCACCACAATATGACATAAGAGAAGGGATCAAGTCTCAGGCTGTAGCTGACTTTCTTGTGGATTGGGCCGAGGTGCAATATGAGCCACCATTGCCATATCCGAACTACTGGAGAATGCACTTTGACGGGTCAAAGAAAAAAACCGGGTTAGGCGCCGGAGTTGTGCTTACCTCGCCTAAGAAGGACCAGCTGAAATATGTGCTGCAGATCCACTTCGCAGCATCAAACAATGTCGCAGAATATGAGGCACTTGTGCATGGGCTCAAAGTGGCAAAAGAAATCGGGATACGTCGGATCCAATGCTTTGGCGACTTGGATTTGGTAGTTCAGCAAGTTTCAGGGCTCTGGGATGCTCTAGATCCAAACATGGCACTGTACAGATTTCATGTGCAGAAGATATCTGGTTACTTTGAGGGATGCGAATTTCACCATGTACCCTGGGTGGAGAATGAGGCTGCCGACGTATTGTCGAAGCTCGGATCAACCCGACAAGCAATTCCACCGGGTGTAGCCTTAGAACACCTCATAAAACCATCTATCAGGTCATCCCCAGAAACCGACTCAATCTACGTCCCGGAAGATCCGGAGTCCGGAGCCGTACCCATGGACATTAACGTAGGAGGTGGAACGTGAAGCCCGGGGACTGCCTCGCAAGACCCGGGGACTGCCTCGCAAGACCCAAGGACTGCTCAACACGATCCAGCGGAGGTTATGCCGGTGGATCAGATGGAAGTTGATGAGGATGGGTTCCCTATACGAGCAATACCAGCTTGGGCACTACCTATATTTCAATTCCTGAAAGATGGAACTTTACCCGCTGAGGAGGTGCTTTCCAGGCAAACTCAGAGGAGAGCAAAGGCATACACGATCATCAATTCCAAGCTATACAAAAGGAGTGTAACTAATGTCCTCCATCAATGTGTTGACCCGGAGGAAGGACTGGACATCCTCCGAGATATACATCAAGGGGAATGTGGGCATCATGCCTCGTCCAGAGCCTTGGTAGCAAAAGCTTTCCGTCATGGGTTCTACTGGCCAAGTGCCTTGGAACAAGCAGAGGATCTGGTGAGAAAATGCAATGGCTGTCAAAGATATGCTACCAAGACACATATGCCAATGTCTGAGCTCAAGACCATACCAATTACATGGCCATTTGCCGTATGGTGCTTGGATATGGTTGGCCCGTTTAAACCAGCAAGAGGGAACATGACCCACATCTTGGTCATGGTTGACAAATTTACGAAGTGGATTGAAGTAAAGCCAATAAGAAAATGTGACGGAGCTACGGCCGTAACATTCCTCAAAGATATCATCTTGAGATACGGTTATCCTCACAGTATCATAACGGACAATGGAACAAATTTTGCTGAAGGAGCATTTGCGAGTTTTTGCCGGGATAAGAAGATCCGGCTAGACGTTGCCTCGGTAGCTCACCCCGCATCGAACGGACAAGTAGAAAGATCCAACGGATTAGTATTGTCCGGGATAAAACCCCGCCTCATTGAGCCACTGCAAAGATCAGCAGGGTGCTGGATAGAAGAACTACCAGCGGTACTGTGGAGTTCAAGAACAACTCCGAATCGATCAACAGGCTATACGCCATTTTTTCTGGTATATGGGGCAGAAGATGTACTACCAGCCGACGTAGAGCATGATTCGCCTAGGGTCACCCAATACACAGAAGCCGAAGTGCAAGAAGCCCGGCAAAATGATGTTGATCTACTGGAAGAAGCGAGAGAATTGGCATTGTCCAGATCTGCCATATATCAGCAAAATATCCGACGCTATCATAGCCGGAAAGTAAGCCCCCGAGTTTTCTGGGAAGGCGATCTGGTACTCCGGTTGGTACAACGTACTGCTGGCATGCACAAGTTATCCCCCCATGGGAAGGGCCATTCATTGTGAGCAAAGCATTGCACAATGACTCATATTATCTTATCGATGCAAAACCACAGGAGAAGAACAAGGCGGACAGGTCCGGCGAGGAATCTAAGCGTCCATGGAATGTAGCTCTACATCGTCCTTTCTACACTTAGCAGAGAAGTGTGTATCCGAGTCACTCATATGTCGGTATGTATGCCGACAATGAGCTTATCAATGAAATGTTGGCACCTCGAGCAGTAACTCGGGGACTGCCTTAATAATATTTGTTATCTTCTATATTTATCATTTATGTGTCGGCTGGCGTAAGTTGCTTCTACCTAAGCCGGATTAGTAGTGTGTGAGCACCAAAAACCCAACTCTTCGACTTGCTGCTATCCAACAGGATTTGGCTTCATGGCAAGCAAGAGAACACGTTTGGAATTGCGTAGCACATGAAAAACGACTAAGGAAAGAAACTTAATCGTGCCGACATTTGTTATTCGGACTAACCCTGTTTTTATCTTATATTTAATTTGCTGAATTATTTTGAGCTTATCCTAAAGTTTCCAAGTATTGTTAAGTCCATTTTTGAAGCTCAGACTCGTAAGTCATTAAACCGAACCAAGGTAGACACGAGCCGAGCCAAGAAATTGGAGGAACAAGAAAATGAAACTCGGGGACTACGCCCAAGTTAATCCGGCACATAAACTTAGTAGCAAAATATCACTTGAGTGCTTAATACAATTGCACCCGGCATACCGGGGATATGATGAAATTTAAAAGTTTTTTCGCTCAAGGAGCAGCAGGCGGAGGTAATTTGGCGCCAGCGGGTGCAGCTCCAGCTTTGGCTTCAACGTCATCTTCGTCTTCCTTGACGTCCGAAGCCTCGTCCTCTTCATCCTCACCCGAACCATCTTCGGCATTTTCATCGTCGGTAGCATCTAGGAAGCTTGGTCCCTCATTCCATTGATGAATGGGGGTGTATTGGATGAAGCTGTGAGCGCAAGCCTTGCGCCGAGCTACCCAATCCGGGTCAGTGGACCACCTTGATCCGGTGCACATGTGCTCAAGGAGATTGAGGTCAATCTTCTCATACCACGTAAGCACGTAGTGGAGAACGATCTCAGCTCCGGCGCGTCTAGCAGATTCCCTCCAAAGGTCGAGCTGAGTCTCGCAGTCCATTAACTTCTCGACAAGAGCCGTGGCCCCCTCCGGAGTATCTTCATCAGGCCAAAAGGCGTTGAAGATCCCGACTGCCACATCAAGAATGTCCTTGCCATAATTCTTCACAATTTCCACGCGAGAAGACAAACTGACCAGCAGGTCCTCCATATCATAAGGAATTTCACCAGCTTCAGATGCAATTGGGGTACCCCTCTGCTGGCGGAACTTGGCAACACCAGTGCTTGCAATGGCATTGCCCTCTGGAAATTTGACTGAAAACAAGACAAGTGAAACAAGTAAGGAAAAGACATGTGAAGCAACCCGGAGAGGTTAATGCCGGATGAAGGAAAATAACCTACGTGAAATGTGGCTGTGGATCCGGGTTAACTCCTTGGTACAGTCATCACGCCTTTTCTGAAGCTGCACAAGTTCAGTATTCGCCGACTCAAGCTTGACGTCGGCCTCCTTGAGAAGTTCTTGGTCCTTGGCGATCTGGAGGTTGAGGCGCTCTCGTTCTTCAGTGAAGTCTTGGCCTACTTTCTCTAGCTCAGATGTGTGCTGCGCCTTGAGCTTCTTCATATCTGCCTTAAGCTTGGCAATTTCTTCATCTTTGGTCCGGAGGAGGGCAAGCTCATCGTACTTCTTCTTGAGTTCATCTTGGTGCTGCCCTGCTTGTTCGAGAAAATGCAGCATCATGTCAGGCAAGGGCACACTATCTTCAAGAGAGGCTGAAATAGTTTGTTGACCCGGCAAAGCCGAGGTATGAATATTTGCCGAGCCAAGGAAAAAAGGAGATAGAGAGCATAGCAAGATTAAGCAAGAACAACTTACCCTTTATCTGGTCCAAGCTTTTCCTCATGAGGACATTCTCAGCCTCCACCCCAACTGCGAAATCCAAATGGTGGATTAGTTCGGCGGAAATAGATGAAGAGAAATGGAAAAGTACAAAGGGAGAAAACTTACCCCTTTTATCGCGTTCGGCGATAAGTGCAGTATGTTTCGCACGCAGCATCTTGTGAGTATCCAAGAGACGCTGAAACTCAGCGCTCCGGCGATTGGTGGTCACCTGAAAAAAGTACAAAAAGATAGCTTAGTCTTGTGCATATTCGAAGTGTACGAAATCCGGGCCAAGTGGAATTTAACCCGGCTCTAGGTGTGTGCATATTCGAAGTGTACGAAATCCGGGCCAAGTGGAACTTAACCCGGCTCTAGATGTGTGCATATTCGAAGTGTACAAAATCCGGGCCAGGTAGAACTTAACCCGTCTCTAGGTGTGTGCATATTCGAAGTGTACAAAATCCGGGCCAAGTGGAACTTGACCCGGCTCTAGGTGTGTGCATATTCGAAGTGTACGAAATCTGGGCCAAGTGGAACTTAACCCGGCTCTAGGTGTGTGCATATTCGAAGTGTACAAAATCCGGGCCAAGTGGAACTTAACCCGGCTCTAGGTGTGTGCATATTCAAAGTGTACGAAATCCGGGCCAAATGGAACTTAACTCGGCTCTAGGTGTGTGCATATTCGAAGTGTATGAAATCCGGGCCAAGTGGAACTTAACCCGGCTCTAGGTGTGTGCATATTCGAAGTGTACGAAATCCGGGCCAAGTGGAACTTAACCCGGCTCTAGGTGTGTGCATATTCGAAGTGCACAAGATCCGGGCCAAGTGGAACTTAACCCGGCTCTAGGTGTGTGCATATTCGAAGTTATTAAGGAGCTACATTAGTTCTCTAAGGAGCATCCGGTCGAGTAACGAGTTACTCCCCCAGAGGCTCGGGGACTAATGGTTATATCACTAATATCTTCTGCATACTAATATCTTCTGCATACTAAGGAAAAGGGCGAAATAACGTACCTCCATCATCCGACCTGCAAGGTTGATTGCCTTGGCAGTTGTATTCATCTGAGCAGCAAATTTGGCGGGACCGAACTTCTCCGGGAGATCGTCATTATGGACAAATTCCGCCTTGTTCCAGTTGTTCACAAACTCGATCAAGGTCGGAGGATATTGTTCGCCGCTGAGCATGTGGGGTGCAACTAGACCCTTAGCGTGAGCTTCTCTCCTCTCAACCTGGGCAATGGTGAGGCTGGTGTGCAAAACAAGTTGCGCATCAACTGGCTCGACAGGGGCGTTCTTCGGCGGTGGAGTCTTTTTCGAGAGCATGGACGCGAGTGTGCACTGTCTAGCCTCGATTGACGCTGCCCTAGTGGTGTCAGGAGCCTTTTTGCCCTTAGGCTGTGGCTGAGAGGTGGAGGTTGCTGCGGCAGATTTTCCCTTGGGAGCCGCCTTGGTGCTTTCTCGCCGAGCCTTGGAGGACTCGGACAAGGCGGAGGGGCTTGGTGCTGCTGTTGGTACTTGTGTTGTTACTGCTGGTGCTGCAGCTGATGCTGGTACAGATTTCCGTTTCGGCGGGGGTGCTGAAGGAACCTCGGTGGTGGCCGGTTGTGGCTGTGCCAAAGAAGGAGCAGCTGCAGCCTCGGCAGAACCGCTTCCCCCTGTTCCGAGGTTGCCCTCCTCTTGACGAGGTGTTCTAGAACCCGGAGTAGTTGCTGAACCCTCCTGAATGGGGCTCAGCGGGCGTGAATTGTCGCCACGAGGGGGAGAAGGGCTATGTCGGAGCGGTGAAGCAATGCCAGATCCACTCTGAGGGACCTCCACCACGGTCCTGCCGAATCAAGTCGTAAATGATGAGAAACTATAACAAAGGGAGAAAAAATAAGTAGCAAAGGGAGAAGAGGCTTACTCATCTGAGGTCAGGGGCTCTTTGGGCTTCCGAGCCCTCCGGGCTATGGCCTTGGTTGCGGGCTTGGTGGCAGTTTTATCCCCGGATTTCTTCCGCCTTTTAGCTGGCTGAGAAGGTCCGGAGGAGGATGCAGATGCAGCTCCCCTCTTCTTCTTCGGTGCGACCGAGATAGGCTCACCCACGGCAAGGGGAGGGTCTTCATGGATCTGCCCACCGGGGTTAGCTGATGCCGGAAAAGCATAAGAAAGGGGGATGGTGTTAAATGCCTCCATCACCTCAACGTCCGAATCATCTTCATCGTCGAGCCAATCTCTAATGGAAGAGAGTTTACCGGTGGGTCGCTTAGTCGCGTCAGCCATCGGCAGGAACATCTCCTGATTCGGTTCCTCCTCGTTCGAGGTATCTCGGTCAGCAGCCCATTTGAGAGAAGGCTCGGTGCCATCCTCAATGGTTTGCTGAAGAAACATCTAAGGGAAAGAAAAAACAACAGGATTAAACATACAGCAAAAAGCGACATATGATTTAACTCGGAAAAGGTTTGGGGCACGAGACTTACCACAGGGGGAAGCCTATCTCGGCAGAAGTGTTCGATCCCCCACGTCCACTCAGAAGAGAAGTTTTTGTGGGTGGTGAACAGGGCCTTGACCCGGCGGTAGATCTCGGTGTTGCTCAACTCGAAAGACGAAGTCCGGTTGGGGTCGCGACCCCAGCTCATGTGACAGACTTTATGCATGTGTTTCTGGAGGGGGAGATCCAGTTGCGGACAAACGTGATCATGGCGTCCTCGTTGCGCAATCCGAGATCCTTCAACTCCTTGAACCTCTTGTTGACTTGGTTCGCCAGGACGGTGGGTTTCTTGGGGATCATGTCCCACAAATCTGGATTAGGAGGACCCGAAGCATAGGGGCGCAGCCGAATCAGATCTTCAGTGGTGCTGTTCCGGACATAGAAGAAGGTCCGGGCCCATCCCTTGCAAGAGTCAAGCCCCATGACTCGGGGGAAGATGGACTGCTTCCGGGGAGAGATGGACGCAGCGCCGAACTGCATGAGTTGCTTATCCTCCGGGTCAAGCTCTATGTTCGGAATCACATTCCGGCGAAGGCCAAAGAACTGGATCCAGAGTTCCTTCGTGGGCCATAGTCTGGCATAACCCTCGATGGTGGAAGCGAAGGCAGAGAGAGACGTGATGGCGTTAGACGGAAGATTGTGCGGCTGAAGCTCATACGTATTGAGCCAGTCGTGGAAAAAATCACTAACTGGGAGACCAAACCCGCGTTGGAAGTGGGATAGAAACACCACATACTCACCCGGATTGGGTGATGGGGCAAGCTCGGCGGCGGCGAGGCGTGCGGTGATGCCCTCCGGGATACGCCTAGTGCGATACAGCCAATCCAAGTCATCCTGGCAGACCCAGGACCCTGCCTAAGCGTCGCGGTCGGTGTTCGCCGCGTCCTCCTCCAGCTCCTGCTCGGCAACGGCGAGCTCCTCCTCTGTCATCTCAAGATCGCTATCCCCACTAGCGCTAGCGGCGGTGGGGGCACTGGCCTGGACTGGCGAGGACCCGTGGCGGAGGAGATGCGTGGAGATGGCGGCGGCGCAGCTGCTCAGGTGCGGTGGCGGCGGTGCTATCGCTGGAGAGGAAGAGGAAGAAGCAGAGACAGAGGGGCGCGGAAGTGGGGAAAGAACCCAAGGGGCGCACCCCTCCCTTATTTAACCACTCCCTTGAGGGGGTAGTGGGATCGCGTTGTGCGGGCGGGCCACACGGTGTGGCCGTGTATGACCCGGATCGACCAATCAGCGACGAGCCATAGGAAGGGCCACAGGGCGCAACGGATCCCACGACGCGACGTTATGATGCAGTTCACGAGGAGGCAGGCACGATGTGACGTGTGCTACAGTGAATTCTGACAATAACTGCGGCGGTTACTGTCGCGGGCCCTTAAAATGAGCAAAGTAATGATTAGCCTCCACGTGGGGAAGCGTACAAGAGAAGGAAGAATAACTCGGATAAGTATGGGGTGACCGGGCCAGCGGGTGAAAACTCGGAATGCGCCAAGGGAAAGCTAACCCATGGAATCCGAATCTTAAGGTAACTCGGAGAAGGAGCAAGATGCTCGGTAAAATTGAACCTGCTGTGGCCTTAGCGGCTAAGGCAACTAAGACCATACCAGCTTCGGGGACTAATATTGGGGGGATACCCCCGGGTAGGGTCACGCCGGGGTATAAAGGCCAAGATAACCGAGGTACGACAAGGTCAAAGCACGTGTTGGACGAGTCACCTCAAGGCAGGCCGAATCACGGGATAACCCGGACCAGGGGATGTCCACCTGACTGGGTCTTAACCGACTTAAGTTGTATGTCGGCAGAATATATCTAACTTGTATGCAGGTACAGGTGTGGCCAGATCAACTAAGTACGATCCGGGTTATGTCAAAGGGTGACCACTGTGCGCAGAGCGTGAGCAAAGCGGACAGAGGCCAGGACCACCGAGGCGTGGCCGAAAGAGGTGACGATGCCTATGTCGGATGACGCGGGCGCCGTAGAGACTTACGTAGCCTCTGCATGGATGACGCTGGGCTAAAGTGACCCGGTCGGCTTACTATTGGGAAGAAGGCATATTCCTTGGAATATGCCTTCACATATGCCCTAATTGGAGACCTAACCACTCCTATATAAGGAGGGCTAGGGCCTCTGTAGAAAGGGTTGGTTTTTCTGGTTGATCCCTAGAGGGTGGTATTTTACCTGTGGTGAGAGTAAGAGAGTTCTTCTTCCTCCTCTCCCCATACAGTTCTAGGAGCACTTGGAATCTGTAGAAGTGAATCGAATACAAAACTACTGTGTGTGGAATCACCACACTATCCCTCCCTGAATTTCCCTAGTGCATTTAGTCCCCACCTTTAGCCTATCCATGGCATCTGCCGTGACACCACCACGACAATAACGTACCATATAGGATGTATCTTCAAATCTTCCTCCACGCATATGAGCTGCATTCACACTGCATGCGGATTTTTTTACACGACATGCAAATAGGAGTCTGTTTCCACTCCAATTAAACACTCAATTAGTGCTAATGCGCCTAGCTTCCGTGAGGATTTGGAATTGCATGGTTTCTGAAGCGCGCCTAATAAACCGAACCAGAGGGAGTAAAGTCATTCTTAGAACCTGCAATTGTTAGCTAATTACACCATGTGATTGTGTTTGTTTTACCATTGGTTGCACCTCTCACTGGATGGTTGCTCAAGGTCGAAGTTGAATGAATAAAAGTTGGGATTTTTAAGTTTGGAGGTTGGCGGATACCATCGACACAGCGATACGGCTCCTGTGCGCTTCCTGCAGCATCTCTTTTATTTTACTTACTTAAGCCATGAGAACTAAGTGTGATGTGTTAGAGTGTTATGTTTTGAGACATGTGAATATGGCATTTGTGTGCTAAAGTACTGATGGTCTACTGTTTATTATTTTCTGAGTTGAATTTTCTATATTCATGTCTGACATATCTTACTTCTCTATGTCACTTGCTTGCTATCATTGCTTCTTAAGAAAATATGGGAATAGGGAATTCGTTGGCAACATTTTGTACAAATGCTTGCTGTTTTTCTTTTTGAGACGCTGATGCTTGACTGCTTGTTGTTAGCCTTGTCGATATAGAGTAGCAGTGTTGGTTTGCTATTCGGCCAGCCTAGCACATCAGCCAAACGTGCATGCGTGCAGCTATCCAAGTCCCCCCAGCCGACCAATCCTAGCTTAGACCGTAACTGCCAGCTAAGCCCAAAAAACACACGAGAAGTCACACGAGATAGCCCAGCCAAACATAATCGGTCTATTCGGATAGTTTGGTGAACCGAACCGAAACCTCGGGTACCGAGCACTCGGGTATTGAAATTCCAAGAGACCAATCGGTTGCTGTTTTTTGAACACCGAAATAATTTAGTGACCGATGTACGAACTGATGGTTCGGTTGCACCGAATGGCCCAACCCTACCGACGGCCTCCTCGGTCACGCACAACTTGTCATGTTCATTGTGCGCCGTCCCACGGTGCTAGATCCTCGTCTCCGTAGGCTGAGTGCTGGGCTGGATCAAGTGGACGCTAACATCTGGTATCAGAACCAGCATCGTCGGGTCTTCTTGAGGGGCTTCTCAGGAGGGATGGGATGTTAGGGGCCTGTTGACTGGTGGAGTCTGCTTGAGTTTAGTCCCACCTCGTCTACGAAAAGAGGCCACACCCACCTTATAAGGGAGATATTCATTCCTCCTTTCAGTCTGGGCTTTTGGGATGGAGTGGGCTCACTTCTTATTGTTGGGATATGTGCGCATAAACATTCAGAACGTAGGCTGAGTGCTTGGTTAGGCCAAGTGGACGCTAATATCTGGTATCAGAGCTAGTATCGTCATGCCTTCCTGAGAGGCTTTTGAGGGGGATGGGATGTTAGGGGCCTGTTGACCGGTGGAGGTTGCATGAGTTACGGAAAGAGGCCACTCCCACCTTATAAGAGAGATTATTTCCTCCTTTCAGTCTGAGCTTTTGGGATGGAGTGAGCTCTCTTCTTATTATTGGGCCTTGTGCGTATAAACATCCATAACATAGACAGAGTGCTGGCTGGACCAAGTAGACGCTAACATTGATGGAGATGTGTAGGAGAGTTGACCGTTGCCATCGGCCAGGTGCCGCTGACCCTTTCCCAACTATGACATTTAAGACTCGACCTCAATAGGCAAAAACACAAGCTTCGATTATGGAGCTCGATTGGGCTGCAACACGGGCCACATGGAATCAGCAATGGGCAATGGTGACGAGAGAGAGATAGAGTACTAGGCTGGAGACATCACAGGATGGAGAGAGGAGAGAGATAACCAAGCAAGAATGGCTACAACATATTGCTGAATGGAGAGAGAAACGTGCACCTGACAAGCCTCATGAATATCTACATATATGAAAGCCAAACGTTTCAGCGACCGTTTACGTGTGTCAAATCAGACTTGGTTACTGTAATGCGATCTACAGTTATCCCTTCCCCTGACGCTTATCCGGTGTCCTCTCGAAGCTTCGGCCAAAGCAGTGGATGCATCTTCCTCTCATCCTGCCGACCTCGAGGCTCCTTTTTGGGAAGCCGCAACCGCTTCCTTCAGTCCCCTCTCCGTCCTCCACTGCCCAGCGCTAGAGAAGATTCGGTCGCCACCGGCATGCTGCACCCACCCAACCACGTCCCCCTCCTCCCCCCTCTTCTCTCTCTCTGGACGGCAGTGCGCGCCCCCGTCGTGACCTCCGTGTTGACCGTCGGACTGCAGACGCCTGAAATCGACCACATGCAGCGGTGTCGGCAGTGGCCGGCGCGGGACGCTCGAAATCGACCGCAGGCAGCGGGGTCGGCAGTGGTCGGCGCGGTGGTGGCGCCGACTCGCCGGCGACAACAAGGTGCGTGGCGATGGCCACCTGAGCACTCAGTCCGGGGGGTGGTGGGCCGTGGGAGCCCCAGGAGCCGTTTCGGCCTCCAATCATAAACGGTCACCCGTTCGCTGGTTATTCCCGGCGAGTCTTGGTCGTGTTCTACAGTTTGTGTCTTCTTCCACCTTTTTTGGTCCTCTTATTTTCCTCTGGGTTGTATGTTATTGCTTACGTGTGTTCCTGCAGGTTTTGTGCGCTTGGCGATGGTGGGGCGTGCTCCTTCTGGTTCGTTGTTTCCGTCTTCGATGGAAGATGCCACCGGTCCTATTACCCGTAGGCCTCGGACGAGGTGTGTTTTTCTTTGTTCTCTTTCATGGTTTAGCGGTGCGTAGGGTTCCTATGCATCTCGGTCTACTTAATTATATTTCCTTTTCTTTCTACCCATTTGATTGATTTGGTGTTCAACTTTTATTTAGGTTTCTGCCCGATGGATAGAACCTCCATCCTTGAGGATGGGATCGACTAAGGAGATGCGTGATAGGATCGAGCGGTTACAACGGAAGATGGTGGAGCGGCACAGGATGCCCACACAGGGGCGGCGGCATTGTTGAGCCTCTTTCTTGAGCCGAACCCGAACAATATGAAGCTAGGAGAGTGTGACAACTAGGCGGAGATGTACTGCGTCACGAGGCCGGGTCTGCTACTGTCGACTCTCAACACCCTTGACGTTCTGGGTCTCGACATCCAGCAGTGCGTCGTCTGCTCGCTCCTTCAAAGCCATGCATCTACTGCCGAAAGGTAGTTCATTTGCCTCCACAACCCTGTCTTCTTCTCCAGCTACATCAGATAGTTTTATACCAATTTGCCAATTGGTTCACTAATCTAAGATATTCAGACATGTATTAGTTGTTCTACTTCTCACATGTGATTCCCTGATGAACAAGCTGCAGCATATTTGATGGCGAAGGATATGGAATATGCATGTCCTTATTTATGTCTCATTCATATGTGTTCTTGATGGTGGGAACCAGGTAAAGGTTGTTGTTTGGGAGGGATCTGCATATGGGATTGTAGTGTGATAGGTTTGGGTGGCTCCATCTCATCATGCGGAAGAGAGAGAGGGAACTATCCCTCTCTTCTTCTTTTTCTTCACACATGAAGTGTAGACATTTCTTTCTTGCTGTGCTGTTCATATGTCAGTAGGCCTTTTGCCAATTTCTCCAATCATTATCGATCTATTTCACTGTCTTCATACCACTGTGCATTGCAGAGGCATGAAAGGCAATTTCGTTTGCTGTTCTGCCCACAAGTCACACATGTGAATTAACAAGCAGCAGAGGCAGCAGCCTAGATCCACAGGGCCTGCCTTCCACAATGCGTGGGTACTTTCACCTTGCCATAAGAGATTAGATTTTCTTCTTGCATGAGGTAAGATTTTTCTCGCATTTCTAAATAGTGTTTGCGATACCACAATAGATGATATGTGCCATGCTCCATAACAAATGTAATGCGCCTTGCAAATTTATGATATCTTTATACATGTACTCTGCGGTAATGCTCCAGCGTTTTATCCATCTTCTGTTGCATCCTGATTTACACCAACCTACTTAAGAAATTTATGTACTTGGGTCTAAGAAAATGTTAACACCGCTAGCTCACATTTACTTTTACGTATAATACGAACCTTTGCCAGCAACACAACCAGCTACCGAGGGTGTTTTCCATGTACTATTTGTGAAACATATCCCTATTAAACTATGTAACAAGATCTAAATTTATGTCTACCTAATCCCCGTTTTTGTGTATAATACATTTTTGTAGCAATGTTACCTAGCAGTATTGTCAAGCGAATACGTGATCCTTGCAGACATACATTTCAAATTAGTGCTTACTTATTTTCTTCCTTCCCGTGTCCAAGTTCTTTGTTATTTCTCCAAAGCAAATTGGTTACCATCAGCTTATCTATTTTTCATTATAAATTCTTGCTCACTTCCAATCTATGGTGTTGTCTGTTGGCGTCTCAATTTCTGTGCATATCAAACGGCTAGCTTGATTGGGATTTTAGCTAAATTAATATGTTCCCGCTCACTTTTTTATGTGTTAATTAAGTAAGCATGCTTTGGGCCAACATTTCAGGTATGAAATAATATGCAAAAAATCAGTACCCAATAACTTGCAGACTAAATTTGAGAAAGACGCTACATATGACTATGACATGACAATGCTTACTGTTGCCGCTACATTGGCAGGCCAGCCATGAACGAGGTAATGAGTGGCATGGACTATCATTATGTACTAATTTCAATTATTGTTGTTGTTGAAGTTGAAGTTTCAGATGCACTTTTATGTATGTCAGACCAATCCTGTGCTGAAAGTGAAGGAAAAGAGGGGTGCAAGGAATATCCCAACATATCCTTCGAGGTGATGCCTAAAAGTTGCCTGAAAAATATGGTTTGTGATATAAGCTTCTTCATGCGCATGGCTTTACATTGGCAGTATCTTTTTCTGAGTTGACTAACCTGCAACTCCTAATGCTTACCGTTGAACATGCATGCCATATATCAGTTGGCTAAAACTTATATCATGCAAAATGGAGATGGGAAAGGCAAACATATATTGTGATTTTAGTTCGGCTGCTTCTGTGTGCCATATGGCTTTGTTTTTCCTAAATAAGGTAAGTAAACAGTTCCTTATTAAGCAATTGGACTACAGGGCATGATGCATATATTTTGTCACTACATATTCTATCTAAGATGAAAGTCCAACGTGGCTTACGTAATGATTAAACTGTATAATGAATTGGCTCCGTTGTTTTTGGTTTGAATGTCATTCTTCGCATACCATATGTTGTAGCATTTTAATTCAAAGATGTGTTGATTCATCTCTCAATTAAAAAAATGAGCATCCTAGAATCCACTGGGAAAAGTAGAGCCTATAGTTATAGAATATTCCTGGGCTTTATTTAACCAAGTTATACCCATAATTTTTCTGCTTCCATTGTGGTTTGTTGTTTTTGTATGTAGCTTGCCGCTTGATCCACCGGTTAATGTCACAATTGTTTGCATTCTACTACACCACCTTATGAAGGAAGAGATATGTGCCCCAGCCAATGAATGTCAAGTTCTGGATCCTGAGGTACGTTCTTGAAGTTGAACTATTGAGGCCTCTGATGGCTGCACCGGCGACATGTTCTGAATATGATATCTTGATATATCACATCTTCTGAAGTTTTTAACTGTTTATACATGGCCTCAGTTTGCCAATGACAATGGCGACCAATTGACCACATGTATAGATATTTGGTTCTACCCTTCTAATTAGTACTTAACCAATTCCTTTCCTTGAATCTTCTTTGCATTGGTAATGAATGACAAAACTAGATTCTGGATTGTTTCCGTGTATACTGATTGCCATTTGAGAAAGAAACACTCCATGTGTAAATGTATTATTATCCCTTGAAAGACGCAAAATTAAATTAAGATTCACATCATAAGTAAATGTCAGGAAAATAAGCATTGTTTTGTTTCCAATTTATTAATCCATGGGCATCTTTTTGACGTTACGTCTATGCTCTTAAGTTTTTTGTTGTTGATAAAGCTTGGTTTTTGTGATGGATAGATCAAAGGCAATCTCCAAAACCAGATGCCATTCAGGGTGACCTACCATTGTTCTCTTAGACGCTCTGCAATACTGTTTCATTATGTACTTTTATAGAGGCAAGACACTATCATAAATTATACTGGGGTTTGTCTACTATTTTTGAGTTCTCTGAAAGAGCAAGGCTGTGCCTGCTTCGCTGCTAGGGATGATGTCACCAGCCTTATTTATATATTCTCCCGTGTGATGTTTGTGTGTCTCAGCCTTTCAACCTTCAATATATGGCACGTGTGGTGTTGCTATCCCATGTACCAAGATAGATTAGCAAAATAATCTCCATGTTCATATGGCTGTCGCATGAGGAGCTTAGAAACGGTGTGGTCCTGTGGGGAAGAACTGGTGTCAGTAGTGTGTTTGTTCTCGCGCTTTGATTTAGAGGTAACCAAGGATATATGTAACTTTTCATGTAATTCCTTAAAATTTGCTTTCCTATGTAAATGATTCTTTAAGCTTTATAGATTAATAATATTATTGTGGGAGCCTGTATCAGATAATCAACGCCACGGGCGCGGCGTGTCGCCGCGCCAACTTTACTAGTAGTGTTCATGTACAAGGACCGAGAAAGGCTATCGCACGGACACGCCTGGTCCAAAGGTACTGTTCATTGGACAATATAAAATGAAACGACTATGACATAATGCTGTTACAAAATGAGCTACTCAAATAGTGTGCAGGATAACGAGACAATCAAACATCTGTTCTTTCAAGAGTAAAATCCATGGCAGGTACCTGAACCTGGCACCCATTTTCAATATGGTCATCGATCTTAGGAATACGTGATTTACGTTTACTAAATTTGGATAACTATAATTTATGGTCACTAGCTTCTGTATTGGCTTATGTACATGATGTATTCGCCGACGTGCCATCTAGTGGACCCAATCTGTTAGCCTCTAACGCATTTAGAGAAAACTACTTTACAATAATAAAAATAAAAAGGGCTTAAGTGTAAAATTGTCAAAGAGATAAGGTTGTCTTCTCCGTCGATGCGCCGCTGATGCCCGCGCTTGGCTCCAGCCACCTTCCACGGTCCTGGCGATCGGCGCCATCCTCCATCTTCTTCCCGTGATTCGCACCTTCGTGAAGCCTCGCAACTCCTCATCGCTGGCCGCTCTCCATCTCCTAGGCCTCTATCGTCGTTGACCTCCTTTTAGCTGCCGCAGGTCCTCATCGTCGGACTCTCTCCGACGACCTTTTGGAGGCAGCACTACCACCAGCCGAACTAAATCAGCGCGGGGATCCTCCTAGTGCTCTTCAACGACTCCTGCACGCCCTCCTCTATCGTCGTCGTCGACCACCGGAGTAGGGGACCTCGTCGGCTTCCCTCTGCATCTCGTCGCATGGGAGGCATGCTTTGGGTGGTCGCCTCGGGAGTGCGAGGAGACATGGTTGGGACATCAGGACCATGGCGGACACACTGCCTCCGGTGGTTGTGATTCTGATAGAGACGCACAGCTGGCACAGGGAACAATATGAGCTATCTAGGTGTCTCTTGTTCAGCCATGGTGGTTGTGATTTCAGACTTCAGACTTTAGTCTGGTGTTCGGAGTGCACACCTCCTAATAATTTCTAACGAGTATTTTGCATGGAAAAAAATAGTGTGCTATAGCATATTTAGAGAGTCCACGCTATTTTTTCAATTTTTTACTCGTTATGGTGCTATTTTTTAAATAGCTTGTTATATCGCGCTAAAACATCATAGCCTTAGCGCTATTTCAAGTATAGGATGTTATTTTTTTTGTTGGCGGGTGTGGAGTAAGAGAGCATATGATGAATGTGCCGAGTAAGAAAACATATAATAAAATTTTGATTGTTAAATTTAAGTGATCGCGTCAAGCCGCCGCCTCCTCCTGCAGCACCCGACGTTGTACCTAGATTCAGCCCTGCCGGTTCTCCTCCAACTTGGATATCGCCAGAATTGATTATGCATGTACAAGTATTACTCTAGGCAATTCATTAGATGCTGAAATTCTTGATATTCATTATATGTCTGTTATATTTTTTAATTTTTACAAAATGATATTTTGTAAAATAGCGTGTTATTAGCACGCTATAACTTTCATATCGTCTAGAAAAAAGCCATGCTAAATTAAATATATGCGTGAGTTTGTTACACACAGCTGATCATGATTTAGATTAGGGGGTTCAAAATTTTGAAATTAGTGTTCTCTAGATATTCTTTGTCCTTAGAGGGATGCGCGACCTCCACTGCGACGATGCCAGCGACAGCCTCCACACGCTTGATAAGTGAAAAGAGAAAGGAACATGAAGGGGGAAGAGAAGAGAGGGGCATGTGACACTGGCAGGTGTGCCCCACCTATCAATCTAACCAGATGATCCTGCCTGTTAGTCCCTACACTTGGGCTTGATTTAAGGGAGGACCATTTTGCAAAAGTTACACTATTTGGACCGGTCAACACCCGCCACTTCGACGAATACATCGTTGTACAGAAGCCCGGTGACCATAACGAGATATCCGCCGTATTTAATGACCGTAAATCGTGTATTCCTAAGGTCGATGACTGTATTGAAAAAGGGTGTCAAGTTTAGGTACCATTGGTGGATTTTACTCTTCTTCCAATGCAACTTCGCTAGATCTATATGGTCAGTTAACCAAGAAGTTTTAGGCTTGTATCCACCACGTAGTATTGCTAACATATTTGGGAATTGGTTACATGGTATAGATCACAAGTATAAGCTACTTCTTCGAGTTAGAGCGGTTGTCATTATATGGTCGCCATGACTATGTAGAAATGATAAAGTCTTCAATAATAAAAATTATTCTGTCTTGCGGGTTATTTATAGATGCACCACCACCATATGGTCTTGTTCGGCACTGCATCGTGCGGATTATCACGACCTTTTTACGAAGGTGTACGCGGTTGGAGGATACGACACGGGATTTGTTTACCCGACATGGATGGCAGCATAATCTTCGGATATGATCTCCTTCAGTACTCTAGGTGTTTTACAATTTCTTATTTTGATATGGCTTATTTTTTTTCCCTGTTGGATTTGTGGACTGTGTCAACGGTGTGCATCCTAGTTATACAGAGACCGGGTGTAACTTAAACTTTTAAGTAATAAACACCCCTTATCGAAAAAATAGTGTGCAGGAAACTTAAAGATGGACATGTGGACAAGATAGGTCATGTACTCATGCGTACAAGTACAAAATCCATTCTCTTAGATAAACCACAAAGAAAAATGATAGCAATAAGGAACTTATAATACATATCCATAACTTACAAATCTGATTCGATCTTAAGCGTACATGAACATGCATACATAACATCATATTCAAAGACAAAAACTAATTTTGAACTTAAAGCAATAAATCATTATGTAGGTAAAAAAAGAAGGTCATCAATAAGTAAAAAACCAACAAAAAGCTACAAAACAATTAAAACCAGGTAAAAATACAGGATTGTGTTAAAATGTACAATACAAAAAATCATAAATCAAACACATGCAACTACAATGCTATCTGGATGATACTTATCCACCTAGTAAATATGTAGTTACTCATGTATTTTAAATACAGTTATCCATATATGTGATGCCATCATCAAAATTAAGCGGCTATGTGCTACCACCATAAAACCCAAAAAAAAACCATCCACAACAAATTAACATGCCCATCAATGATTATACATAGGCATCATCATCGTACACCAGCACCATATGCAATATTTATCATACACCATATAATTACTCTTGTGTTTCATGTACAGTTATCCACTTATATTGTGTAATATACAAATACTAACATCCTAAAAAAATGATGTATCATAATTATTCTAGCAGATAAAACCGACTTTAAAATACATCACTACCATGAAAACCATGCCTATAGCATTCTACTCTACACCGAAAAGCAGTCTACCCGATTCATGAGAATGAAACACATGCTAACACATTATTGACAATATCTATGCAAACACCAACCAAATTGATCTGAAAACATACCAACATGCAATTAAAAGCAGGAACAACAACATCCTCCCCTCGGCATACCGGCAAACATATATATGCAAAAATAAAAAACATAAACTACGAGGAGGGAGAAGACCAAACTAGCAGCCGACAACCAACCATGCAAACAATAACCCTCTCCCATCCTCCCTCCACAAAAACAGTGACTTATCCACCATTATATAAGCAGTTACTCACTTGTTTTAGTTATAGTTATCTATATATAACAATGATCTGTGTAATGTATAAATAATTAGTTTGACAAAAATTCTACACCAAAATGGGTTAAAATACATCCCCACAGTCATCATCCACCATCCTAAATACACAAAAACAATGACTTAATCATACATAGTTACTCACCTGTTTTTAGTTATAGTTATCCAGATATAGCAGTGATTTGTGTAATACATAAATAATTAGGTTGAAAAAATTTCTACACAAAAATGGTAAACTTGCATCCCCGTGGTCATCATCCACCATCCGAAATACACAAAATAATGACGTACCCACATATTATATATGCAGTTACTCACCTGTTTTAGTTAAAATTATCCAGATATGGTAATAATTTGTGTGATACACAATAATTAGTGCGACAAAAATTACACACAAAAAAGGGTAACAATGCATTTCCACAATAAGTCCATCATCATTTACAACCGCCACACGTAGTATCCAACAAAACACCCTCCTAATCTATCGATTGGCACAGAAACCCCACAGCTGACCACAACCCATTAAATCGACCAAAATATCCAACAAAATAACTAGCCAGACAATTACATGAACTAGAGGTACTATACGAACTACAGAAATCGAACACGAAAAGCACATCGCCGCCAGAAAAACAACCAGCGAGAAACATAGAAGGAGGGAAAACACAAGAGGAAATGGGGGAAAAACTGTCGGCGAGTACCTAAACATCAAGTGCACTACTCTAGTGGAAAATAAACTCTGACGAGCACAACGTTGGTGGAGAAATCATCTCACGCCCGGTTCGATCTAACAGTCAGTATAATCGACTAAAATACGAAACGAAATGGACATTGCTGGAAGGGAAAAAGCGGGATGGATGAATAGCTACCTCAGAGCACACCGAATCGATCGGAGATGCATCAAAACTTCACCGGAATCCGGTAAAATCCCGGAGAACCCCAACGAGAAATATCGGCGGGGAGAGAGAAGCGAAGCAAAATCGAAACGGTCGGGAGGGGAGCTAATGTAGTAGGAGGGCGTGGTGGGCATGGTGGGGCTCCCAGGTGCGATGTGTCTTAACCCATCGGTTTCAGCGCGGCGCTGGTGGAGCGATCTGGCCTGTCTCCTCTCCATCGAACGACTGTTGCGCGTCCGTGGAGTTAAACTTAACCTCGCGTCGATCTGGCCCGCTTCCTCTCCACGGAAAGGCTTCTGTGCGCCCACTGGATGAGACCAGAAAACGGGCGCATGCTGGCTAGATTTGGCGTAATTATTTTTTAAACAAGACTATTAGCGTAAATTTATTAGCTCGAATTATCAATCAACGAACTAACTAATGGGCCTAAGAGTGGGCTAGCCTCCGATTACATGGGCGGCTCTAATTACCAAAGCAGCACAGGCAGTGGAGGCGTGGAGCTGTAGGAGGCAGGAGGGGACTATTTCCACACGGAACCCACCAAGATGAGCGGCGGCGGCCGGAAGCCGACGGGCGACGAGGCGGAGGTGGAGGCGCTCCTCCGAGCGGCGCAGGATGCCGTGTTGCTCAAGCTCCAGGCCAACTCCCACCTCGTCTCGTCGTCGTCCTCCGCCGCCTCGAACCCTCTCGCTCTCGACCCCGCGCCCGGTTCACTGGACGATGACCTAGCCCGCCGCTTCGACGCGCTCAGGTCCCGCCCGCCGGCACCGAAGCGGCCCCATGCAGCCTCCGCCCCTGCCGCCGGCGGGGTGGACGAGATAGAAGCGCGGTTTGCGGCGCTGAAGGGCGTGGCAGCTGGCCCGGAGGAGACGAAGGTGCGCCTGGAGGATCTGGGAGATGAGTCGCAGGAGGACGAGGTTGAGAAGGTGATGCGGTGGGCGATGGACGCCGCGCCGCTCGACATCGCCACGGCCGGCGGTGGTGTCACAACAAGCGCCGAGGAGAAGGAAGAAATAGACAAGAGCAGCGCCAGTAGCGAGGAGGACGATGAAGAGGATAGTCTGGAATTGGCGATGGAGAAGAAGAGGAAAGAGAAGGAGATGGTGAGCAAGAAGAGCAAGGCCAAGAACAGGTGGTTCTTCTTTTAATCCTACATGTATGGTTTCATATCATGATCGCAAGTGAAGAGATCCATATCTGTAATGGAATGAGCTTGCTGTTCTTATCTCTATGAAGAACATGAAACTTGCAAGTGTAGCTGGAATGATATTTCGTGACAAAAAAATCTTTGAATTTGAAATCAGCTCTATCCAATCGATTTTCAACTACCATAAGGCATGTACAAACTTTTTTTTCTACTTTCTGCCCGATCTCAAGTGGTTGCAGCCGCTGCTGCTCAGCAGACTTGCAATTGTCAAAGGCATCAACTCCCCATGCCAGCAGTGCTACAAATAGCGTCACCAATACAAATACATGTCAATAAGTTCACTCGGTTACATCATAGTATACACAGAATTATACTACCTCCGTCCAGAAATAACCAACTTGTGTTTGTCTAGATTCGAATGTATCTAAACGCATTTTAGTGTATAGATGCATTCGAATCTAATCCAAGTAATTTATTCCTGGACGGAGGGAGTAGAACATATGCTGATAACTGAAGCCAACAAACAAGTCAACAGGGCAGTTTGTTCACACGGCATTCGAATCTTTCGCGATAAGCACGTCATCTCAAACATCATGCTCAGGGTTCACAGAATGGATTACTGAGCTCATAGGTAGATAACAGACAGTTACATATCCTCAGAGACCACAATGACAAGCTACATGCATATCAGCCTGGATGGAGTACGAAGTATCACAGGATGCTCAACACAGGAAAGAGAATGGCAGCCATACTAGGGAGAGAAGCTTCACTTTCCACTGCGAAAAACAGGGTATTGCAAAATTTAGAGGACTTGTCTTGAGATTATGAGAGTAAAACGTGGATACAGTGGAACTTACGTGTTCATCATCAGAGTTATGTTGTCTCCTTTCAAGAGTATCCTTCCTGCCAATTTCCACCAAAGACATTAGATAAGCCTAATGGAATATGTGTTATTCCTAGTGCTGTAACAATAAAGCTAGGTCGCAAATGTACTAACCCAACGACTTCCTGGTGTTCTTCTTAATGTTGATCTCCTCAGCATCCTCGAGAACCAAGTTCATGTACTCATCAAAGCCCTGCAGAATACACAACCAGTGTAAAAACTCAGCATTACTCAACAGGATCCAAATAAAGCACACATGTACACAACTCATTCAAACAAATTAAAAAGGCTATCCTACAGAAGAACACAACTGATACTTGCTCACAAGTAAAAAACTGTTACTTTGTCATGCTGCAGACATAATGGCATCTCTTAGATCGAGTCAGTGCCACCATGTCACCAATTTCATTGAAATGGTTATTAAGCAATAAAAGCTACTAGTGTCTCAGATTTTTCAAAAATGAAATAATACTATTTTATTTGGCAGGGCCCCAAGCAAAAGTTTGAGAAACTACAAAGAATAACATCTTTAGGGTATTGATCATACAAATAAATGCAAATCTAAGATGGAATAAATGCATGCACAACTAAAGCAGCATAAGGGCACCACACAGTAATAGTTCCTCAATTTACAAGGTCCTCATTACTTATCAATAAACCAGGCCCTGAGAAGAAAAAAACTGAAGGCTAGACTAAGCAGTAGGCAGTAACCTATGTTGTAGTTCTAGAAGCATAGGATTTTTAGGGCCTTTGAATGTACATAATTGCCCCCAAACCATTGATGTTATGCATTTCTAGGGCTCTGGAATGTCTTGAGGGTGATCCAAAACACCTGAAGTGATCTAAAAATAAGGACATGAACACTCTAAAAACAAATGTTTAGCTAGCAGTAGGTTGGAAAGGTCCCTGGCCCTGGGCTTGAAGCAAAGTGACAGGAAAATATTCTCTAAATGAAATTAATATCGCAGTCAAATTACCAAATTTTTTACAATGCTGATCTTCATCAATAATCTAAAAACAAAGCCGATGATATCTATGGGAACACATCTACAAAATATCTTCTACTACCTCTGATCCAAATTAGTTGTCAAGCAGGTTCACTGAACCTAGACAGATTTAGACAAATAATTTTGCCTAAATCTCCAACAAATAATTTGGATCGGAGGGAGTAGCATATTCCAGTGTCTAATAGATAATGCGGTCAAGTTCTGACTGAACAAACAGAGTGTGCTATTACAACAGAAGAACTGAATAACGACTTGGTCCTTGATTTATAGGTCAAGACTGGGGCTGGTTTCAGTGTTACAACTTACAAGCTTTATATGGAGAATACACTAAAAAAGTAAGGTTTGAAACTAGATTATGTCCCTCTGCACACGAAGTTTGTATAGAAACCCTAATTATTGGGAGAAAACGGCCACAAGAGCTCAGTCTCACAGATGCAGCAGCATGTCTGCTCTTGTCTCGTAGAATTCAGAAAAGCAAGACTAATCCTAAATGTTACTCTTATATTAGTGAACAGAGGGAGTATATTACAAAGGCATGAGAATTGACCCATCTAAGAGCAGCTATCTAGCTTCAATTTCAGATGCTTCAAGAGTGCATATTATGTCTTAGCACTTGACTGCTGTGTGTCTGACAATTCTTCAGAAGTATGCCACCGCACTTTCATGTTGGCTTTTAACAAGACAAAGAGACGTGCTCTGCTAAGTTACCAGTTATTCGTTTTTTTAGACAATTAATCAGCTTATCCCCTCTTGCATAGGTAAGTACTACACTTTTCCCTTGAAAAAATACATGATATACGCAGTTACATTACTCCTAACAAACACACGCGAACTCAATTCTGCCAATTTGAGCAAGAAATCGGTCGAGGAACTTACGATGATACGGCCCTCAATACGCATATCCTTCTGCTCGAACAGCCAGATCTGGATGCGCGCTTTCTGCACCAAATTAGAAAAAATCAGTCCAAGCCAACTGTACGTAACCCGAGAAAGACGAACACGAGTTGTTAATTTTCCACAATCAAACACTTACGCTCTGGAGGAACCGGAAGATGAGATTCTGCCGTCTCACACCAACCATTCGCCCGCCATCGCAGCAGGAGGGAACAAAGGCAACCAAAACGTCAGGAAAAAAACCATATATAGAGAATGAAAGAGCAGATGAGGAGGTGATAGGGGAGCGTACGATGGGCTGGGTCATGATACGCTGGACCTTGGTGGACGCCATGGCTGACGCGGGAGCGGGAGCTCGTCCTCCGACTGGAAGTATCTAGAAGCTTCTGGAAGGAAGCGCGTGTGGGGCGAGCGGAGGGGAGAGGTAAAAAACCCTAGATACGCCGCGGGGGAGGAGGGAGACGGTGGGATTTTGTTTGCGACTGCTCTGCAAGCGGAGGCGCGGGCAAGGCTGTCTCGTGATTCGCGCAAATCGACGACGAAGAGTCCGGATGGAAGGGACCGTTCGCCTGGGCCGCGACGCGCTGGGCCGGGCTTCGCTGGGCTGCTCTTTTCAAAGCCCTTTACCCGAAAATTGAAGGAATAAGCCCTTTTCCTTTCTGTTAGCTCGGCCTCTGCAGTTCTCAGGAAACCTCTATTCACCCTGTAACAAAAAACACTCTATTCATTAAACGATGATTGGAAATACAAATTAATATTAATGGATATAACATGAACAAAGAAGCTTTATACATAGCTCAAATGTCTTGAAAAATTTATCTAAAATGGGTGAAAAAACTACCTATATCCATTGTTTCAAATGAAAAGAAACACTACTGGAGCACTTATCTAGAGATAATGCAAATTTCTATGTTAAAAGGGGGATTGACTATAGTATTTTCTATTCCCTCCGTCTCAAAATAGATGTCGCGGATTTGTCAAAATTTGGATGAATTTAGACACTATTTAGTATATAGATACATCCAATTTTAGATAATTTCCCGACATCTATTTTGAGATGGATGGAGTATTCAGAAAAGCCTGAAAAAAGAGAGAATATTTTGTTAGCATCTCAAACTCGGTGAAAGTTATCTTGAGACTTTAACATACACTTTGGTCAAACAAGAGTGGTAGTCTTTGGCATACTCATTAATTTATGATTGGAAATACACATTAATATTAAGATGACACCATGAACAAATAAGCTCTATACATAGTTTAAATTTCTTGCAAAAACTATCTAAAATGGTTGAAAGAAACTTCCTGTATCCCTTGTTTCAAATGGAAAGAAATGCTAGTGGAGCACTTATCTAGAGCTAATGCAAATTTCTAGGTTAAAAAGGGAATTGATTCTTATATTTTTGTATCCAGACAAACCTGGAAAAGGAGAGAATATTTTGTTAGCATCTCAACCAGCTGCGAAAGTTGTCTGACATACACTCTGATCAAACAAGAGAAACCATTTCTGTTAAATTTTCTCATAGCTTCCACCGTGAAAGGACATTTACTGTCATAAATCACTTTTGGTGTTCGTTAACAACTAGTAGACCTCTTTTACAGTTTGCTATTGTCTACAGGTTGATATTTTACAAATAGGACCAATGGCTTGCGGAACATTCCCTGCACTATTACTTGCTTCTTGGGATTTCCAGACCGGAGTCTCCGGTCTATCATGACCGGAGTCTCCGGTGTGGTCCGGAGTTTCCCTAGGAGTCTCTGGAGAGGGCTTCTAGTTTCCTGCCTGGGACAGCCAGAAGGGTGGTCCGGAGCTTGGTCTGGAGGTTGGTCTGGAGTCTCCGGTCCATGCCCTAGGCCGGAGTCTCCGGTGTAGAGGGACCGGAGTCTCCGGTCCACTTGGCTCCCAAGTGGGCTGGGTCATTCTGTCGGTCGGTCTGGAGGCTGGTCCGGAGGTTGACCGGAGTCTCCCGTGTAGACCGGAGTCTCCGGTCTGCTTCTTCTCCAACGGTCAGAAAACGGTTCACAGATGCGAGGGGCTATAAATAGAGGACCTTATCCCCTTCCTCCAGCTGCTCGTTCACCTCAAAAACACCATGTCCATTTGAGCCACCAATCAACAAGATATCTTCATCCAACCATCCAAAGTCTTTGATCTTTGGAGAATCGAAGGAGGAGGTCTTGATCTACAGCTTCACCAAGAGAGATCTTCATTTCCCCCTCATTCACTTGAGGGCCTCCTTGCTCTAGTGTTTCATTGGAAACCCTAGCTTGTGATTTGGTTCTTACTAGCTTGTCTTTGATTGTTTGACAGTTAGCTTGTTCTTGGGAGCCTCCAATTAAGTTGTGGATGTGTGCCCCGAACTCGTTGTAAAGGTGTCGGCTTCCACCTCGAAGGTTGCCGTATAGTGGAAGAGGTGAATCGAACCCGTTGGGGTGAGGTTCATCGGAGAACAAGGGAGGCCTCTCGTGGCGTTGGTGGTTTGAAACCACCCCCTCTCCAAACGTAGACGTACTTCCCCTCAAAAGGAAGGAACTATGAGAAACAAATCCTAGTGTCTCTGTGTGCTTCACTTTGGTTACTTCTATCCTTTACCGCACTTTACTTATCTAGTTATTGTTTAGTTTGTGCTTGTTTGTCATATAGGTAAATTAACCATAGTTGCATAATCTAGAGAATTTACCTTTCATGTCAAACCCTAAATTGAAAAGAGTAAAATTTGAAGTAGCACATATTCACCCCCTCCCCCTGTAACTACCTCGATGAATTACGCTCTTAGTTACATGCCTGGATGAACGAAAGTGGTTAAAATAGTACGGTGGGGCCTAGGGCCACTCACGGTAGACCTTTCGGCCGTCCTAACCACTTTCAGACATCGGTACAAGAACGAGCGGCGTAATCGGCAGGCGAAGGGATCAACTACATACACAAATGAGTATGTATGCAAGCCACATACAACAGTCCTCAGAGCCATTCCATCTAAAAGAAATAGAAATATTGCAACGTCATACGGCAAGATCCAAATGTCCTAGATAGATATAATAATTTAGGATAGCTCCTCATACATCACACATCAGAGTATCAGGCGGAAGCGGAAAACAAGATCCGAGTACGGATAAGAAGCAAATCGGCATAAGATGCCCCATAAATAAACACATCCCGCCCACAGATCTCACGGATCCCCGTTCCCGGAATCTCTACACCGAATGATCGTTGCCAACCTCATATGTCTCTTCCACCCAGTATCCATCTTGCGGGTACACCTGTTCATCTGAATCAAACAATTTATCGTGTGAGACCCTAGGAGTACTCAGCAAGTCTTTATGCCACTAAAGGGGACACAACTTGGGGTGACGCAATTGCAGCAAAAGATAATACCTAACAATTCTATAGATACTCGCTAACCATCCGCCTAACCAAAGATAGATGGATGTTCGTGAATTAAGAACAACAGTTATAGTAGTATAATTAACAGATTCATCCTCCTCCTCTCTTACCAACGAGGAAGCGGACGAACATCCCCCATCATCCGTTGGCAGTTTTATTAACCATTCCATGAGTATTGTACTATTTACTAGTCAAGTACTTAGTCAAATTAAGAGCGGTACTTTAGTTATACTTATCTATGATCGAGAAACTGTGCTCCAAGTCGTCCATAACCGCGGACACGGCTTTCAGAAAGTTTTACCCTGCAGGGGTGCACGAATAGCAACACACACTCGATCAACCTCGGAAAAACCAAATCAAAACCCGACGAGGCATTCACGACAAAGCAATCACAGGATTTAGAGATATTTCAGGGGGCCACCCCATTAAGCTACCCGCAAGAAGTTGGCCGGCTCCGAGACGGACCCAAGGTTTGCGCCAATGGCTGTAAACGACTGGGAACCCGAAAATGTGACTGGGCTTGTCGATACCGCGAAAACACTTCGCAATTCTTAAACAGTACAGGTGCTCCTCGCACAATCTTAATAAAACAGTAACATGGCATAAGTACAGGATAGTAATAAAGCCCCAAACTACTTTGTGGCCCCAAGAAATAAGAATGAATCAAGCTCTGGCTCAGGGGGGTCCATAAGGCCTCCCGGATGTGGATAGTGCGAATAGTCAAGGAACAGGAATCAAGTACTCGGGGTCCTACGGGACACAAGTGAGCATGAAAAACCAAATAGCAGATATTGCTCACCGGTGCCTCTTTCATTAGTTATCCTATTACTACTCCGGTTAAGTTGTTTAGGTACCTCGTTATTCATCAGACACTCACATACCCTACTCATGCTTTTCTACGACTCGCATGGCTCAAACAACTCCTGTAGTAATGGCTCATGGGATGGCGGAACAAGCTTCGGTGGGGTTTAAAAGTAAGGCTATGCAGTACTTGGGATTCATTTTTAATGCAATCGCGACTCAATGATGCAAGAATAAGATAGAGGCAATAGGTACTGTATGTATGCAAACATGTGGTAGTGCTTGCCTGGCAGCTCAGTTGAAGCGAGAGATAGATCTGGGTAGTACTCCTGTGATTCCTGGTAATTCTCCTGCTGGGCGTCTATTCGAAGAAGAACCAAACAAACAAGGGCAACATAAATAAAGTGCGCAAGCATATGAATTAAATGCGACAGGCAAACAAGCATGCCATGATGAATGATGCACAATTTACATGGCATTAAAGTAGCATGGCAAAGGTGAGGTGTGGATACAAGAAATAAAATATTTTATTATTTATTTGGTCCAATTTTTATGGTCATAAATAGTTCAGATTTGTAAGAATGACATGATGCATGCTTCAATTCAGAACAATGACTGCATAGATAGAACAGGCTCGTCGCGCTGATCGATTTAGACATATTATTTGCCCAATTTGGAGTTATAGAATTAAAGTTATTAATTTATTAAGAAAAGGGCATTTTAATATAATTTTAATCATCTCGAAATTTTAAAGTGTTCAAACATTATTTTGAATGGCATATTTGAATTCCTCTCATTTTTATGATTCAAAAACATATATTATTTGTATTATTTGGATTTACAAATTAAAAGTTATTAAAACAGATTTAAATTCATATTAAAACATTCTCTGAAATTGTTTTTATAAAACAGAAAACACCAGACTTTTTACACTCAGCATCGCCCAGCCACAGTCGCAGGCAGGTGGGGCCGATGCTGACTGGGCGAAAACGACGCGTGAAAGCTTTTCTCACCGCGCGCTCAGCTAGCCCAAGTGACTAACAGGTGGGGCCGGCGGGCTCACAGGGCCACACGTGTGCGCGCCAGCCGGGGCTGGACACGTGGTGGATCCGGGGCAGCGCGGGCGAAATATCTCTAGGCCGCGGGGGCTTCCGTGCAAAAATATACCGAGGCTGACAGGTGGGCTCCTTGGACTGCGGGTTTAGGCGGGAAAAAGGGCAGGGGGTCATGTGCAAAATGGCATCGGCTGCTGCTGCGCGCTGACGGACAAGGTGCTGCCGGCGGCGAAACTGGCCGTCTTCCGACGACGGTGGCGTCGCATACGTTGGACGAATCGCGTCGCCCCAAAAATGAAAAACAAAGAGGGGACATCGGGCTACATTTTTCGTGCAGGGGGCAACTATGGGGGTTGGCTGTGCTGGTCGGGCTTCGACGGGGAACAGAGGGCCAGAGGAATCTGGGGCTGCGGCTGCCCGCCCACGCACGGTGCGGCGGCGCGCAGAGCGTTCGACCGAAAGCGGCGGAGCTACGGCGCAGGAGGGAGAGGGGACCGTGTCTGGGAGGAGCAGGAGCTCACCGCGGTGTCGCCGGCGTGGTAGTTCGCGCGGAGGTGGAGGGGATCTGGCGCCGGGCTCGCGGACGGCGGTCTCGGGCTGCGGCGGTGCACGACGGCGCCAGGCTTATTCCGGTGAGGTGTTGGCCCGGGCTGGTACGAGGAGAAGAAGGAGAAGCAGGTGACCCCGACGAGGCTCCTGGCTGGGCTTGGAGAACACCAGGCCCGCAGATCTCGGTTTTGGCCGAGGTGGCTAGGGTTTTGGCTAGGTGGTGGCTATGGCCTTCTGGTGGGAGAAGAAGGGGGAAGATGGGGTGCTTGGGGCTCCAGGACTCGACCAGAGAGGTGCTGGGGAGGTTGGTGTGATAAGGGAGAGAGGAGAGAGGCACATGGAAGTGGTGCACTTTTTGGCAAAGTAGAGAAAAGGCTTCGGGTTAGGGTGTTGTTGGGGTTAGAGAGAGAGGGGTAGGGTAGCTGAGGTGGGCCAAGCATGGCAGGGAAAGAGAGGGCCAGGTGGGACCAGTAGCTAGGGTGAGAGGGGGTGATAGAGAGGGAGGTGAGGTTAGGGTTTGAGTAGAACTAGATTAGAGGAAAAATAGAGAGAGATAGCTAGGTTAGGGTGTTATTAGGGTTTTAGATTTTGAATTTTTTTATGAGACCATACCAAAAGGAAAAAGGGGCTTGATCTAGCATAAGCTAAGGTGGAGAAGAAAGCAAGAAAAAGAGAGAGAAAAGAGGTATGGGAAGAGGCCTCATATAAATCATGAATGGAGATAATTAAAAGAAAAGAGATGTAGATGAGAATGAAGGAATGTTAGAGATGGTGATGATCCACAAAGAAAAGAACCAATAAATCCAAGAGGAATCCAATGAACCAAAGGTGGTGGTACCCTTGCATGGCCCATGCAAAAATAACAAATGCCATGATTGATTTTGTGAGAACAAAAGTAATGATATGGCATTATTCTTATGCATTCACAAGAAGTGGAGAAAAGGCCAAGCAAAAGAAAGGTTAGACTAGATCCACCCCACCCACATGAGCTAGATTAAAATCAAACGAAAAAGAATTACAAGCTCATGGATAATAGGATGGTGGGATTATAAGGTGGTGAAAGAAAAGTGATGGAGTTGAATAAAAGATATGCCCCCAACTCAACTTGGGCATTTGACAATATATCAATAACCAAATACAATATCAAGAGGCAAATACAATTAATAATGCATATGAGAGAAGAACCAAAATAAAAAGGGGTTTTATATGATGCTCAAATGCAAGGTGGCATGATGACATGACCATGATATAATTATGGTGCAACAATTATATATATGAAGTAGCCAATATCTTACTAGACCAAGTAGCATTACAATTGTTAGACAATTGGGATGCTACACCCCCCCCTCTAGGTGCACATACGATCCTTTCAATTGGTATCAGAGCCTCGACTCTTTATTCGGGCTTAACCGCCTAAGAGATTATGGGCAACCCAAAGGACGGAGAAAGTGAGGCTAGCCATTCGGTGACCATGGTAGATCTCAAGAATTTGGAAACAAGCTTGAGCTCTACCTTGGGCAACGAAATCCAACAGTTGCGTCAACTCGTTGAGCAACTTGTTAAGGATAAGAAAACCTCACCTCCTCCCTCTCCATAGGAAACACCACCAAACCCAAAGGCTAATGCTCCGGCTAAGGCTTTGGAGGAAGTGGTGGGGGATGAACATAATTCCACTAACTCCACCAAAAAGGGTGATGGGAAGGAAGAGTTCCATGCGGTTCCCGGATGGCACTCTCCGACCCTCCTATCCCTCATCCACATATAAATAATAGAGGAGACCCACCTAAGTTAGCTACACATACTTTTGCTCAATGGCAAGTGTTAATGAAATCTCATGTGCGCAGCTCTTGCATTGATTTGTGGAATATTATTGAAGGACTCAAAATTGAGGATCCAACCAACTTGACGAAAAGAGAAGTGGTCAATAGCCAACTCAATGCGACTGCCTTGTACATGATCCAACTTGGGGTGGGGCCAAAGGATTTTCCCCACATTGAGCACTACAACACCGCCAAGGAAGCTTGGGATGCTCTCATTGACTTGTTTGTTGGCAATGAGAGTATGAGGAGAAATAGATATGATGCCTTAAGCAATGAGGCCGAAGGTTTCTTCATCAAGGATGGTGAGGATCATGAAGACATGTATCGAAGACTCCAATCCACAGCCACCGCTTTCAGAAATGTTGACGCCTCTCACATTGATGATGCTTGGATCAAGAGGAAGTATGTGAGTGCACTCATGCCTTTCGAGCCAACCAACTTGAAGAGTCTCCAAGGAAGACACAACTACCATCTCATGACCTCCAATGAAGTGATGCAAGAGATGGCCGCCTTCAAGGTTGCTGCCAAGAATGCCAAAGACGCTCGTGCTCGTGCCATTGGAATGAGTAGTGGTGTCAACCTTGCCTTGAAGGCCAAGGTTGTGGAGTATGATGAAGATGAAGGAAGTGATGAGGGACCTTCAATGAGCCACCCTGAAGATGTCAAGATTGCTCATGGTGAATACATGGCCTTCTATGCAAGAAACTTTTGGAAAGATCCCGCCAAGGCCAAGATGGAAATGCAACGAAGAAGCAATCCCAATGAGAGAAGAGACAATGGGTCCAAGTTGAGAACTTGTTTCAATTGTGGTGACCGCTATCACTTCGTTGCGGCTTGTCCCTATGAGAAAAGAGAAGACCATGGGGGTAAACTTGTGTTGAAGAAGACCTCCAAAGCTCCCTACAAGAAACCCTTCATCAAAAGGAACCCAACCAACAAGAAGCCAGGAGAAATTGTCTTGATCACACATGAAGAGTACTCCTCCGATGATGATGATGAAGAGGAAGAAGAGGATACACCAAGTGGTGTGGCGGCTCTTGCCACTACCTCTACTCCTTCATTCTCACTCTTCGACTCTCCAAATGAGAATATCTCCAATAAGAACGTCACTTGCCTTATGGCAAGAGGAACGGAGGTATTATCATCATCACACTCCACTTCCTTAATCAATGATGATTTTGATGATGAGTTATCTCTTGAGGTCAAAAAGGAATTAGTTGCTTTTGATGTGTTCATGAATAACTTGCAAGTGGAACACAAGAAACATGTTGTGGACCTCCTAAATCAACTTTCACACACACAAGAACTTCTAGATGAGAGATGCCAATTAGGAAGAGAGCACATGATTGAGGTAGAAGCTCTTAATAATGCTCTCGAAGAAGAACAAGAAACTAGAATATCACTTGAAACTAAACTAGAGGGCCTTGATGAAGCTAATGATCTCATTATTAATAAACTCATCAAGGAACGTGATCATGCTATTGCTAAATACAAAAAGGCTAAAAAGGATAAGATTGAGTTTGATGTTGATGTTGTTCATGAAAAACTTGCCGAGGACTTTAGGACACTTGACAAGGCTCACAAGGCCTTGGAAAGTGAACTCTTGTCTCTCACAAAGTCTCGTGAAAAGCTCCAAACTCAATTGATCAATACTCCCTCACCTAGTACATTCATTCCTTCTAGTTGTACAAATACTCTTGAAGAACATGCTAGGTTGAAGGGGGAGCTAGCTAAGACCTCCTTTCCCAAAGGAAACAAGTCTATTGATGACCTCTTAAACAAGAAAATGTCAAATGGTGAAAAAGGGGGCATAGGCTTTGTCTCTAAAGCCAAGAAGAAAAAAAATAACAAGAAGAAGAAGGCCAAGCCCGCTCAAGAAAAGAACAAGGTCATTGTGGGAAGTAAGACCACAAGTGACAAAACTATGTCTCATGATGATTTTGCGGGTAGTGCTAACCCTCACTATGTCTTAATGCGTGATTATTATGGTGATGTGTATGCACAATATGTTGGCCCATTTGATGGTTATATTGCATGGTCGATTTGGGTTTCCAAGACCCTTGTTGCTAACAAAAGAGGACCCATTGAAAAATGGGTACCTAAAACTAGTTTGATCTTTTGTAGACATATGCTTCCGGAGGGTCAAAATGGGTGCTCGATAGTGGATGCACAAGTCATATGACCGGACGCGCTTCTAGTGTCAAGGAGTTGAGACCAAATGTTGATCAAATATCTGTGACATTTGCCGACAAATCAAAGTCTAAGGTAATGTGTTTCGGCAAAGTTGTGGTTGCTCACGATATCACTCTCGTGGACGTCATGCTTGTTGAGACCCTTGGGTATAATTTAATTTCAGTCCGTGCTCTAGGAAAGATGGGTTTTGCTGTCTTTATTGATGTTGATATTGTGATCCTCTTGTGGAGCAAGTCTCTAAAGGTTGCTTTCGTTGGGTACGTCGAGGATGACTTGTATGTGGTGGACTTTTCGGGGAAAACCACTACAAGTCCGATGTGCCTATTCGGAAAGGCTGATGTGGGTTGGCTATAGCATCGCCATCTAGCCCATGTCAACATGAGAACTTTGCAAAGCCTCCACAAGGATGGTCATATTGTTGCACTAAAAGAAAATGTTTGCTTTGCCAAAGATCGTGTTTGCAGGGCATGTGTTGAAGGAAAGATGCATGATTCTCCCCACAAGCCAAAGAACTACATCAAGTCCAAGAGGATCTTGGAGCTCCTTCATGTGGATCTCTTTGGTCCTCCGTCTTGTGCGAGTCTTGGTGGGAAGAAATATGGTTTGGTGATTGTTGATGACTACTCAAGATACACTTGGGTATATTTCTTCAAGTTAAAAAGTGAGACCCAAGAGAACTTCATTGACTTCATCAACATGGCGCAACGTCAACACAATGTCCCAGTGTTAACAATAAGAAGTGACAATGGTACTGAGTTCAAGAACTACACATTAAATGGATTTCTGAGTGATGAGGGAATAAAACATCAATATTCCGTTGTGTATACCCCTCAACAAAATGGTGTAGCTGAGAGGAAGAACCGGACTCTTATTGACATGGCAAGGACTATGTTAGCAGAATTTAAATCTCCATACAACTTTTGGACTGAAGCTATCTCCACCGCATGCCATGCAACAAACCGTCTCTACCTCCGCAAAGAATTGATCAAGACTCCATATGAAATCCTTATCGGTAACAAGCCTAATGTTTCTTACTTCCAGGTATTCAGTTGTAAGTGCTTCTATCGCATTAAGGGCATTCGTTTATCCAAGTTTGATTCCAAAGCATTAGAGGGTATTTTTGTTGGTTATGGTCTCGAATCCCACACTTATAGAATCTATGACAAGCTCTCAGGAATTGTCATAGAATCTTGTAGTGTGGTGTTTGAAGAATATGATGGTCCCCAAGCGGGGCGTGTTGATGTTTGTGATGTAGATGATGAAATGCCTCAGGATGCCATAGGAAGAATGGGTGCGGGTTTCATCCGCCCTGTTGAGGAGCCCCTTATGGTGGATCAAGAAGAACTATCCTCTACTCAGGTGGAGCCCTCATCTTCACAATTTCAACAAGCTACTGTCGAGATGGACACCAACCCATGCCATAGACAAGTTGTGGACACTCAACCTACTGATCAAGAAGATGCTTCCAGCCAAGAAGTGGTTGAGTCTTGTAACACCCCGTCCACTCCTGGGCCCGGGGGGTGTCACTCCTGGCAGCTTAATAGGATATCTAGACTGGCCCCATAGACCAACACTAGTATTTTCTGCGCACTTTGTCCTCACTCGTGCGTACCCGGTTACCCACTTCCCGGTCGGTCACCCATCCTAGAATTGCTCTAGGTCAAGCACGCTTAACCTTAGAGTTCTTTTCGAATGAGCTTCCGGAAAAGAAGTTGCAACTTGTTGATATGGGTATCCTATCAATCCTATTAAGCCATGTGCCTGGATCTCACATACACCCACCCTTTAGAAGATCGATGCCCTCATCGATCAAGCACACCCCAAGAACGTTCCCTCTTGGCACGCGTATGTGCGTCCAGTGCCGGCACATGTGTCATGCCATGTCCACTCCGGGCCACACGCGCCATGCTCCACATGTCCTGCCACTGACCCGCACACACCCGTGTAATCGCAAGGGTCGGCTCTGATACCACTTGTAACACCCCGTCCACTCCTGGGCCCGGGGGTGTCACTCCTGGCAGCTTAATAGGATATCTAGACTGGCCCCACAGACCAACACTAGTCTTTTCTGCGCACTTTGTCCTCACTCGTGCGTACCCGGTTACCCACTTCCCGGTCGGTCACCCATCCTAGCATTTCTCTAGGTCAAGCACGCTTAACCTTAGAGTTCTTTTCGAATGAGCTTCCGGAAAAGAAGTTGCAACTTGTTGATATGGGTATCCTATCAATCTTATTAAGCCATGTGTCTGGATCTCACAAGTCTCCACTTGCTAGGATGTCCAGTGGTGCTAAGGCCATTTCACAAGCAAGATCTGTACAGACTGCCATCAGAACAGCTGAATACCTGGCCAGTCGTGGGCTTGATCAAGACCAAGGTCAATCTTTGCCTCCTTTAGAAGAGAATATTTCCAATGATGAGCAAGGTCAAGTTAATGGTCAAGATGAGGACCAAAATGATGAAGTGATCCCCCCAAGAAATAACAAGGAGATCGAAACTCGTCGCCAAGCTAGAATGGATAGAATATTGGAATTAAGAGACCACACTCTTGAGAATGTGGTTGGAGATCTAAGAAGAGGGATATCTACTTGAGCTCAACTGAAGAACTTTGGTGAGCACCAAGCACACATTTCCATGGTGGAACCAAAGAAAGTATGGAAAGCTCTTGAAGATTCGGATTGGTTGGATGCAATGCACAAAGAGCTCAACAACTTTGAGAGAAACAAAGTATGGAAGTTAGTGGAAAAGCCAAAAGATTGCCGCAATGTTATAGGCACCAAGTGGATTTTCAAGAACAAGCAAGATGAGCATGGAATTGTGATAAGGAACAAGGCAAGATTGGTTGCACAAGGGTCAAATTGAAGGCATTGATTATGGAGAGACTTATGCACCCGTGGCTCGCCTTGAGTCCATCCGTATCCTTCTTGCTTATGCGGCACATCATAAATTTAAACTACAACAAATGGATGTAGAAAGTGCATTTCTCAATGGTCCATTGCATGAGTTGGTATATGTGAAACAACCCCCAAGATTTGAGGATCCCAACTTTCCAAACCATGTCTACAAACTCGATAAGGCACTCTATGGGCTCAAGCAAGCCCCACGCACGTGGTATGAGCACCTTAGAGAGTTGTTGTTAGATCGTGGGTTTGAGGTTGGGAAAATCGATCCCACTCTTTTTACCAAGAGGGTTAATGGGGAACTTTTTGTATGCCAAATTTATGTAGATGATATTATCTTTGGCTCATCTAACAAAGATTTTAATGATGAATTCTCTTAGCTTATGATTGACAGGTTCAGGATGTCTATGATGGGAGAATTGAGAGTATTTCTTAGTTTTGAGATCAAGCAAGTGAGAGGTGGTACATTCTTCAACCAAGCCAAGTATACTCAAGATATGCTCAAAAGATTCAACATGAAAGATCTCAATGGAGCTCCCACTCCCATGGCAACAAAGACTCATCTTGAACTAAACCCAAATGGTAAAGATGTGGATCAAAAGGTATACCGGTCCATGATTGGCTCTTTGCTTTACCTTTGTGCATCTAGACCCGATATTGTGTTGAGTGTAGGAGTGTGTGCAAGATATCAAGCGGCTCCTAAAGAAAGCCATTTGATGGCAGTCAAGAGAATCTTTCGATATTTGGTTCATACCCCAAACTATGGTATTTGGTATCCTAGGGGCTCAACTTTCTCTCTTTGTGGGTACACGGATTCGGATTGGGCTGGTGAGAAGGATGACAGGAAATCAACCTCCAGGGCTTGCCAATTCCTTGGGAGGTCCTTGGTATGTTGGTCTTCTAAGAAGCAAAATTGTATATCTCTTTCCATCGCTGAAGCCAAGTATGTGGCTACTGCTAGTGCTTGTACACAATTGCTATGGATGAGGCAAACTTTAAAGGAATACGGTGTCCATTGTGACAAAGTGCCTCTTCTATGTGATAATGAAAGTGCTATCAAGATTGCATATAACCTAGTGGACCATACAAAAATAAAGAATACTGAGATTCGTCATCACTTCATTAGAGATCATGTTGCCCGAGGTGATATTGAGCTATCATATGTGTCAACCAAAGACCAACTTGCCGACATTTTCACGAAGCCACTTGATTAAGCAAGGTTTTGTTATTTGAGGAATGAACTAAATATCGTGGATTCTAGGAGCTTGACTTGATTGCCTTGCATACTCACCTATGTTTTGACCCATATTTGGTGTAGGTGCAGGCATGGAGATAGGGGGACTGCGGTCCTAATTCATTGGAATATCCTTCCCCCCATAATGCCAACATTAAGAAATTCAATTCTCTTAGTATCATTTAGTGATATGTGAGCGTCATTGTTGAGTAGTGGCTATGAACCCAAGGATAATTCTTCGCGGTGTCATGCCACAAACTCCTACATGGTGGCTTCGGCCACCACCCTCTTCTCATTTGAAGAGTTGGTTCTTAGTTCGGATTTACTTGACGCATTTGAATAGATTTCCGTGGTTTTCTTGACTTTTCACAGTATGAGATCTTAACCCAAGCCCTCCCTCTATCCTGAAAACCCACTCTATCTAATATATGTCCCCATACACTTACCTTGGAGCTTGTTGGTCGAGGAGGACCGGAGTCTCCGGTGTGTTCACACCCGAGTCTCCGGTATGGGCCGGAGTCTCCGGTCTGGACGGTTTCTGACCACTTGAAGGGAGGACGGGGTGAACTGAAACAGTAGTTTCATTCATCCACCCCCGTCCTCCCCTCTCTACCCCGTCGCCTCCTCTCCCAAATATCCTCCCCGGAGGTCAAGAAGCCCCCGGGATCTGCCGTGCCGCCGGCCAATCATCTCCTTTCCACCCTTGGGTGATTCCCACCAATTGAATCCATCCCATGGACAGATCTGGTACCTCTCCTCCTTTTTCCTCACCTAGGGTTCTTCCCTTACTTTGTTTTTGAGGATTGGTACTAGTTTTGGCGATGGGAATCCCTTGTTTGCGTGCACTTGTGTACTCTACTCCTGTTACCCTGCCCGATCTGTTGGATTCAACACCATTGGAGCCTTCCTGATCTTCCCCTGAGTCGCCTGACCGGAGACTCCGGTGTGGACCACGGAGACTTCGGTGTGAGTTGAATCTAACACGTCTTGCTAGGTCTCAAGGGTTCCGTGCTGCCTTCTTGGGACATATATACTTACCTCCATGCTATCTCCCTCGCTGCTTTTCACAGGTTCTGGCTCTCGTCGTCCTCCTCGCACCAAGGCCAAGATGAAGAGAGGGGATCCTCGCTATGATGAGTCTGAGGGTCAGTACATTGTGCCCCCATCCAACCGTAGACAGCAGGCCCGTGATGCGGCCTATATGCGGCGGGAGCAAAATAGGGTTGAGGAAGAGAACCGTGCCAAGAGGGAAAAATACGACAATCTTCAGTCTTTGGCCCGCATGTCTAAGCAGGAGTACCGTGAGCTGCGGAAGACTAATTTCTATGACTTGCCTCGCACCAGTGATGACCCCTGCTATTGGAGGAAGGAGCAAGTTGTCTTCATGAAAGACATTTACAGTGTGCTCAAGAGATCTCTTGTGTGCCCCCAAAAGTACTTGAGTGTTGAGCAGATGAGGAAGAGCCCCTACTTCTCTGATGCTCTGCGGATTAGTGAGAAGTTGGGTCTGTTCAACTTGATGGAGCTCTGTGAAGACTACAACATCACCCTTGTGCAGCAGTTCTACGCCACAGTTGTATTTGGGACTGACCAAGCCAGGACTATGACTTGGATGACTAGCAACCACCGCTATTCTGCAACTTTCTATGACTTTGCTGAGGCTATCTTCGAGACATTCCAGGGGGTATCTACTCATGTTGGAGTTCGCATGCACTCAGCAGCTCTTGGGGTGAACAAGAACAAGCTTGCCCCTTTATATGGTAGTGAGGGTGTTGTGGGAGGGTCCAAGGGACTCAAGCCTCTCTACAATCTGATGTTGAGGATCTTCCGCCAGACCATTTCCCCTAGTGCTGGGAATGATGATGCTATCAGATATGGTTTGGTCAACTTGTTGTATCACACCCACAAGACTTACATGGCTGGCCCCGATGCTGATGCTGATCCTATCGATGTGATGGATTACATATTTGAGGAGATGTATCATGCCATCTTATACAAGAAGGCCCCTCCATATGCACCCCTGGTCATGAGACTCATCAACACTCAGCAACATGGTTCTCCGCTTGCTATGCCTCCCAACCTTACCGAGCACACTCTCGTATCTCTGCAGTAGAAAGGGGAAATGAGGGCTCCCCCTAGACGCTCCCATGCACATATGGAGGAGGAAATCTTACAGATCGAAAGGGCCCCCTCTCCTCCTAGGGCTCGGAGGAAGAATGCTTCCAATGCACCTCTTCCTCCCATGACACGTGACTATGTCCATGAGAGGGTCAAGAAGGCCTCATTCTGGGAGAGGACCATGTGTTGCATGAATGTGGACATCCGCAAGCAACAGCATGCTTCCTACAAGAGCAACCGTCGCGTTGAGAAACTACTCAAGAAGATCAAGGCTCAGGGTGAAGCGTATGATGAGGAAGGTGAGGCTGAGTACACTAACAAGCATAGCGCCCAGCCATCCACCGAGTCAGATCACACTCTTTCGTTTGGGGCATGGAATGCCCAACATGACAGCTTGGTGGATTGGAAGACCTTTTCTTATGTCACTTCTGGATTTGGGTACCAAGGTACATCCTCTTCTCGCCCTCACGGCAAAGGGCCTGCAGCTCCAGATGGTGATGAGGACTATGATGATGATGACGAGGATCAGGATATGGATGAGGAGGACGAGGAGGATGATGACGAGGACTACTGATCCGTTGGGACGCTAGCTTAGGTCTTTTCCCTTTTTCGGTGTTTCGATGCCAAAGGGGGAGAAGACATTGTCATCGGGATTTGCATGGGTTTGGGCTACTTGATTCGTATTTGCTTTCTCGTCTCTATTTGCCTTATGTTATTGCGGGACACTGTTTGCAATTTGTGTGTGACTCTGTGGGTGCTCCAACTTTATTGTAACTCATGTGAGAACTATGCGTTTTATCCATACTCTACCTACATGTTTATCTTTGGGCACATAGGCAGGGGGAGCATGTCCATACTCTATCATAAGTCACTGCAAACCTTTTTCATGCAAAAATCACTAGTTGTCATCGAACACCAAAAAGGGGGAGATTGAAAGGACATTTACTGTCATAAATCACTTTTGGTGTTCGTTAACAACTAGTAGACCTCTTTTACAGTTTGCTATTTTCTACAGGTTGATATTTTACAAAGTGAAAAGGACCAATGGCTTGCGGAACATTCCCTGCACTATTACTTGCTTCTTGGGATTTCCAGACCGGAGTCTCCGGTCTATCATGACCGGAGTCTCCGGTGTGGTCCGGAGTTTCCCTAGGAGTCTTTGGACAGGGCTTCTAGTTTCATGCCTGGGACAGCCAGAAGGGTGGTCCGGAGCTTGGTCCGGAGTCTCCGGTGTAGAGGGACAGGAGTCTCCGGTCCACTTGGCTCCCAAGTGGGCTGGGTCATTCTGTCGGTCGGTCCGGAGGTTGACCGGAGTCTCCGGTGTAGACCGGAGTCTCCGGTGTGGAGACCGGAGTCCGCTTCTTCTCCAACGGTCAGAAAACGGTTCACAGATGCGAGGGGCTATAAATAGAGGACCTTATCCCCTTCCTCCAGCTGCTCGTTCACCTCAAGAACACCATGTCCATTTGAGCCACCAAATCAACAAGATCTCTTCATCCAACCATCCAAAGTCTTTGATCTTTAGAGAATCGAAGGAGGAGGCCTTGATCTACAGCTTCACCAAGAGAGATCTTCATTTCCCCCTCATTCACTTGAGGGCTCCCTTGCTCTAGTGTTTCATTGGAAACCCTAGCTTGTGATTTGGTTCTTACTAGCTTGTCTTTGATTGTTTGATAGCTAGCTTGTTCTTGGGAGCCTCCAATTAAGTTGTGGATGTGTGCCCCAAACTCGTTGTAAAGGTGCCGGCTTCCATCTCGAAGGTTGTCGTATAGTGGAAGAGGTGAATCGAACCCGTTGGGGTGAGGTTCATCAGAGAACAAGGGAGGCCTCTTGTGGCGTTGGTGGTTTGAAACCACCCCCTCTCCAAACATAGACGTACTTCCCCTCAAAAGGAAGGAACTACGAGAAACAAATCCTAGTGTCTCCGTGTGCTTCACTTTGGTTACTTCTATCCTTTACCGCACTTTACTTATCTAGTTATTGTTTAGTTTGTGCTTGTTTGTCATATAGGTAAATTAACCATAGTTGCATAATCTAGAGAATTTACCTTTCATGTCAAACCCTAAATTGAAAAGAGTAAAATTTGAAGTAGCACATATTCACCCCCCCTCTAGGTGCCCATACGATCCTTTCACACCGCAAAAGAAAAAAGAGCTTCTCAAAAATAAAAATGCTTTGTACTCGTTTTTTTATAATGGGACAAATGTTAGTATTAAGTTGAAACTATTTATATCAATAAAATGCGGCATGATAGATTTCCCTATAAAAAGTTTGATGCCAAGAACCAAAATAAGCTTTGACCATAGCTTATGAATCTTGCGAAATAATCTAAATGGTCTAAAAAGCACATAGAATAAGCCCTTTATATTAGCTTTCCTCGTAGTTTCCACCCGCGGAAAAAAGAGCTTCTGCTAAAAAATAAAAATACTTTGTACTCATTTTTCAATAATGGGAAAAATGTTAGTATTAAGTTGAAATTGTTTGATATCAATAAAATGCGCCATGATGGATTTCCCTATAAAAATTATGATACCAAGAACCAAAATAAGCTTTGACCATACCTTATATGAGTCTTACGAAATAATCATACATGGTTTAAAGAGCATGTAGCCATTGTTTCCAAATTAAAAGGAACGCTAGTACTTATCTTGAGATACTACAATTTTTTATGTTTCCCAGCCAAAAAATCCCCGAGGAGAGACAATTCTGTTAGCATTTCGACTGCGGAAAAAGTTTAATCAAATAAGTGTGGTATCGATAGAGCAAAATGCTGGACAATGTCACACGTACTTTACTAAGGGTTGTTGTCGACGGACAAGAGATGGTGGATTCAGATTGTGTTTCTTGACATGTATCCATGAAGGTGTTTGTACATTGTACGGTCTATACCAAAAGCCCTTCGTTTTCTCTGAAAGATGGCTTTCCAAAACCCTGCCTTTTTGGTACAATGTGTGTCTCAACTTTCTCACAAAAAGGTCTGTAAAGTTACAATCTATTGAACAGGGCTCTTACAAATTAATCTTACTTACAGAAGAAGCTGCAAGTATGCTCATACCATGAGAAGCAGTGCTGCTAATTGACATGGATGGCATTGGCATGTAGCAACCTTGATCTGCCAATTGCCAGTGTGGACTTGTACATGGGTGCTGTCTGCAGCGTGAATGATGTGAAGCCCCACTTAACCCCCACAAAACAAAATCCTTGCTTGTAGCTTAGGGGATCAGCAAGCTGTTCATCTCTGCTACAGCACTCCATGTGCCACTAGCTTTGCACAGTTGTTACTACTAATCGCTATGGTATCTATCAACAGTGTTTGCCAGTGTGTGTGTGGGTAAATTAAATTAAATGATTAATTAAGCCAGGAGGATGGTGAGGTTTTTTTGTAAGATGAGAGTGAGACGATGAGATACTAGAGATTGTTTATATCGAGTAAGATGGTGAGGTTTTTTTTACCAGCATCTATTTTCTCTCATTTTTGTTTCTCTGTAGATGGGGTGAGGTAGAACTCTTACCATTGTTTAACACAACAACAAAATATAAAAATGGAGTCCGTAATAGAAAGATTGTATTAGTGTCGTAGCTAGCAGTGGAGGGCCACATGGCCACATTGCCCTAAGAGGAAGCTCCAAGGACAGCCCCAATGGTGGCAAATGGGGCCATGCAAAGAACAAGGAGAGAAGACTGCAGTACAAGATAGGGGTGACATCTTAACCATCCTGGACTAGCTTAGCCTAACCAACCATTAAGTTGAGACAGAGCACTAAGCACAGTGTATGATCAAAGGTTCTAGCAGCTGAAATTAACTTATTTTCTGGCAATATTTCTTCTATGGAGACAGTGGCTACTGGCTTAGCCTTGTAGGCCCTTCAGTCAATAGTGCCTCTGTTGCTCCTTCCTGAAGCTACGTCTAATCATTTCGCAATCTGCTTTGACAAAAAGGTCCCTGATTGCTACAGTGGTCCCCAAAATAAAACACTCGGATGGGCCTAATTAACCATAATCCCCTTTAATTAAGTCCACTAATTGTGTGTCTCAAGGTTAGTGTTAAAAGTTAGTGACAAAGTTGTAAAACTAAGTTTACTCGCACTCTATACTATTAAGGTCTTGTCCTCGGGCGTCGGTGCTTGCACGGTAACATAATTAACAATCTCCTGACAACGAAGAGGTTGAACTATTTTGTGAGAAAATCGTGCAAAAGCAATGTGAAACTTCAACATTTATGAGATCCTTGGTTCCAGTCTTCCCACAAGCTAGAGATTATTTCACTACGAAGATACTGCTTTGGGCATCGGTTCTTTCCTGCTTCTAGGGTTAACAACTTCCTGATTCCATAAAACGGAAAGTTGGAAAAAAAAATCATGCGATTTGTTTTTCAAAATCCATTTCATAAGACTCCAATCAAACTATGAAAGTTGAGAGGATTATTTGTGAATACTTACCCAGAAAATTCAGTTACTCCGAAAATTGTATGATAAACTAATCTGTTCAATGCAATCCACATCAAGATTAATCAATGTGTTGAGAATAAGGTTTCATTAGACTCTACTCTATGGAATAGGACTACAATTGGAACAAAGGTAATAAAGATCTTCCTCTTGTTTGTTTATTCGATTCACCCATGGATGGATTGCTATCCGTCCAAGCAAATATGGAAGGAGAAGAGAGGTGAGAGCTTGAGATACTCACATCAGAGATGGTGAGTAATTAGCCTCAACAATCAAATCAAAGCAATCACGCGTCATCCATGGCTCTAGCTAGTCTCTGCCGTAGAAAAACATTATGGCCACGACGATAACTAACATAAGCAATAATAATTGCACGCTAGCTAGTAGTAGTAGTACTTTGTGACGATGACCTGTTAACACACATATCCATGAACACATATGCTGGTCCTTGTATCGATCTTTCCTTTTCTTTGTAGATAGAAGCACCGGCACCACTGGCCACTAGCAGACTAAGCCTGTTTTCTGAGACCGCCAAGGAAACCAAATTCATATTGGAGATTATATGAGCAAAAAGAGGCAACTTTGATGAAAACTCTAATAATATGATTTCCATATAAAAAATGAGTCCAAATAATTATGTGAGAAGGTTTTGAAGGTTGACCGCGGGCATCCTAACGACATCTAGAATATTCTGAACTAGGTAATAAAGGGCTGTGTGCATCTATTGATGCAGAGGCCCGGAATATTCCCATTTTGAAAAAAAAATCCTAACGACATCTAGAACAGAACAGGGAGAAAGCTGTATTGACTGTGCATTTAGTTTCTGACGGGCACCTGAAATCCATTGGGGTACACAAGAAACTGAAATTCATAATAACTTTAGATAGCTTGCGAAGGGAGAAAAATAATATCAAGTCAGGATCACTCACAATATAATTCAAAGCAACAACTGAACGTGTTGGCCAGTTGTTTTTAGCTTCCTCTAAAAATCCATGCACCTATTTGATCATAGCATGTAGCTTGCTTATCTGTCACGTGTGCAAACCACATATTCAGAAAAAAAATGAGAGAGAGGGAGAGAGAGAGAAAAGATTCAAAAGTTTCTTGACCACATGCTTCCGCTGTCTGTCTTTCTGGTGAAGAGCCCTTCTCATAAAATTTCTGGCCTTTTAAAACTAATTGCCACTAGATCCCTATAATATGGACAATAAGAATCGCTTTGTTTCTACTTCATGTTTTCCTCTCATTCTTTGATTTGTTAGAGAACAACCAGGTTGAACTGAAACGATCCTAGGCACTGATGCTTCACCCAACTCTGATCAGGTGTGGAACCCCCTTTTGTCACATATTGGACAAATATATTTAGCAACATGTCTGAAATCCATTCAAGTAATAATTAACTAACTTCTCAAATAACCATCAAGAAAAAACCCAACTAATCCATCCAGGAGTAAGTAAGTAATTCTTAAACGAAGATCAAGAAAACTACAACCTTGCCTCCCTGTGTTAACAGACTAACACTACTGCTCACCAGATGCATTACTACAGCAGTAGCAAGAGGCCAAATTCAGGCCACCGCCTCAGTTACAGGGATGCAGACACGCACCACTGATGTGTTGTATTGTACCTTACATGAACATGGAATGGTCCTTGCAGTACTTGCCTTTCAGTTAGTTACCTACAGATGTAGATGTAGATGTAGATGTAGACGGTGCATATACCTGCAAGATTATTTTCTTCAGACAAATTAATTGCTCATTGGCGATCCGTTATGGAGTACATCAATCTCCGTTGCATGAATCTGCAGGAGATTATTATTATACTACATCAGATTCAGGTCGCACACAAGGATCCTGCAGAGAATGATTCAGAGACAAGTTACACTGAATTAATGCGCTTGCAATGCACGGTGAGGAGCAAGGGACCGTGATGAAGCGTCGCGCCTGCGCGATCCGACCCGTGGAAAGCGCCGTGGCCGCGGCGAGGGCGACCGGCGTCGGAGATGGGCCAGTACCGGCGACGTCGGAGGTACATGATTGAGAGAGAGGGAGGGGGAGCAAAAGGACGAGCGGATGGGGGCCGAAGATTGCTTTTTTTGCCCCCCCCCCCCCCCCCCCCCCCCATACAGATCATCTTTCTGCTTCCTGTTAACTGTTAAGATCAAGATATTCCATGCAAATTTTCGAATGGGTTGGAATTAGATGAGTGAGAATACTTACTTCGTATACTACATTACTACTGTCTTGGAATTGGTACTAGTGCGTATTTGTCTTTTTAGAAAAAGTTGATCAAATGGTTTTTGAACTTAGTACTGTAGTAGTATACACAATAAATATACTCTAGCTTAAGTATGATGATCTAGCTATCGAGGCCAAAAAGTCGCATGGCTGTTTTGCTTTAGACAATGGCAATTAGGAGCCGTCTGATGTTTCTTGTCAGAAAGAGATGGATTAAGCTCTTGGGAGTTGCTTAGGACTGGGTGCATTTTTTCTCTCCTTTCAGTTAGTTCCAGGAGAGATCTCCGATTTGAACAAAGCTGTTTTCACCAAATTTCTGGCTGAAGCTAGCCTTTCAATTCGTCTTCCGTAAATCTCATACATAATCAGAACAAATCAACACTGACAGGATGCCTAAAATCATGCACTGCACAAGCAACATTATTCACCAGAATCATCAAGTCGATCCATCGGTCGCAAAGTACATGCTCTGTTAGTAGTACAAGATTGAGTTAATTAAGTCATGCTGATGTTTATTACTAGCAACTGGCATTATAGCTATAAGCATTGCTGTTTTGATCAATAATTGCCACCTACTGCTCAAGTGGTGATATGGCTCAAGAAATTAATCCAAGAAGATCGATTGAGCATAACCCTAGTAGGCAGTAGCACATAGAATCAGCAACTAGGAAGGGGGGAAAACCAGCAATTAGACAGCAATACCGATAGATCACTGTGACAATCAATGAGATCAATCTTGCTTTTGGCTGCAACTCGGAACTGCTCAGGAAATAAACCGGTCGATCGACCGGTCGAAATCGTACAGTTGATGTGAGATCTACGGTTGCAAGGAGATTTGAAGGGGACGTCTCCTGCAGTTGGCCCTGCGCGCTGTCCACACTACGTCCATCTCCCGGGACACGCCCTTGTCCCGGCAGCTACCGCTGGGCCCATCCGGCGACGTACGGCGAATCATGCGTCAATGACATGTAGGGCCTACTATGCCACTTGGGTGAACTTCAACTTGCCATGCTTAATTGCTGATTACACTGCTGCATGACAGCGATTGTGTGAACACGGACTCTCAATTTTGCTTTAGGGAGAAACTAGTTAGAGCATCTCCACTCCTTCCCAAGCCGAAATCCGGAATCAAATAGCGCCGGACGAAGCTAGTTTTTGGCTTGAAAACGACCAGTTTTCCAGTCGCGTTCTCAGATCGAGTTCTCAGATTTGGACAATTTTCAATCAAACTCGGCAAACTTTGGACGAATACAGGCGGTTTCATTAATAGCAGGCGGATTCATAAATATTACATCAAATTCGGGCGAACACCCGAATTCGGACTTCATTTAGGCTAAAAAAAACTAAAAAAAAAACTTAAAAGAAGGTCGATGCCGATGCCGATGTCTCCGGACGCCGCCTCACATGCCGAAGTTGCGGTAGAATCTTGTGTAGTCGGGGTCCGCCTTGTCGCCGTCGTCGTCATCGCTCGACGGCTACGAGGGGCACGAGCTTCTGGCCTGCATCACCGTACCTCCACGGCTGGTACGAGGGGCCAGTGTCGTCATCGTTGTCGAGGACGACGAGCGGCGCGCCCTGGTAGGCAGGCTCGCGACGAGCTCTGGCCTGGTGCTCGGCCTCCTGCTGTCGGCGCTGAACACGGTGCACATCCTCCTGCTCCCAGTCCGCCCTGGACCAGGCGAGGAGGTCCGACTCTGTCATCGGCGGCGGCGGCACCAAGTCCTGCAGAGAGTGCTCCATCGCCATCTTGATGACGAAGAAGTCCTCGTCGACGGGCACCGCCTAGTCCGCCGGCTCCGGCTTCGGCTAGCGCAGGCAAAGCCGGGCGGTCGGCAGCGCTAGCGCACGGGGCTCGTTGATGACTGACATAGGTACTATTACTCGGGTACCTATGATTCACTATCCTGGCTATATAAAAGGCTTACGACCCATGAAGAGTCAAGATGATGGCCTAAAGGAGCAACCAACAAAGGCTTTAGTTGTATTAGAAAAGAGAACAAAGAACCAATACCGTGTTGGTATTGTAATTACGCATATGTAACCTATCCGCATACAACTTTGAGACCCGACCTATTATATAGGACGGGATAAGCCTAAGCGAGGGGTACCCAAAAATCCCTAAGTGATCTATAACAGTGCGATTCACCAAATAACCAGGCTGACTTTGACTCCATTATTCTCCTGAAATCCAATGAAATCCCCAGCGTTCTCTTTTTCGCAAAACCCTAAGTCCTTGTCCATGGACATTGCCGAGGTCACCCCTCATCAATTGGTGCCGTCTATGGGAAACCTGAATGCTGGAACCATGGATTCGGCGAACCTCTCTTTTCCAAGTAGCAACCCAACAAAAGCGGATCCACATCCGCCCACCCACGTGTTAGTACCCGCTGACTTCAACGGTGGATCCGATCTAATCATCACAAGCTTCCACTTCCAAGTAGAAGACCCCCAAGAATCACACCCCTCGACCCTGATTACATCAGAACCGTCGGGGGAAAAGACTGCGCCTACGGCAATACCGACATCATCTGTCGGATCCTCTGTGGAAGTCACAGCGCAGCTCGAAGTAGCCAAAGAAAACAAGCAAGATGAGACAGATCTGGGGGACCTTGATGGTCTTTACGACAATCTCTCCTTCGGATCAGACTCTCAAATAACTCCACCACGTGGAACAAGCCTAGCAAAATCTAAACCCGAAGAAAGCGGCAAAAGCATCGACTTCGGGATAAGGATTGCAGAAATCTACCCAGAACAGAAACTAATGGACTTCACTGATCCACCGATAGTGTCTCCCTTGGTTCAGATGATGATGTCACCAGTTCATATATTACCCAGCACCAAGTATGTGTGATAATCGGAGACGCATCGGCTCAGCAAGACTCCAACAGTAATTCTATTTTTACCCTGGCGATATCCTATCAAGCGACAATGCAGGAAACCACGGAAACGAAGGAAGCCAAGGAAACGGGGGAAACCCAACAGTCAACCGCGTAGTCTAGGGAGAAGGAGAACCACACAGAGGCGAGAGGCAAACTCTCTACTTACCAGCCGATGCATGGAAAAGAGCAAGAGCAGCGATTACGGGTGCAGTTCCAATGATAGCTGACGCCACACTCGAAGATTTATTAGCATATCAATATTTGCTTCACCATAAGAAGAGATACCTACTAAGGATGCAAAGGCAACTCGACGAAAGAAAGAGGTTAGCTGACGAATCCAGCTTATGACAGGCACAACTAAGCTCTACCCGAGTATTAGGGAGCGTAACAGGAGGAGCACCGCCAAGAAGGGGAACATCTCGATTACAGAACATCCCCAAAGCATAAAGAAGCGAACTGATCCGAGACCTTGATCTATCGTTTATATCAATAGATTAAGCAGGAAATATCAAGGCAAAAATGGCTCAAGCAGCAATCGTGGCCGCACAAACATATCTGATCACAACTCAACCCTCACCCGACGATCCTCGTGTGGCCCTCCACCGCTCTGCCCTGATGAACCTCGGCATGGTAGGAGCATCTCTCGCGCAGGCAGAACAAGGAACCACGCGGTAACCCGACAGATCCCCACACTATCGCAGCAGCCCTCGGCAAGTAGGTCACACCCGACGACCACGATCGCCACATCAGGTCCACTTCTCAGGATCAGAGTCACAGAATGATGCAAGAAACGATATTACACAACGAAGGATCGATCGATCCAGGGAAGAGCGTAGCAGTCGAAGATACTATGATGGTGAAAGTGAAGAAGAACAAGAACTATGTGGAGCTAGTTGCTTTACCCGATGGGTTCGCAAGACTCTAGTACCAAAAGACTTCAAACTACCTCACGATCGTCAGAAATACGATGGCCTCCAAGAACCCGAAGCTTGGTTAACAGATTATTTGGCAACTGTCAAGCTACAAGGCGGCTCCAAGGCTACCACAATGCAAAGCTTGCGGCTGCATTTAACTGGCGCATCATGTTCTTGGCTAAGACAACTATCCGAAGATTCTATCAGCAGTTGGAACAACCTTGAGGATAAATTTATCAGAAATTTCCAATCCACATTCAAGCGACCCGCGTCTCTGGAACAATTGTGAGCTTGCAAACAAAAACCAGGAGAGTCAATACAAGCTTCCGTCCAGTGGTAAAACATTATCAAAAACTCGACAGAAACTATATCCGATGAAAGAGAAATCAATGCTTTCAACGATGGACTTCGACAGTAAGAATTCATTGAAGAACTAGGGCGAATCATACCAAGGACAATTTTGCAGTTGATGGACATAGCCAATCGCTGGGCCGATGGAGAAGACATATTACACAATAAAAGATCCCGCTCAACCGAAGAAGACAGAGATAGGCGCAATAAGGATAGAAAGCGACAAAACAACGATAGGTATAGCACACCAAGTTATGTTGCAACAGGTTTCTCTGGAGGGGACAACTGACGAAGCGATGATTACAACAATGGGTACCGCAGTAGCAGGGTCGACGCCAGTGGAAGCCAGCCACATCAATGGTACCAGCCAAAAAGTCGAGACCCACCTATGTCAGCAGGACAAATGTTGGAAAGACCATGCAATATACACTTCTACGTCGACTCGACAGGGAAAAGGCGATCCAATCACCTCGTAAAGGATTGCCGAACATTCTTAAAAATGCAAGAGCTATGCAACGCAAGGGCAACTGAAGCAGTAAACCGAGGCTACGCTACTACACCTGGCGCTTTTGATATCGGTGCACCACCACCACCGAGGCATCCGCCAGTGGGACAGTTGCAAAACACAAAAAACCAAGAAGACGAGTACCCTAGATCAGAATGAGCAATGTCGATGATCCAGAAGGGATGACCCTCTAATAGAACACATAAGTTGATCACTAGACAAGTGAACATGGCGGAAACAGCACCGCCCCTACGCTGGAGTATCTTCATTGGTCAGAACAAGAAATAACCTTCAACAGAGCTGACAACCCACTTCGGGTCCCATGACCTGGTTAATCAGCACTAATAGTGGAGGCACAAATCAGCGGGTTCGACATGAGCAAGGTCTTCTTGGATGCAGGAAGCAACATCAACCTCATCTATGCCAAAACTCTACGGACAATGAATTGGTCCCTGATGAATCTAGCACCGATAGATACAACTTTTCACGGAATAGTTCCAGGCAAATCTAAAACTCCTCTGGGCAAAGTGCACCTTGATGTAGTCTTCGGATCAAGAAGGAACTTCGGACGTGAAAAACTGGAGTTCGAAGTCATGGACTAGCCATCACAGTACCACGCGATCCTAGGACGACCAGTGTCATTGTATCGGAAATAGTAGTGCTTGAGGAGGCTAGATAGAGGTGTGGGAAAACGGCAGGGAAGCTATCGACGGCATCTGCATGCGGGATTGGATACAAGCAAGTGTAGCGTGACACGAGAAGTACCCAGGTTCGGGGCCCTCGTGTGGAGGTAACACCCCTACTCCTGTAATCTGGCTACGAGAGATATCTAGAGTACAAGCTACACCTCGAGATGTATGAACCATCTAGCTACTGAGTGATCAACCCTTGCTACGAGAGCCTTGCCCCCCTTATATAGGCTAGGGGAGCGATCTTACTGGCCAGTCCGGCTGGCGGGTCCCATAAGTGGGCCCCAGCCGGCTGGTCATCTATAGTACCGAGTAGTGGCGGGTCTCATCAAGAGTACGCGTTGTGTGGGTCGTCGTGGGCATAGTGAACTCCGTGTGAGCCTAGCGTCAGCAACCGGCTACTTTATCCTCGTCAGCCACAAAGTCTTCGGCATGGTCTTGTAGTGGAGTGTATTGTCGTTGTACTAGGGCATACCTCCATTGTGCGGCACGTCACCCTGCCTCTATCTTGATTGCGTCCGGCTATGGTCGTATATCTGGATCTGGGTCTTCCCTTCCTTCCTTAATCCGGCTACCTTCTGTGTTGTCTGGTGCTTGCGTCCGCCTAGGATCTTCTAGCTGGTTGTGAGCTATTTGACTTTATTCTTGTCTGGCCAGGCTACCCAGGGGTTATCCCTCCGACACTAGCCCCCAAGCGCATGTAGATTTTGCCCTTAGGTGAAATGTCGCGTGCTCCCCTCTTTTTTGAATTTGCGTCCGGCTAGGAGCTGATGGTTGCGCTGCCTCGTGATGTCAGTGCTGACGCTAGCCACGCTTGCAGGTGCCATCATTGTGCTGCTGCGTGTAGCGACGTGTCCCATCGCACGTCGCCTAGGGAACTGCCGCCTGCCGCTTCAGTTTCCACCCCGGGATCCTCTATGCGAGCGGTGCCGTCACACGGGATCTAGAGCCGTTGGTGGGGATGTGGCATGGCCTAGTGGGTGCCATGTGGCGACCTGGACGGTTGCCCTCCCCTGGGGTTAAATACCGCTCGGGGGAGCAGTTCTCCCCACCCTATAGTCTGCCTTCCCCATTCTATGCTCCTGTGCCCGTTTCCTGCCTCCAGTTGCTTGTCGTTGATCCTGTCGCGCCACCCGTTCGTGGTCGCCGGAGACACGGGCCCCCGCTTCTCCACGTCCGCAACGATGGCCGATGAAGAAGTGATGGCTGCGGACCGCGGCGCCTAGTGTGGCTCGTCGGTGATGGAGGACCACATTCTGAAGTATTGCACGACGCGGGTTCTGCCGCCGGAATCGGGGGTGGCGGTGCGGCTCGTGCTGCTAGAGGAGGAGTCACTGCACCCCTAGGAGGGGGAGCGGGTGATCTTCTTGTCCCACCTTGCGTGCGGCTTTGCCCTCCCGGCGAACCCCTTCTTCCTCACCTTCCTCGCTTTCTTTGACCTGTGCCTCTACAACGTCAGCACCAACGACATTGGTACCCTCTCGCACTTTGTCGCCTTCTGTGAGTGCTACCTCGATATCCAGCTGGATCTCATGCTCTTCTACTGGCTCTTTCGTGTCCAGCCATAGGTCTAGTTCGCCCAGGGCCCGCTGGTCCCCTGCGGTGGCGCCTCCATCTACTCTCACGCGCAAACCGGCTACCCGAAGTTTCGGCTGCACGACACGGTCCGATTGTGGCAGCTATCGTTCTTATACATCCGCAACATCACCGAAGTCGACCGAATCAACCTTCCGGCCTTCTAGGACGCTGAGTCTAGCTGGCAGCACTAGGATCTGAAGATGCATGGTGATAAGGCAGAGTCGAACGCGATGCTGCAGCGGATGAGGTCGCTCGTCACCGCCAACTTAACCGATCTAGACATCACGCTTAGCTGGATGTCCCGGCTGATGCCGTTGTAGCAACAGGCACATAAGATGTGCTTCTACTCCGGCCGGCTCGACCCTACCCAGCTATCCTGCCGCGATTCCCTCTACCACAACCTCAAGGAGTAGGTGTGGACGATCACGAAGGAGCGGCTGCCCGAGAACTGGAGGTTCGGGCAGGCTCCGTATATGCACGAGAACCGCACGCCTCTCATCTGCCCCATTTCTTGCCTTCTGTTTCTTGCTTCGCGCGCTCATTTGGCTAACGCTCTGTCCTTTTCCGTTGTGGCAGAACTTTCCGTGCATCCTCTGGGAGGAGGGCGAGACCCCCTCTAGGTCTTTACTCCTGATCTTTCGAAGCCGCGTGCATGGCAGTCTAGTGAGGAATCCAACAACGATGTTGACGTATTCCCCAACCGGAACGATGAGCCAGAACATGAACCCCACATGCCGGTTGTTGAGGAGGAGGAGGCCGTCCCGGCTATCGAACCTAGTCGGCATCAGGTGACGGACGGCGACTCTAGCCGGTCCGCCGTGGGAGGAATCGGGTCCAGCTGACCCGTGGTGGAGCAGCCGATAGACAAAAGGATCCGGACCGGTGCGTCGCACTCGAGCCGCGGTGGCTGCAAGAAGGCGCCGCCCCTAGTCGTTCAGGGGTATGGCTTTCTCCTTCCCCCAATCGCCCTTTTTGTTCTCACCTGTTCTGGCTTGCTTTTCTTGCCCTTTTCTTACTGGTTTTGTCTTCCTCCCTTTGTAGTACCCTTGTCTCCTTTAGCGCCGCGAGCCCTACACGTGCATCTACCGCCTCGCCGCCTCGCGCCGGGTCTGCCAATCTGGTGCCTGCCTCCACTGCCGCCCCCTCACCCTCGCGCAGGAACCCGCCACCGCGTCGCGCGGATCCAGCTACGGCAACCGAGGCCAGCGATGCCCCGCCGACTATCGTGGTGGAGACGGACACCCCCGTGCCCGACTGGAGTGGAAGTGGGGGCTCTTCGGCGGGAGCGAGGTCATTTGCAGCTGGCAAGGAGCTAGTGGTGGTGGCTGACGACAACTCTGACAGCGAGTCAAGGGAAGAGTGGCAGGTGGCGCTCCACGAGGTGAAGGAGTCCTTGACCCACAATGCTGCCAACGACTCTTCTTCCTCCTCCGCATCCCTGGCCGCGCTGGTCGCTACCTTGGAGGTGGCGGTGCTGGAGGTCAAGCTGATTGAGACCTCGCTCGGAGCCAACCGGACTCTGGAGCAGAAGCTCGCGGCGGTGAATGACATCTCCTAGAGTAAGTCTCCTTATCCGATTATAGTTTCTTCTTCTGCCTCTTTTTTACTGACATCTGGTTATGCCCCGTAGCCAACATGGTCTACACTCAGCGGGAGATCGACCGGCTGACAAAGGTGAACGATCACCTCAGCCGGTCCAACTCCTCCCTCCATCTTCAGAACAAGGAGTGGCACTCCAAGACGGACAAGCTGGAGGCCATTGTCAAGGAGCACGACAACACCCTCGTCAGTTGGGCCTAGGCCTTCGAGCTCCTTGACGCCCAGTGCAAGGACCAGGAGAAGGAGGTTAAACAGCTAGCGGAGCGGGAGAAGGCCCTCCTGGAGGAGTTGATGCAGATCAGCCGCACCACCAAAGGTAAAATTCTTGCTAGCTCTTTTTCCTTATCCAGATCCAGTAGCTGGACCTAAATTTGTTTTTCTGATAGCTTATTATCCATGCGTAAACCTGCTGGCCTACAACCGGATCTAGGAGAACTGGCCGGGTGAGCAGCTCACTTCTCAGGAGCTCGTCGCCCTCCTTGGCGAGGAGGCCGCAGAGCTACGGAAGGCTGCTCATGCCTTCTTCGACTTCATGTGGCTGGACGCAGTCGTGCCGGACACCATCGACCAGCTAGCGGCAAAGGTCATGGAGGTGTCGGCTACTGTCGATCGGCTGAGGGACTTGGCAGTGCGGGCTAGAGCCGAGATGGCGCTGGCGCTAATCCTATCCTGGTACAAGGACGCGTGCATCGAGAAGATCGATGGAGGCTTCTGCGCCGGTGCAGACCTTGCCGCCGTCTGCTAGGCCCATCTAGAACTTCGCGCCTCCACCATCAAGATTGCTGGCTACGCCAACATCGACAAGGTCCTCATCGACTCAGAGTCTGCCGAGACGTCTGAGACAGAGACCGAGCCAATGCCGCAGTGGGTGCTAGAGAAGCCGTAGCCGGAGCCTCCAACATGCCTCCTCCTCCCCCTAAAGCCACGACCACCCAAGACCCACCACACGACAAGGGCCCTACCGAGTAGATCAGATCCTCGAGATGCCAGGTGGAATTGTAATATCTTTCGTTTTGCTGAACTTATGTTTATGCACTAGTGAACTTGCGCGAGCTTCGACTCCCCTTATCTTTATGCATTGACCGTTTTCCTTTAGCTTTTCCTGCTGGTTTTCCGTGTCTTGTATCTTTTTCGGCTTTTGCCGATTAGGCTCATCTGACTACCTTCATCCGGCTAACTCCTTTAGCCGGAGCACTACCGATTCCAGTGGGGGTGCGTCAGCGCACCCACTGGGTGTAGCCCTTGAGATTTGGAGTGCTTGACAAAGGCAAGGACTTCGAATCTTCTCTCCTTCTTTCTTTCCTATGAACTTTTATTATCTTCCGGCTAAACACCTTTAGCCGGACAACCTGACCTTGTTTGACCATCCGGACAACCACAACCAATAGTGGGGGCGCGTCAGCGCACCCACTGGGTGTAGCCCGTGATTCAGAGTATTTGGCGAAGCCAAGTGCTTCACATATTCTCTTATTTTCTCTTGTTCTTACCCTTTCCCTCACCTGGGCCTGAATATCCGACTAAACTCCTTTAGCCGGTCAAAACTACATGATTCCACTGGGGGCACAGGAGCGCACCCAGTGGGTGTAGCCCCTCGAGATTCAGAGCGCTTGGAAAAGGCAAGGACTTTGAATCTTCTCTCCTTGCTTTTGATAGCCGACTCAATGTAGTCATGCAAAACAAACATATAGATATATTTGTTTAATATATTGGTCGGTTAGTATGCGCATTTTTAACCGGCTAAGGACTTCGGTTTGTTTTGAAAACTAGCTTGCACTTCTCTAGACACTTGGTCATTTTCTCGTGCGCTCTGTTGTTTATGATGTATCCTTGCCGGGCAGCCGGGTTGCGGTCTAGAGCCGAAATCGAAGGGGGAGATGACAATACATTACACACGGTACTGGAGGCTTAGTAGCCGGAAAATCTCAAACTAGGCACAAGGCCAGAATGCCCGATCTGTCGCATCTTTTCGTTGTTTTTCATGTGGGGTGCCTCGGGCTTTTGCTCTTGCTAGCCAGAAAGTCGGGTTGCGATCTGTAGTTGAGATGAAGAGTGTGCCTTTGACACCATCGCACACTACTAAGTCGGTTCATAGAATTAGTAGGTTGGGCTAGCCGGTGAGCCCCGGGGTAGGTTTACCGAAGCCGGAAAAAACTAAATCGAATAAAGAGCAACATGCAAATTTCTAGCAAGGAGCTCCGAGTGTCTCTCAGGGTTCCACATCTTTCATTCATCCATAGGGTTCATGGGATACATACACTGTCAGACGACTAGGTGTAAAATGGATGGAGCAGGGATGTGTTCCAGGGGCGTTCTGTCTCCTCGTCTGACTTGTCCATCTTGTTCATGCGCGGATGCTGCACGTCGATGAGGTAGTCGGAGTTGTTGCACCATGCCCGGCTGATGATGAAGGGGCCCTCCCAAGGCGATGACAGCTTGTGCATATCCTTCGTGTCTTGCACCAGCCGGAGAACCAGATCACCCTCGTGGAACGCGATGGGCCGGATCCGGCTCGAATGGTAGCGGCGCAAGATTTGCTAGTACAGTGCCTATCTGGATAGCGCCAGCTCACGCGCCTCCTCGAGGAGGTCTATGCCATCCTCTCTTGCCTCTTGGTTGGCTTTTTCATCATAGAGGAGCTTGTGGGGTGAGTCAAACTCGATGTCCATGGAGAGGACGACTTCCGAGCCGTAGATGAGGAAGAACAGGGTGAAGCCGGTTGACCGATTCAGGGTGGTGCGGAGGCTCCACATCACAGCCAGAAGTTCCTCGATCCAGCATCCGAGAGACCTATCCAAGGGCTCGATGAGTCATGGCTTGATGCCGGCTAGCACTAGGCCATTTGACCTTTCGACTTGCCCGTTGGATTGCGGGTGCATGACGGATGTGAGGTCCAGTCGGATCCCCTTGTTGTTGCAGAATCGGGGGAAGGCCCCCTTGGCGAAGTTCGTGCCATTATCCGTGATGATGTTGTTGTGGTAGAGGAAACGGTTGATGATGTCCGTGGAGAAGATGACGACTGTCGCCCCGTCCAACTTTTGGATAGGCTTGGCTTCTATCCATTTGGTGAACTTGTCCACCACCACCAGCAAATGGGTCATGCCCACGCGCCCGCTTGAAGGGGCCGACCATGTCCAGCCCCCAAACAACGAAGGGCCACGTGATCGGGATGGTCCGGCATGTGCCTCAATTGCCTGAAGCGCTCGCACCCGTTGCACACGCGGACTAGCTGCTCGGCATCCTCGAGGGCGGTGGACCAATAGAAGCTGTGGCGAAACGCCTTGGCGATTATTGCCTGAGATGAAGCGTGGTGTCCGCACTTGCCCTGGTGGATGTCCTTCAATAGCCAGTAGCCTGTGTCCACGTCAACACATCGCTGGAATATGTCGGACACGGTACGCTTGCACAGTTCTTTGTTGTTGATGGTGTATGTGTGTGCACGTCGCTGGATTTGCCTAGCCTCCACCTCGTCATTCGGAAGCTCCCCATTGGTGATGTAGTTCATGAAGGGTTGTGCCTAGGATGGTATCTCCCGGCTGGTGAGGACGCTCCCGTGCTCTAGCTAAGGGATGTCATGGGGCCGTCCGGGTGTGGTACCTAGAACGGCAGCCCTGAGCCACTTGACGAGTCGGTAGCGCCCAAGTCTTTCGAGCCAGAGGGCGCGGGCGTGCCGAAGTCGGTGTGGGCCTTCTTCTTCGCTGGCTTTGAAGCTTCTAGGTCAGCTGAGCCAGCAACCCCCGGGCTTCCGTCCCAGATGATGGAGTCCGACTCGGGAGACGGGGTGATGGAGGGCTTGCGCAGATACTCCAAGGAGACCCCTGGCGGGATCGCCTGCTTGGTGGACCTGATTCAAGCGAGCGAGTCAGCTGCCTCATTGTTTAGGCGAGGGACGTGATGGAACTCACATCCGTCAAAGCAGGCGCTGAGCTTCTACACGTGGAAGCGGTAGAGGGCCATGTTCGCATCACGAGTGTCCCATTCTCCGGATACTTGCTGCACTACCAGATTTGAATCGCCAAAGCAAAGGATCCGGTTGACGCCAATCTCTCTGGCAAGCCAGAGGCCGTGCACCAATGCCTCGTACTTAGCCACATTGTTGGAGGCCTTGAAGTGGATCTGGAGAACGTATTCCAGCCAATCTCCCTTGGGCGAGGTGAGGACGATGCCGGCACCCAAGCCCCTGAGCATCGTCGAGCCGTCAAAGTGCATCCTCTAGTGATCCGAGTCAGGAACCGGCGGTAGGTACTGGGTTTCGGCCCAGTCGACCAGGAAATCCGCTAGGGCATGCGACTTGATTGTGAGCCTTGGATCGTACTAGACGGAGTAGGCGACAAGCTCGATTGCCCACTTGGCGACTCGACCGATGCCGTCCTTGTTGCCGATGATTTCCGAAAGGGGTGCGATGCACACCACCTTAATAGGATGCTCCTGGAAGTAGTGCTTGAGCTTCTTGCATGCCAAGTACGCTCTGTAGCACATCTTCTGGTAGTGGGGGTAGTTCTTCTTGGACAGGGAAAGAACCTCGCTGAGGTAGTAGACGGGCCTCTACACAGGCTAAGCTTTGCCTTCCTTGGGGCACTCCACCACTAGGATGATGCTGACGACTCGGCTGATGGCTGCTATATAGAGCAACATCGACTCCTTGCTAGCCAGCGTGGCTACCACCGGCGTTGTGGATAGCATGCGCTTGAGGTCGTGAAACATGACGTCAGCTTGCAAGGTCTAGGAGAACTTGTCCGTCTTCTTGATTAGCTGGTATAGTGGGAGTGCCTTCTCGCCCAGCCGGCTGACAAAACAGTTGAGGGAGGCGAGGCATCCGGTGAACTTCTGGACTCCGAGCAAGCTCTTGGGCGGCTGCATCCTCTTGATGGCTACAATCTTCTTCGGATTTGCCTCAATTTCTTGTTGCGAGATGAGGAAACCAAGGAGTTGGCCGGATGGTACACCGAAAACGCACTTCTCCGGATTCGGCTTCATCTGGTACCGGCGAAGGTTCCCGAACGTCTCCCCCAAATCCTTGAGGAGGGTGCGCTTCTCATTCGTCTTGATGACGACGTCGTCCATGTAGGCATGCACGTTCCGGCCAATCTGCGAGTCCAAGCATTTCTGCATGCAGCGCTGATAAGCAGCGCCTGCATTTTTCAGACCAAACGGCATGATTACGTAACAGAAAGCCTCGTACAATGTGATAAATGATGTCTTCAGCTGGTCATCCGGATTTAACCGGATCTAATTGTAGCCAGAATAATAGTCCAAGAAGGACAACAGGTCGCAGCCGGCCATGGAATCGATAACTTGATCGGTATGGGGCAAAACGAAGGGGTCTTTCGGGAATGCCTTGTTCAGGATGGTGTAGTCGATACACATGCGCCAGGTCCTGTTTTATTTCAACGCCAGGACCGAGTTGGCCAACCAGTCTGGGTGGTACACTTCCATGATGAATCCGGCTGCTAGGAGCCGGGTGTCTCATCACCAATGATCTTCCTTTTCTCCTCCGCAAACCAGTAGAGGGGCTGCTTGACCGGCTTGGCATCCGGCCGCACGTGAAGTGAGTGCTCAACGAACTCCCTTGGAACACCCGACATGTCCTTGGGGGACCATGCAAAGATGTCTCGATTCTCACGGAAGAAGTCGACGAGCGCGCCTTCCTATTTGCTGTCCAAGCCGGCACCGATGGGGACGAACTTGGTCGGAACAGTGGGGTCGAGCAGGATCTTCTTTGTCTCCTTGGCCAGCTAGAAGGCCACATCTCTAGCCGGCTTCCTGTTAGCCGGTACTTCTTCCTGAGCCAATGCAACATTGTGCATGATCTCGTGCTTCTCCTTAGTGATGATGAGGGCCTCTGCTATCTTCGAGCCCGCCGACGAGCACTCCATCGACCGCCTGAAGCAGTCGGCCATGGTGATCATGCTATTATGCCCCGACATCTTTGTCTTGAGGTATGCATAGTGGGGGACGACCATGAACTTGGCGAGGGTGGGACACCCGAGGAGAGCATGGTAGGAGCTTGGCAGGTTCACCACCTTGAACCACACCAGCTCGCGGCGCAAGTTCTCCTCGATTCCGAAGATGATGTCCAACCAGATTTTCCCTAGCAGAGCACACGGTAGTCCTAACAGTATGCCGTGGAACGCTGTGGTAGTCGGGCGCAAGTCGCATTCGCGGATACCCAGCTTCTCCGAGGAATACGGTAGAGCAGGTTGAGGCTGTTGCCCCCATCTATGAGGACGCGAGAGAAGCAACATGTGCGCTTGTTGGAGATGATGAGGGGGTCGAGCACCATTGCATAGCTCCCAAGATTCGGTAGGCGGTCTGACTGGTCCTCCCGGGTCTGGGTTATAGGAGTCTCCGACCAGTTCAGGTACTAGGGGACTAGGGAGAAGATGGAGTTGACCTCCTTGGGGCGTTGCCTGCGGCTATGCTTGTCATCCGGCTCAGTCTCGAAGATGTGGTAGGCGGCATGCGGTTGAGGGTAGCCGTTATTATTATTATTGTTGTTGTTGTTGTTGTTGTTGTTATTGTTGTTGTTGTTGTTGTTGTTGGATCACCTGGCCGATGGTGGCGGTCTGCCAGGAGGGGGCGGTGGTGGATGGGGTAGGCCACCTTGCTCCTTCATATGACCGGTCCAACTGCAGTTCCGGGTGGTGTGCGTAGCCGATTTGAAGGGTCCACTGTGCCACTTGCATGAGACGTCGAACATTTGTTCAAAGGTGAACCGCGATTTCTTCCTCCTTGTGTCGCCAGCCGGCGCATCAGGTGCGCCCTCTGCAGTGTTGACTTGCCTCGTGTGATAGCGGGGCTTCTGCTATTCGGCCTGGCGGTCGCCTTGGAAGCGGTTGTCGTTGCCCTGCTGCCTGGATGATCCGGCTTCTCAGCCTGGGTTACTCGGACGGTCGGGACCCATATCTGTGGGGATCGGTCGACCATCGGCATTCACTCGGAGGGGCTTCTTCATTGCAGCGTCAGCCATGGCGCACTTGTCCGCTACTGTCATGAGCTCTGCCGTGGTTTTCAGCTCATCACACAGTAGCCAGTGGCGGGGCATGGTGCCTTCTCAGCATCCCTCCATGAAGAACCCGATTGCCTGGCTCTCCAGGATGCCCTTGCAAGTGTTGCACAGCTCGATCCACCTGGCGAGGTACTCGCGGTCTCCCTAGATGCACAGGGCCAGGGCGCGGGGGCGACATGGACGCTTGTATGTGCCATTGAAGTTGTGGACGAATACCTTCTCGAAGTCCGGCCAGGCGTTGATGCTGTTGGGCGCGAGGGTGTTGAGCCACGTCCTCGCCAACCCGGTCACCATGAGGGGGACGTAGCTCACCGCCACACGCTTGTTCCCCTAGGCAATACCGACTTTCGTGGCATAGTCAGTCAGCCAGTCTTCTGGCTTCATGCTGCTGTGATACTTGGGGGTGTCCCTCGGCAGGGTGAATTTATCTGGAAACGGCTCGTTCTAGATGCCGGGTCCGAAACAAATCAGCCTGATAGAATCTTCCTCCTCCATGATGCGCGCTTGATCTAGGAGCTCGATACGGTCACGGGCGTCTGGGGTATCCGGATTGGGCACTCCTAGCCATCCCGAGAGACGGGAACCGATAGGTCGTGGCGCTTTGATTGGGGGAGGGGGCGGTGGTGGGTTGCTGTTCACCGTTTGCCCGTGGCGCGGCTGGCCCTTGTGGCCCGAGTCGCGACACTTGTTGTAGGATTTCCCCGCCAGAGGAGAAGATGCCTGTTGGGTCTTGTGGGGTGCACCCTTACTGTTGCCGGGCGGCTTGCTTCCCTTGGAGCTGCTGGGGTTCTTGTGCATCTGTCGGATGGAGTTAGCCTGCTCATCCGTGATTCGGAGAAGCTCCTGCACCCGGGCGTGTTGCTGGTCTCGCTCCTCGCCCTCCAGGTTGGACAGCTCGTCCGCCGTGGCTCACGCCACATGCAGGTTCTTGATGGGCATGCTATATTTAGGTCGAAAAAGGAGGGGTGGTGAGTCCGACTCGCCGTCCCGCTCCAATCTTCCACCTAGCTCACTGCCCTGGCGTCGCACCTGCCCGCGCCGGCTTGGCTCCTTGGTAGCCGGAGTTTGGCCGTGAGCGCGGTCGTACTCGTGCATGGTGATGTCAACCAGCTTCTTGGTGGTAGCTAGGTCGATGGCCTCCCGTAGGAGGAGCTCCCTCTCCATGGCGAAGTTTGCCGCGGCCTCCTCTGGATTATCCCCGAGGTTAACCGGAGTGAGGAGTCAGTCGATGGACTCCTCCACCGCATCCTTCGGCCATGGAGGGGCGGAAGTTCCGACTTCATCACCGTCCTGCTCCCGAGGACGGCGATGCTGAGTGCTGGAGCCGGACATCATGACCTCGACGCTGCGCGAAGCGATGGGAATGCCACTGATGGGGAACAGCGGCTCCGCGACAGAGACGATCTCCCTAGGGAAACGCTCCAGCACGATGGCGATGTAGATGGGAAGGTTGCTGAACAGCAGGATGGAGCCGTCCACCGGAAAGGTGGATCCAGCAAAGCATGATGCGTTGTCGATGGCGCAGTTGAACTTTCCTAGCGTAAGCACGAGGCTAGAGGCCACGCGCTCACCAGCTGATGTACGGGGTACCGTGCGGAACGTGACTCTGGTCGAAGCCATGTTCGCCCCATGGTGGGCGCCAACTGTCGTTGTATTGGAAACGACAGTGCCTGAGGAGGCTAGATAGAGGTGTGGACAAATGGCAAAGAAGCTATCGACGGTGTTCGCATGCGGGATCGGATACAAGAAAGTGTAGCGTGACACAAGAAGTACCCAGGTTCGGGGCCCTCGTGTGGAGGTAACACCCCTACTCCTGCAATCTGGCTGCAAGAAATATCTGGAGTACAAGCTGATCCTCGAGCTGTATGAACTATCTAGCTACTGAGTGATCAACCCTTGCTATGAGAGCCTTCCCCCTTATATAGGCTGGGGGAGCAATCTTGCTAGCCAGTCTGGCTGGCGGGTCCCACAGGCGGGCCCGAGCCAACTGGTCATCTATAGTACCAAGTAGTGGCGGGTCTCGTCGAGAGTACGCGCTGTGCGGGTCGTCATGGGCACAGTGAACTCCGTGCGAGCCTAGCGTCAGCAACCGTCTACTATGCCCTCGTCAACCACAAAGTCTTCGTCATGGTCTTGTAGTGGAGTGTCTTGTCGCTGTACCAGGATGTACCGTACACTGTGCGGCACGTCGCACTGCCTCTATCATGATTGCGTCCGGCAACGGTCGTATAGCCGGATCTGGGTCTTTCCTTCCTTCCGTAATCCGGCTACCTTTTGTGCCATTTGGTGCTTGCGTCCGCCTAGGATCTGGTAGCCAGCCATGAGCTGTCTGACTTTATTCTTGTCTGGTGAGGCTACCCAGGGGTCATCCCCGACAACCAGCTTTTGCTAGATTCATGGCAGTACCCCACTATGCATACCTGGTGCTGAAAATGCCAGCCCCCAATGGGGTCATAATAGTAAAAGGAAGTTTCAACAGCTCAGATAACCCCCAATAAGAACCTCGGAAGATCAGGTACACCACACACCCGCAAAAGCTACCTATCCGGCTTCCACTTCCGGTCCCGCATAGGAAGGCGCGCTCATCAGGTTTTCCCGTGAGAATTGGGAAACCGCCAGAAACTATGTCAACAAGGAAAAAGCCCAAAAGGAACTCAATGAGCACCAAGTGAAATCAAGCATAGCTGCCAATGGAAAACCCACCTGACAAATCAAGGCATTGGAGAGCAAACTCCGCGCCTCACAAATACATGGCATGTCATGGAGATAACGAAAGCAACATGGGTAGCCAACCCGATACTCATCCCCCAAAAAGGCGATGGCCTACGTGTATGCATTGATTTCCCAAGTACAAGCGACTTAGTAAACCAACTACTTTTCTCATTGGTCCATAGTGCAAACACGACACCTCCAGTCGAAAAGATGAACCCCCCTCAAACCAACAAGGGGCGTGATGGAGCACCTCAAGACAGAAGCCGTGGGTTTTAGGAAAATTCTTTACTCTTATACATTTTTATATTCAATAAGGCCAACGGCCAGGCGAACACGCCCATGCAATGTATCCCTTTATACTTATTAATGAATAAAGAAAGTACTTCTCAGCATAAAGTTTCCAAAGCACATGAAGGCAATAGTAAGTATGCAAAGGACATCAACTCGTCGGGCCCTGTACAAAAGGATATAACATACAATCAAAATCTCGTATTAGCATACAATCTTTTTGACAAGTATAAATAACTCTATCTAGTATTTCTTCTAAAAGTACAAAGGTATACAATAGGAGCAGAAATAGTCAAATAGCAAAGTTCATAAAAAACTCCTCGTCTGCCTCTAGGCACCTTCGGACAATCCTAATCGCAGGTCTTCAAGCGGCGGCATAGTGAGGCGCGATACTAACAAGACCACCATCAGAAGGAGAAGGCAGCCCCGATGATATAATGCCCAAATCTAGCGTTTGATGATGCGCATGCACCCAAGATAGCGCAAGCTTGGCACCCGCCACAAGTTGAAGCTTTACAAAATGATGAATTCGTTCACCCTGTCAAAACTTCACAATCAAATCACCCAAAGTCTGAGGCTGGGGATCCCGAGGAAACATGGCATTGTAAACGATGGCCAGCGATCTACGACAACACTTAACAAATTGCTCCACCTCAGTTACACGGTCCTGAAGCAGAGCCACGACATAAGCACCATAGTGATCAATCCAAAAGTCCTTCCCAAAATTTTGAGAAGTAGACACAAGAACGTGAATTTGGTTGCACAGAGATTGGGTTTCTCCCCTCTCACACAATTGAATGCCTACAAAACAAAAAGGAGAAAAACATTGGCATCCCACAAAAAGGGGAGCAGCAGAAAGAAAAGCAAAAGGACTCACACAACATCTTTTCACTTGCCCTGGAAATTTCGTCCAAGAAGTATGCCTCACGATCGAGGGCCTGATGTGTTTTTGACTGGGCAACATCCACCATTGATTGAACAACCTGAAGTTTCCCTTCAAGCTTCTTCACCTGCTCAATTTTCTTGGCATACAACAGCAGATCTATCATGCGTACAATGGTAGTATCGGTTGCACCCATTCCACATGGGGATGGGAGTGCATCTGATGATTACACGGGTGCGGGAGGAGCCGCCGAATCTTTGAAAATCTTGCAAGATATACGAAGGACACGAAAGCCTTCAGCATACAAAAAATAGCACATATTCATACATACAAAGTCTTTCTTTTCATCAAAAGAAAGCATTGAGCAATAGGATACGATAAATATTCATTACAATAGCAGCAGAAGATATATGGAACACTACAAAGCTACGAAGCTGATTTCTCCAAAGACAAATTCGCACTAGCAGAAGGAGCACTAGCTACAGGAATAATAGGGGCAGCAGCCGAAGCAGGAGCACTAGTCGAAGAAGGGGCAGCTAACTTCTCCGGACCTAAGCCTATACCCAGAAGCAGCCGGGAGTATTTCTTGGCCCTCTTAATGAAAGGCTTCAAATCAACTGTTGGGCCATTGGAGTTGACTAGGACAGAGGACTAACCTTCTCCTAGTTGACCTTCTCACCATGCGCCATCGCTAATGCCATTGAAGTTACGACGCTGCTCTTCGACTGAGTCACGCTCACTACAATAATCTGGATGATCTGTGACATTTTTTATGATGCGACCTAAAAACGTCGTGAACTCCTGACGTTCTAGAACATTTCGTCACAACAAGCTCCAAGCCCCTCCAGCCCGGTTATCCATGACATTCCTTATTTTCATCGTGGCAAATTCGTCGCAGATTTCGTCCTAGGCTCTGAAGCCCAGTTTGCCATTTCATCTGGTGCCAAATTCGTCCTGGATTTCGTCATTGCACATGTTTGACTCTTTTTTTCCATTGACCCTCTCCTCTATGCTTCAACCCCACATACCAGCTCGGTGTCGATGGTACGTACGTAGTGTATCTCACGGTAGTGCTAGGTTTGATGCTGCTTCATGACGTTTTCTACCGGCCCCAGCTGTCAGTGCGTTTGATAGAAATTAAATAACAGAAAAACATTTACATGGAATCGAACCGTCAACCAATCTTTTGCAGAACTAACTTGCAACTAATGCATCTGTCCATTGGTTTTGTGTTGATCTACAACTTTATTCTGTATATTACATACCAGCTCTCAATCACAGGAAAGCAACAACATGAACACAATCAACCAAAATATATACATAGCATATGGAGATAATATTACTTAGCATGTAGAGCACCAGGTTGACAACAAGTTCCTTACCACTACAAGTTCACTGACAACATATTACATTAATGGTTCATCCAACACCACAACATAAACAAGCAGATACTTTTGGCCTCACTACAGAATTTTAACACAACCCATGAAGTCATGTAGCCCCTCATTTAAAAAGGTGAAGATGCACACATTTCCCTCTCCTATTCCAGCGAGTTCGAGAACATCAGACCAGCCTCTTGTCATCTGGAGAGCATCATTCATGCCTTGGAAGAGGTTAGCATGCTCAAAAGTGGTCTTGTAGGAGCATGCGAGTGGTAACACCTTTGGGAGATAGCGGTTGAGGTGTTCACAGTTGTAGCTAGCTGAAAAGTAATGTAGGAGAAGAATAATATTAGTTGTTGGCTAGAGTTCACTGTGCATAATAAAATTTAAATATTGAAATGTCAAATTTTAACCATTTTGGCCTTCCCACGGATGACATTTGACTTGTTCATCTTGCACACATAGTATGGTATAGATGGCTTGTGTCATTTAACTAACACTTTTAGGGAAGCAACTTGGTCAGAAGTCAAATCCAAATTGTTTCCAAACATGCAGTGCTCATTGAATTCCTCAATCCCCATCATACTTGGACCTAGAAAGAAAATATTAGAAAGTAATAATTTGTATCTGCATATATATAAATGTAGCAAAACATGTATATAATGCCACACCTCTAGAAATAAGGATCCTCGGTTTCTCGACTACTCTAAATCTTTTCATATAATCTTTATCTCTTCGCCTTGCTATCTTAGCTTTCATCTTGCGAAAAACTATAGCAGCAGGTTTCTTCACATCATCATCAGATGAGACATCGATGACAACAACATCCTTCGTAGCCTAAATTAGACATTGCACTAATTAGAATGTTCAGTTTTTATGCCATATACAGTAGTAGTGCCAGTAGCATCAATTTTAGAACCTGCTCATGTATGTCCCTGGCCTTCATCGTACCTGCCCCCAAAGAGTAAATACAAGAATTAAGTTAGAATACAGTAATAATTAGTCAATTATTACGAGAATCAAATTCAATGAGTAAACTAAAGGGTGCTTCCAGTGAACTAGATTGAGCCTTGCCGTAAGCAGCAACATCGACGCGCGGAACACTAGATTGTGAGTACATACGCGCTACCATAGGACAAGGAGGAGACGCATCAAACTCAAACTAATTAAACAGCAACATCGATGCAGTGTCCTAGAAGAAGGAGGCAATGCATCGAACTAGAACGAGGAGGCGACCACATCACCAGCCGGTTAACGAAGAGTTGACGCGGTGAAAGGGCGCTAGGTTGAGGAGCACTTACACATCAGTTTGCAGCCTCCGCTGCCACCGTCATCGCCGGGATTTGGTCGTCCGCGGGAAGGAGAGAGAGTTTTCTCTAGCGCAGATTTGGGGGAAGTGGTGTGGGATTTAGGAGTGGCATGGAGGGAGAGGGTTTTTTCTACCTGCTATGACAGGTGGGTCACATGTGTGAGTGGTTCTGGTTCATAGTGGCATTGTCTGGTAGGCTGACGAATGAGTCCCATGTGGACTGAATAACAGCACAATTTTTCTACCAGAAAAAGAGCTTTTGTTCAGCCAAGTTTGACAGAAAAAATAACAGCACAATGTTTTGGCCGAGAGAGCAGCGAATGAGGTACTAAGAAGACACATTGCAACATTGTTGAAGGAGATAGAAGCAAAGAATGAAGCACGGAAAGCACTTGTGAACTTCGTAGACCTTATAAATGCATCACTTCAGCAATTCTTTGCTATATTGCGTAACTGAACTGGTGGTGTGACTCAAAGCTTGTTAGGATCTTTTCTTTATTTTGTTGGAAACTTATGTGCGAACCTATTTATGTCCCCTAAAACATGTTGTTGGGCCACGTAGAGATAAACAAAACTTTTTCCCTACGCGGTGATCCCAAGATCCAGCTCAGGTAGAAGGCCACGAGGATTACCACTAGACGCGCAGTTGCGGAATTGATGAAGCACGTCGCTTGATGCAGTGCAGTCCTCGTGATCCATTCCGGTTCCATGATCCACGATCCGTTCCTTCTTCACGATCGTCGAAGTGCTGAATGTACAACACCTCCGCCAGTATCCACACGTACGAGGAGGAGCGCCGGCGATGGACTGCTAGGTCCGGTACGGCGGCGACAGGACGGACTAGGGCTAGGGTTTCCAACACATCGAGTGACCTAACCTTGTGCTCTAAGCACCTGCACCCCAGCTTATATAGGGAGTGAAAGTGGGCTCCACTCACTTGTGGCCCATTCACTAAAAAGGCCTATATTAGCCACTGCAAGTCTCACTTGCTGACTAAGTCCATGTCTCTATTTGGGTCCAACCCAAATAGGTTTCCTGTTTGGGTCTAACCCAAACTCGCTCCCGCTCTTAAGTGTGTGACCCGACAGGCTCATGGTAACCCGGACACGATTCCGAGTCTCACTCGTGATCGATCAGTTGGTAGCGGCTCCTAGCAGAACGTGCCAACTCCCAAGTACCAATAAGTCATGACGACATACCTTCCAATGCGACTTTCGTCTGAGTCCCTTTTGCCTCACGATATGCCTTGTCGGACTATAGGCGAATGATCGTTATCCCTTAAATAGTCTGACTCTCTTTCTCGATCCGAGATAAGTGATTCATCCGACTAACTCTTAGTCGGCTGCCTCGGTTAACACTTAATCCGAGACGTGCATGGCCATGCTTTCCGAATCATATCTTCCGAGAGGGCCTAGAGAATATCTCTCCGGATGGAGGGGCAAAATCCCGTCTTGGCTATTCACATCACGCAGCTTGATTCTCAGACGACCCGAACTCCTCCTTTACAACTGCCCAGTGACGGAACAACGTTTGACAGAATCTAAGTCGGAGATCCTCAACTCGGATTGTGCAATAACCTCAGGTCTAAGGATTACATTGATTGAGACATGCAAATGACGACTTGTTCGTTGCATCTCAATATGGGTCAGTCCGACTCGCTAAACTCTTTAGTCGAATCCGTGTAAGTTGGAATAGCATCTCCATGCCCATGACAAGTGGAACCTAGTCATCTGCCGACTTTCACATTGGTCTAAGTTGTGTGTCCGGCACAACCTCAATGACCAAGGACAATTAGTATGAACAACATGAATATGTAGTTCCACAATCAAATCACATATTCCATGGTACATCTCAGTAGTTCATACATGGACCATAACCTTATGAATACACATGAATATCATCATTCATGATTGCCTCTAAGGCATATTCCCAGCACATGTGCCCTGCAATTTCTATCATTTTGATCTGGACGGTGCAATCTATAAAAGTTGCCAGCACTCTTCTCCGATGCCAATGAAAACGTCATGCTTGTTTAGTTGACGAAAATATTTCCGTCACCGATAGACGCCTAAGTGGTGCACTTTCACTCGTCAACATCCAAGATGAAACATGAATTTCATCTCTTCTGCCCTGACGAATTGAGTTCGTCATGCGTTGGAGATACGCGTCTAGCTCTCATTGGCACATGATTCGCGCTGTAGATGGACCACGTGTTTCCTTCCTATTGGTCCACGTGTCGCCCTGACGATTGGCCACGCATAAGCTAGCCAGCTTATTGCCGTGACAAAAATGAAATTCATCTCCACTAGCGTGATGAAATGGTAAGGATGACATAAGCAAATGAAAGGATGATGTCAGCAAACGGCACTAGCGGAATCAGACCGTGACGGAAAAAAAATCAGGAAGTCGATGACGTCGTAGACAGCGAACATGACATTAGCAGATGTCGCTGACGGCCACCTGCGGTGCCGTCCGCCACGTGGCATCGTTCATGATGAAATAAAAACGTCATGAAGGACCGGGCCTGGGCCGGGCCGGTCCAGTTTGCCGCGACAAAATTGGAGGAACGTCATGGACGGGCCGTGATGTTTTCAGACAAAAAAATGTCACGGATTAAATTATGACATGAGGTCCGTGACCTATTTTTTTCATCGCAGAATTCATCGCGGATGGCCATCTACGACATTTTGGCCCCCATCCACGACGATATCATATCGTCATGAACCGCCCAGATTCTTGTAGTGGCTGTAGCCAACAAGAAGACTAGGGTCGGCACCAAAGACAGCAGCGAGATCATTGAGATCATTCGGCACCTCCATCAACGGGAAAACTTCGGCGTGTAAGCTCTTGAAAGCACAACGGGATCGAATAAGAAGGTTGCACCCACACACGTTGTTGGCCTCCAATGTACCAACAACATCCGACAAAGGGTCAACCTTCTTGTCTTCATTAAGTGCTAAGTTCTAGCCAGTCAGTTCTGGAAATAAAAGAAGGGAGAGGTTAAAAGCCTAAAAGAGAAGAACATGAGAATGAAATAAAAACACAGTTGAAAGGATGACAACTTATGGGTCAAGGAGGCATTAAGGGCCTCCAAGCGCTCCCGGAGATTTTCATCTCGGATGGCAACTTGTTTGGCTGTTTCTTCGGTATCAGCCTTTGCCGTTTGCTTGGCCTTCTCTAATGCCTCCTCTACAACCCGTAGTTTGGCCTCAAGAGCATCGGCACGCTTTATCTCCTCGTCCCGGATAACTCCGGATTCTTTGGCAGCAGCTCTACAATTGAAAATTCATGAAAAACAGGGGAGTAAACACATGTAAACCCCTAAAAGCAAAACAAGGCACACCTTTCAACTCTTTGGCTTCATCACAGATTTTTATAAAACGAGAGGCCATATCGACCATCTCGTGCATCAACGGCCGGAGAACACATCACATCAAGAAACATCATGGAAAAAATAAGTAAAAGCATGAGCTATGGACAAGTTTTGAAATGCGAATTAACTTACGTCTTTCATATCCACCTCAACAGGTTTTTCGGATATCGCCACGCCTTTGCCTGCTGATTTTCTTCTCTTCTACGATGGTGGTTTTGGCGAAGTGGCAACATCCTTCTGGATAATCGGATCCATAGAAGACATGAGCAAATCCTTCAGGTCCTTGGATAACGGAGGGGATTTCTTTGCAGAAGGGGAAACAGAGGTACCAAGAGGAGACAAGGGAGGGTATTCCCCATCATCACCACTATAGGAGCAAAGACAAAAAATAGGGAAGAATCAGCAACTGAATCATCCAACAAAACAGTAACGAGGCAATAAGTACTTATGAAGATACATCAAGTGCAAAGCGGAATAGATTCATCTGGGGAGGAGCCGACGAAACTAGAATGGCACCCAAAGGCTTTGAGGCCGTAGAATCATCCGAGTCTTCAATCGTCTCTGGCGTGTAAGAACGTCTTCTTTTCTCACTAATGCGCTCCACGCGAAAATCTTCAGAGCGAGCCGATGGAAGAGATTGCATCTTCGATGAAGATTCAGAAGCAGAAGCCTCCATTTCCTCATCAGCAGTAGTCCCAGTCACAGGAAGATGTCGGATACGAAAGGGTGGACTGGGAGCTCACCGAAGACAGATGATCATAATCCTATATGATAGAAGATAAACAATCAAAAAAGGAGGTTACTGGTAAATAATAAAGATGCATCCACAGTAAAGAAGGGATACAAATGGAAACTTACTTCGGGAAGGTGGTTCTTTTTGCCGAAAGGCTCTACAAGACAGTTGGAGGGAACTGAGTTTCTCTTGGTCAATGTGGTGAAGTTCCGAACCCTTTTTTCGTAAACTTTAAGGGTTAGGTCTTCTAGTGAAATCCTCATCGGTTCCTTCCTTCCAGTATATGCCCACATACCATAAGGCCTTGCCTGAAGAGGCTGGACACGAATCCGCAAAAAGTATGCAAGAATTTGAAGTCCTCTCAGTTCCTTGCCTACCTCATGACGCAATTTAGAAATACGATCCAGAAGGGGATGAATCTCCACCATTTCTACACAAGTGGGATGCTGATCCCAGGAAGCAAGTCTTCGACAAGTTTTCTTGGGATCAAAAGGGACCAAGCCGAAAGATTGATCCTCAATCGGCTGATCTTTGATGTAAAACCACTTGGTTTTCCATCCTTGAGCAGAGTCAGTGATTTTAAAATCAAAATAATCAACATCGGAGCAAACAGAAAAGATGGCGCCGCCGACGTCGTGAACAAGGGTATCAGAAGCATTCCGACAAACATAGAAAAAGTATTTCCACAGGCCCCAATGGGGATGGATTCCAAGGAATCACTCGCAAAGAGTAACAAAGCATGCAACATGAAGGATATCATTGGGCATGAGATTATACAGCTACACGCCATAAACAAAGAGGAGACCACGGAGGAACTCGTGAATAGGAAGAGAAAGTCCGCAAAACAAAAAGAGAGGAACATTACCCTCTAGCCAGATCCGGGGATGGGAGCAGCTTCATCCTCTAGAAGCTTAAAGGAGCCCTCTACGAGATGGCCAGAGTTCCACGCCTCACGCATCTCGCGCGTGGTGCACTTTGAAGGGGCCCATATGATAGATCTCTTCCTAGCCTTGGCAGTTGTGGCGGAAGTCCCCACCTTACTCTTTCCCACGACGATGAAGGAGTAGCACTTGCATGAAGGAAGAACAGCCGGAACAGGGGAAGGAGACAAAGAAAGGCAAGGGCGCAAGGAAGAAGATGAGGCTAGCAGGGAAGGGGTAAAAAGAAGTAAAAGAAATCCCCTTCCCTTTATAAAGAGAAAGTACACATAGATTGGAGCGTTTGATGTAAAATCAAACCATCAGAAACACACACACGGTGATGGCACATGTCAGCAGATTCCGTAAAGGAAAAAATCTAGGAATTTATTGTTGCAGTAAAAATAGGAGAACAACGCACGTCGCCTCGATCTTCGCGCAAAAATGGGGACGTGCAGTAAAAAACTCCGCTGAATACGCCACCACGCGTCATCATTACTGCTGCACGGTCCCACGTTCAAAACGTCTCATCAAGACATATCTTCTGGGAATCAACATCATACAATTCGTCATTAGTGACATCATAGCAAGACAATTCATAACATTTTGGCTCAGTGGAAAGGATACGAACCCGAAGAAAAGAAAATTTGGAGTCGAACTAAAATCCTCCATGACAAAGATTGAGACTACAATCGAATACAAAAAAATTGACTGTAGCGTCAGGGGCTACTCCTATCGGGAGCGCTGGTCGCGCACCTGATAGATATTTGAGGAAACATTGACATCACAAGTATAGTGCAAGATTTTCAAGCCTATGTCCTGATGCATACATCCGAACATAGCCTCGGGGGCTACTCCTATCAGGAGAGCTGACGTGCACCTGATAAAGGAAAACAAATGAACAACTTTCAAAAATTACTCCTATCGGGAGTATCTATAAGAAACTCTCAGTTCTAGTTGCTAAAACAGGCAGCCGACAAAATCAATATATAAGAAAATCTCGGATCGCACTCAAATGCGACAAAACTCCGAATGTCATGTTCAAAAACATGAAGGTAAGACCCCGGGATTCTTCCTGTGTGGCCTGGTAATCGCACAAGAATGCACTCTGCCAGTAGTATATTTGTATCTATGATACAATAAAAATCCCGACGGACGTGTTGGGTACCCGATAAAATAAAAATAGGATTTAGTATTCAATAAGACCTGAGCGGCACGAACTGAATTACGCTAGTAATAAATTCCAAGTTCAGGCCCAGGGACTTGAATTTGATGTAGGACAACCTCGCCTTTGCCCATGAGAATTAACTGATTCCTGATCCATCGGATGCATCATGCTTGTAGTACCAAATCCCTATAAAGCTGAAAATAATAAAAACGAAGGGAAAAATTGAGCATATCTTTGAGACTCGACCCAAATCTACTGTCCGCATAGAGTCTCGGGGGCTACTGACATAGGTACGGTTACTCGGGTACCTATGATTCACTACCCTGGCTGTATACAAGTCTTATGGCCCATGAAGTGTCAAGATGATGGCCTAAAGGAGCAACCGACAAAGGATTTAGTTGTATTAGGAAAGAGAACAAAGAACCGATACTGTGTTGGTATTGTAATTATGCATATGTAACCTATCCGCATATAGCTTTGAGACCCGACCTATTATATATAGGACGGGAGAAGCCTAGGCGAGGGTACCGAAAAATCTCCAAGCGATCTGAATAATGTCGATTCACCAAATATTCAGGCTACTTTGACTCCATTGTTCTCCTGATATCCAACAAAATCCCTAGCGTTCTATTTTCCGCAAAACCCTAAGTCCTTCTCCATGGACATTGCCAAGGTCACCCCTCGTCAATGAAGATCCCCCATGATCGCGTCCTCGGCGGCGAGCGCACCGGCGTGTCGGCCTCCCCCTTGGCCAGCCGAAGAGCCTCGTCGCTCTCACGAGGCGACTGTGCCGGTGCCGGCCCGGATGAGCATGAGGCAGTGGAGGAAGAGGAGCTGCGGCTGCCCATCCTCCTGGGCAGCCAGTTCACTGGAGGTTGGCGACTGGCCTCGCTACGGGCACCGGCGAGCGCGGGAAGCCCAACCTTGGGTTGTTGCTGGCGTGGACATGCTCGAGGATGGCGGTGAGCGTGCGTCCCAGTGCACTCCACCATCGACGGTGCCCCACCGTGTTGTTGCGCTTTGGCAGCGTCCCGGGCGGGCCTTCGTGGGCGGAAAGCTCTTGGGTCCTTCGCTCGCAAAGAACTGCTCCCAGTACACGAGGTTGCAGGGGTCTTCGGCAAGCTCGGGATCCCGTATCGCCGCGATGGCAGCCTGGATCTCCTCCACCATCTGGTCATTTTCAGGCACCAGCGGCACCGGCACGCTACCGGCGCTGAGCTTCTAGCCTGGTGGGCAGTGGAAGTCCAGTGGCGCCATGTAGCCGGCATCGTGGAGCATCCGGGCCTCCCAAGGCTGGAGCGTCCGCTGGCCAAAGCCGTTCGCTGCCGCTGGATCGCTGGGGTACCTCTCCGCCATGGATTTCATCGAGTGCTACTGCTCGCCGGAGTTGGAGTTCATGGTGGAGTGGGTGGAGAGGTTGTGTGCTGCGAGCCGGCGATGGAGCCGTATTTTATAGGCCGAAATGGGCGGCGAAGGAGGAAGGGGTGTAGCGGCATGGGCGGGAAAGGGGAAGCAGCGGGAAGCCGAGGCGGCGGTGGCACGCCATTATGGTGATGCGTGGTCGACGAGACGGGTAGTTATTGCCCGGTTGTCCTTCACGGGAGCTGAGGTGCAAGGAAGACGACGAATCGGCCTCCAGTCGCTGACTGGGCGGGTCCATGAGCCGAGACTTTTTCCGCCGAATTCACTTCCTCCAGTGTTCGCAGTGCCCTGGGATCTCCGAACAAAAGTTGGGCCAAATCCGAATGAAACCGGCATCCTGGGAACGCGACTGGGCCACTTTTCGGCTTCTGGATGAAAAAAACCCTAGGAACGGCTTGCTGGGAACCCGAGTGGAGATGCTCTTAGTCCCCGAAGCTGGTGCGGTCTTAGCAGCTCTAGCTGGATAGGCCACAACAGGTTCAAACTATCCGGATCTTTGTTCGTCTTGCCGACATATTTATATGTTGGCCTATACCAAATTTAACTCGGCTGCACTATTTGGTGACTTGGTATTGACTTTGACATTCCTTGGCTCTATCCAAGATATATCTCATTGGGCGAGTCATACTATCACATCCGGGTTATTCCTCTTAGATGCCTATCTTCTCGTGTACTCCTCACTAAATACTACGTATAAAGTAATCATTGTCCCTTTGCCTCATTTTAAGGGTCGTGGCAGCATTCACTGCCACACGCTGTTAGTTCTTACTACAATGCGTCCCATCATGGCGTGCCTCCTTGAGTCCCGCAGAGGCCACTATGTGTCGTTGTGCATATACACGGTGTAACCGCGCACGTGGCACGATCTTATGCGCCCGTTGGTGGAATACATGCGCAGGTCGTGTGGCTAGTGGGATAACTGATCCCACTACCCACGATCCTTTGCATGGTTAAATAGAGGAGCGGCAGAAACCCCCAGTTACTTTCCCCTGCTCTCGCCTCCTCTTATTCCTCCTTGCTCCGCCACCGCCGCTGCTCTCAGCTCTAGTGACCGCGCCACCCCTTTGCTCTCTCTGCTTCCTTGCTTCATTACAGTGCTGCTCTTCGCCGCTGCTACGAGGCCACGCTAGTTTGTGCCTCTCTTCCCCGAAGCAAACTTCGCATATGAGGGGAGTGATCTAGAGATGGTGCCACAGGATGTTGTTGCTATTGATGAACATGAAGAGGGCAATGCCATCCTTGAGTCTGGTGCCTGGGACGGCTCCAACGCCATCCAGCGGGAGATCGATTGGCTCCTGCGCACGCATCGGATTCCCCCTGGAGTCACCTGCCGCCTCCCCGACGATGAGCAATCCCCCGTGGTTGAAGAGGGTGAGTTCATAGTTTTCGTGGCTCACTTTGCTCGTGTCTTTGGCCTTCCCATTAGCCACTTCGCCAAGATTTCTTCCATACATTTGGCCTTCAGCCTCACCATCTCCCAAAAAATGCCGTAGCTTCCCTTTCTGCTTTTATCTCTAGCATGGAGGGATACCTCAGCCTCTCACCTAGTGACTAGATCTGGGCCAAGTTCTTCCAGATCCGAGCCAACGTTGTCCCCAATAAGGATCTCCGCCCTGGTGAGAAATCTCTGACCCAATGTGGGGCAACATGTATTTCACCTTGAAAAGGCTCCATCTTTCCCTAGAGCATAGGCCTCAACTCGTGCAAGAAGTGGGTGAGGACGTTCTTCTACGTGAAGAACAACACTAATACCGACATGATTCGGCTCCCCACTTTCTCAGTCGGCATCCCTATGAGGCACAACTGGGACCTCGACCCGGAGAAGGAAAACCCTCTTATCAACCGTGTGGTGAAATGCATCCTAGAGATGAAGGATGCTAGGTTAAGCGGTGACAACTTGATGGCTACTTTTATCAGCAGCTGAGTTTGCCCATGCAGCAACACAACCACAAGATCTCCTACATGAGTGGCTCCCTTGATCTGAACCGTGTTTCTACGGTCGAGCTATCCAAGGCCCAAGTCTTCAAGCGGATCAAGTCTTTTTCAAGACAGACATGACCGAGGAATGGGAGTGGGGCATGGAGCCCCTTAGCCGAGATAGGCCTGTACCCCAGGTAACTTTTCCATCCTGAGTCATACTTACCGAGTTATGCCTTATGTCGGCATGTTTTCTGATTCGATCTTTTTATGCTTATTTGTGTAGAAATTCCTTTAGCAATCCGTCGAGGATACCTTGACTCCTGCCCTTGAGTGGGGCAAGGATCAGGATACCTCAAATCTAGAGGAGCCAGACTCTAAGGAGTTCATGCCCATCCAGGACCCCAGCTCCAGACGATCCTCTAGTAAGATTTCTGCCTTATGGGACTAGCCGGATGATGAATGAAGATGATGTTGAGATTCATGAGGTACTTGATGCGATGCCCCTCTCTTACGCCTATCTGATTGATTCTACCCCAGCTAACTCGGTTCGTCACGTGCATAATGTGCCTCCCATCGCCACGGGAGGCCAAGGTATGGTGAAGAAGCGTGCCGTGACCTCGGCTTCTCTGGCCTGGGTCGGGAAGAGGTCTAAGAAATCCGCCAAGAGGGCACCCCAACAAAAGTTACCCTTTTCCGTTGACTCGTAAGTTTTCTTTGCCGAGTCATCTTTGTATTTTTTTTTCTCTCTTTATATATTTCTTATTTCACTTTACCTCATTTGAATCGTATCTTCTTTTTCTTTCTATTTGCAGTGATCCTCTGAATATCCCTTAGAGCAGATCCAGCATGGCATCTCCCATCCCTAGGCCGACATCTCCCCCACCTCATGATGATACTCAAGCTCCCAGCCAAATACAAGGCAACACTCCTCCCGCGCCAGGTCACCATTCACCTCGGCGGGAGGGTGAAAACGTGAGCATGGGTGGAGGTGGTGCCCCGGAGGATGGCCATGCCAGACCAGTGAGGTAATTCATCTACCCAGAGAGAGAAGATTTAGGCGTCGGTAGTACCGGCGCTGAACCAGTTTCTACCGAGGTACCGGTGACCCCGGCACCAGCTCAACCTCAGCCTCATCCCAACAACAATAACAAGCATCATCTGCAGCTACTTCGTCTGTGTAGCAGCAACCACCACCAGCTTCATCTGAGTCTCCCAAGACTTGGCCACAAGACCCGCCTCAGCAAAACCTGTAGGCCAAGACCCAACAAACTTCACAATCTTAGCCCCAACAAACTTCAGCGACAGAGCCTTGGCCAACTACCTCTCAGCAGCAAGCTAATCCTTCTGTCCATTAGAATAAAGGGGGAGATGGCGCCAAGGTGACGAAGAAGAAGGCATGAGAGGCATCCTCGCAACCATCCGTTGCCATAGTGCTTCAGAAAGGCGCTACTCCCTCTGCCTCGGTCGCAGTTAAGCACCTTACGCTACATACAAGCCCCGCTACTGCAATGGCTACTCAAAAGGCCTCTGCTGGGAAAGGCTTGGTTCTGACTCGAACACCCAGTGGCGAGAGCCTTGTCTCTCTAGCTAAGTATGCCGAGAACTAGAACAACACTGATTACAGCGAGGTTAGCTCCGCCAATCCCCAAATATCTTAGAAGTTCGGCCCAGCGTAGATTGTTGAACGGATGTTTATTGCCAGCCAAGCTATTGCCGAGGCTGGGAAGATGATGGAGGTAAATATCTCGACTACACTTTTATGCTTGCAATAGATAATACATACCCATTAGTCCCTAAGCCTCTGGGGGAGTAAGATATTACTTGGCTGGATGCTCCTCTTAGGATAATACTTAATAAGTTAACTTTTGATCTTAACATATCCGAGGTATTTAGCCGAGTCATTTTAACTTAGCCAAAATTTCCTTGATTTGGATCGAGTTTACTCATTTTGAATCTTGAGTAGCATCAAATATCGAGCCACCTAGATTCAGGTCGAGTTTACTCAGTTCGAATCTTGAGTAGCATCAAATATCGAGCAACCTAGATTCGGATTGAGTTTACTCCGTTCGAATCTTGAGTAGCATCAATTATCCAGCCATCTAGATTCAAATCGAGTTTACTCAGTTCGAATGTTGAGTAACATCATATATCTAGCCACTTAGATTCGGATTGAGTTTACTCATTTCGAATCTTGAGTAGCATCAAATATCCAGCTAACTCAGTGACTAACAATTATTTCTTGCAGATCTCGAACAATAGGCGCACTGCTGAGTTTCAGAGACTCCTATTCTCGCATAGGGCCCTCTCCACTAAGGACAAGAGATTATTGCTTGAGCTGAAAAAGAAGAGTAAGATGTTGTTTTATGGCCCCTGGTGCTTTTTGTTCTTGATTTGCCAAGCTAACTCATAACTCGTCTCTTGCTAGCCGAGGTGGAGGCCCATCATAAGGAGCCACAGAAGTGCATGGCCGAGCTAGAAGGTATTTTTCCTATTGCCCCTTATCCTTTGCACCTCTCCCTTCTGGTTCAGCTTGTAATTATACCTCGGCTCGACCGGGTCAAAAAAATCCTTGCAGTGTCTCTTCAAGATAGCATATACATGCCTGAATTGATGCTTCATTTTCTCGAACAAGCAGGGCAACATCAAGCTCAGTTGAAGGAGAAAGACGAAGAGATATCTCGGCTTTGTGCTGAGAATGAAAACCTAAAACAACTCTAGAAGACCAAGCTAGTCAAACCATTTTTTTAAGAAATGAGGGCGTTATTACTATAATAATAACATTACACTTGGCCTCAACATAACAATATGCACACTGCTGACAACCATCCAAAATTGTACACAAAAATAAATCAACTAGGTGAAAAGTACACAATTGTTTCATTAAACAAAACTTAAACCAACTAGGTGAGAAGTACACAATCATTTCATTAAACAAAACACCTAGGAAGATGGAAGTTCAATCCTCAAATCATGTTGCTATCCATGTCGGGAAAAAAATATCCCTCTCCGTATCCTCCAAGCGTGTACAACCCTCCGTAAATAGGCCTCGAAACTCCAGATGTTGTAAAATGGACCACAAACGGAGAGTAGTCGTGCTCTGGTAGATAACCTGCAAATTGGATGACATTTTATCATTAGAAATATTGTCATTTTTACATAGCCATAGCGACAACTAATGGAAAACGCTCCCACCCTAAATAGAATTCAGTATTTATCAGCAATCACATGTAACCAATTACCAAATACATTGGCAACAGAGCGGGGAGGATATATTCCAAACGCTGTTTGGACGATTGATCATATAGAACGAGCGAAATTATATTGAAAGAATAAATGTTTAATTGTCTCATCTTGATGACAAAAAACACACTACTTATTTCCTTGCCAATTTCGTTTTACAAGACTATCTTTTGTGAGAATAATTCCTCTACGTAAGTACCATGCGAATACTTTTGTATTTAAAGGAATTTTCATCTTCCAGATTTTCTTATTATCATCAACTGGAATATCTGGTTGAATCAACACCCTATACATCGAATCTACCAAGAATTTACCACTCTCCAGTAAATTCCAACAGAACACATCAGAACCCTTGGACAATTGTACCATGGTTAATCTAATTAAAAGATTGTTTCACAATGCTAGTCTAGGACCAATGAGATCACGCCTAAACGTCACATTCGAAGGGTTTGATTCCATCAGAATGGAAATTGTAACTCCTTTGTGTCACACAATATTGTATAGAGCAGGATATTGTTCTTGGAGAGTAGCCTGACCAAGCCATTTATACTCCCAAAACCGTATCTGCAATCCATCCTTGATATTAAAGGTACCAAATTGAAAGAAATACTTTTTAGAAGCCATGAGGCTAGTCCAAAAATTCGAATCTCCAGGCTTCCATAGCACTTGAGACACGGCTTTTGAGCCAACATATTTCCTTCGAAGAATGGTTTTCCAAACACCGTCCTCTGTGAGTAGCTTAAAAAGCCATTTACCTAGAAGAGCGGTGTTCTTGACCTGTAGGTCATGAATACGAAGACCACCTTGATATTTTGGATGGCAAACCACACTCTATTTGGCCAGTCGATATTTTTTCTCACTATCTCCCCGCCAAAAGAATCTTGGATAGAAATAATCCAATCTTTTCAAGACTCCCTTTGGCAAGTGAAAAATGAGATCATATACATTACCATATTCGTGAGTACTGAGTTTATGAGTACAAGTATTCCACCCAGAGATAGTAATTTGCCTTTCCAACTACTAAGCCTTTTTTGTAGTCTTTCCTCGATGAGTTTCCACTCAGCATTTGTAAGTCTCCGATAGTAAACCGGGATACCCAAATAGTTGATTGTGAACTGACCATGCGCATACAGGCAAGCCTTGTCATGGTCCTTTCCAAAAAAATACAACTCACTTTTATGAAAGTTTATCTTCAATCCCGAAAGCTGCTCGAATACTAATAAGATTAATTTTAGATTCTTGGCCTTTTCCAAATTGTGTTTCATAAATAAAATTGTATCATCGGCATATTGAAGAATGGAGAGCCCTCCATCTACAAGATGAGTGACTACTCCTTCAATCCGGCCAGCAGCTTTCGCTCTCTCGGTCAAGATAGCCAACATATCAGCCATTATATTAAATAGTATTGGTGATAATGGGTCACCCTGTCTCAATCCTTTCTTTGTTTGGAAGTATTTGCCAACATCATCATTGAATTTGATGGACACACTCCCTCCTGACAAAAAAGATTGAATAAGAGCTCGCCACTCCTCTAAAAAAACCTTTCATGCGGAGTGTTTGCTAAAGGAAAGACCACTTAACTTTATCGTAAGTCTTCTCGAAATCAATCTTAAACAATACCCCATTACTCTTTTTACTATGTAGTTCGTGTACTATTTGATGCAGAATTACTACACCATCGAGGATGTTTCTTCCTTGCATAAAGGCAGTCTGAGAAGGACATACTACCTGGTTAGCCACTGAATTTAGCGGATCGTGGCAATTTTAGTGAAATTTTGAAGCTAACATTAAGAAGGCATATAGGATGAAACGGTTGTATCATTTCTGTCTCATTAACCTTAGGTAATAAAATAATCTCGCCATAATTCAGTCTAAACAAGTCTAGTTGCCCAACATGAAGAAAGCCAAACAAATCTAGAAGATCACCCTTGATGATCTCCTAGAATTTTTGGTAAAATTCTGCTAGGAAGCCATCCGGACCTGGTGCTTTGTTGCGTTTCATTTGGAAACCCGCTTTATTGAATTCCTCCTCGGTATAAGGAGTAGTTAGAAAATTATTTTATTCCACGAAAACCTAGGGTATATCATCTATTCGGGACTCATCCATCGAGAAGGAACCTTCCTCTAGGGCCCTAAATAGACCTTTATAATAATTTGTAATATATGACTTGAGTTGTTCATGTCCCTCAATCGTACCTTCATCCTGTATTAGAGAATGAATAAGTTTCTTCCAGTGTCTACTATTGGCTGCACCATGGAAGTATCTTGTATTCGCATCTCCTTCTAGAATAAATCTGGATTTAGAACATTGGTACCATTTGAGTTCCTCTTCACACAGAATTCATGCAATTTCCACATTCGATTGGCTCTTTAGCTCAATTTCCTGTGCGGATAATGTCCTGACTTCCGCAGAAGCCTCTAAGTCATCGATGATAGATGAAAGGCGGATTTTTTTCTTTCTTAAGGATGCCTGCAGTATGTCTAGCCCAACCCCGTAGGAATTTATGTGTGGTGCGCACTTTATTATTCCCTCATTGAATCGGCGTAAGACCACACACTTGCTTATCCCAAATACCTTTCACCATATAATGAAAACTTTCTTGATGCAACCAACCAAGTTCAAATTTGAACTCATGTTTATGCTTCAGTACATGCAACCCAAAAGATAAAAGAATAGGTGCATGATCTGATAAAGCCTCGATACGCTCTAGTGCGCACAAAGTTACCATAGGAAATTTATCTTCCCAATCGGTCTCCATTAACACTCTATCAATCTTCTCGTATGTTGGATTAGGAAGACCGTTAGCCCAAGTAAACTGGCTTTTCAACATAGAAACCTCTCTTAGATCTAAGCTGTCAATTACAACATTGAATAAGAAAGGACAATGTTCATCAAACCGACCTCTACTTTTCTCATGAGGAAACCTTAGCAAATTAAAATCACCGCCTATAAGAATAGGATACAGATTATCCTTTGCCAGGTTTACCAAGTCATATAGAAAAGCAGCCTTAAAACGCTCCTGAGCAGCACCATAAATGGCAACAAGAGACCACATGAAATTATCGACTTTGTTACGGATATGGAGTTTTATATGATAATCTCCAACCAAACTAGCCAACACTTCCATAGTATCTGTCCTAACACCAAGTAAGATGCCACCCGATCTTCCACAAGGCGGACATGAAATCCATGTAAAATCTACTCCACCATAAAGGCGATGAGTAGAGATTGTGAGAAATCATGTTTACCCATTTCAGAAATTCCCAAAAATCCAACTTATGATCTCTCACACAATCGGCAAACAAAAAATGTGTAGCCAAGTCACGAAGACCTCTACTATTTGAGAACATGCCAATCATTGAGAAACTATAGGAGATTTAGACACATGCAAACTCTTGAGAGACTTCAAACTCTTTGATTTCCGACCAAAAGCTCTAAGTTCTGAAATCGAATTGAGCTTGGTCTCATCAAAGTATACCTCTGAAACTTCACCAACTAAGTGAGAGAGGAGTTGACCATCTACTGTGGCATGCAACTCCTCCTCCTCCATTGATAAAGTGTCAGACAAACATGATATTTTAGGAGTAACTGTTAAATGGACATACTCCATGTGTTTTAAAGCATCAGTAGAAAATAAAACTTCCTTTCTTGAACTACCCAAGTTAACATCAACATTGGCTAATTTGGAATTAATAATTGGGGTGGAAAAAGAAAGGAAGGATCTAGATGAATTTATCATACTAGGGGGGTCGAGGTTCTTTTCCGCCTTGCGACACATCACTTTTGCTAAGGAGTCTTCATCGGTCGCAGGCACCCCATCATCATCTAACAAATGGCGAATACTCTGCCTCAACAGTGTTCCCACCAACAACAAACTCTGCATAGGCATATCAGTAGGGGCAGGGGTATGTGACGGAGTAGACCCCCTCCCACCCACGGCCGCAACGCACATGGCATAACAAGGAGGAGATGGAGACACATCAGAAGGTGTCTCATTCCCGGAATTGTGAGTAAAACACACGTGGCCACCATGCAAAGGATAATCCATAGGTAGAGTAGCAACCAACTCGATCCCACGCAATGTGGTAGGATTGGAGTTGAAGGGTGTGTCGTACTAGTGTCACGACAGATGCCATGGGTAGGGTAAAATGGGACCAATGTGCACTAGTGGTATCTAGGGAGGGATAGTGCGGTGGATCCACACACGAAGAACACAAGAACACAATACACGATGTACCCAGGTTCGAGGCTCTCCTATGGAGATAAAACCCCTACTCCTACTCTGGATCTTATATTACGATCTCTGGACTAATACAAGTGCTCCTTGAGCTATATCGAGGAGAGAAAGGAGATGAAGTGCTCCTGCTCTCTTCTCGCTCTAGGGTTTCCACTTAACCAAATGGAACGACCCCCTCCTTGGAGGCCCTAGCTCACCTTATAAGGGGTGGCTAGGTTACATCTAGGGCTTACGTGGCCCGAATATTCTACAAAGATGCTTGTCCCAAAATAGTAGTTTGGCGCCCTCTTTTCTTCTGTCGCCAACCTATGCACATCAATGGATCAGAGCCCATGTTGTCTGACCGTTGGGGTCATACATTGTCATGTCTGTGACCCTCTATTCTGTCCCTGCTCCTCTGTCCCTTGTCACTAGCGCTTGTCTCTCCCTAGATTCCCTTGAGAGAGAGAGAAAAGCGCTGATCTTGGGCAGGCTCTCTCCTTCTTGAGCAAGCCAACTCATGACTCGGCCCCAGTAAGGATAACTCAGCCAATTCAGTACCTGCAAAGATGAAATAACTCATACCTTGGTTAAATAGGGGAGCAAGAGAAACCCTTAGTTACTTCCCCTGCTCTCGCCTCCTCTTCTTCCTCCTTGCTCCGATGTTGCCGCTGCTCTCAGCTCTAGCGACCACGCCACCCCTTTGCTATCTCTGCTTCCTTGCTTCACTATAGCGCTGCTCTTCGCCACCGCTACGGGGCCGCACTAGTCTGTGCCTCTATCCCCCAAAGCAAACTCCGCATCTGAGGGGAGCGATCTAGAGATGGCACCGCATGATGTTGTTTCTATTGATGAACACAAAGAGGGCGGCGCCGTCCTTGAGCGCGGTTCCTAGGAAGGCTCCAGCGTAACCCAACGGGAGGTCAATTGGCTCCTACACACGCGCCAGATTCCCCTGGAGTCACATGTCGCCTCCCCGGCGACGAGCAATCCCCCGTGGTTGAAGAGGGTGAGTTCATAGTTTTTCTGGCCCACTTTGCTCGTGGCTTCGGCCTTCCCATTAGCCACTTCGCCAAGGGTTTCGTCCATACATTTGGCCTTCAGCCTCACCATCTCCTGGCAAACATCGTATCTTCCCTTTCCGCTTTTATCTCTAGCATAGAGGGATACCTCGGCCTCTGGCCTAGTGTCTAGATCTGGGCTAGGTTCTTCCAGATCGGAGACAATGTTGTCCCCAATAAGGATCTCTGCCCCGGCGAGAAATCTCTGACCCAATGTGGGGCAACATGTATTTCACCTCGGAAAGGCTCCATCTTTCCCCGGACCATAGGCCTTGACTCGTGCAAGAAGTGGGCGAGGACGTTCTTCTACGTGAAGAACAACACTAATACTGACATGATTCGGCTCCCCACTTTCTCAATCGGCGTCCCTACCAAGCACAACTGGGACCTCGACCCAAGGAAGGAAAACCCTCTTGTCAACCTTGTGGTGAAACGCATCCTTGAGCTAAAGGATGCCAGGTTAAGCGGTGAGGACTAGATGGCTACTTTTATCAGCAGCTGAGTTTTCCCCCTGTAGCAACACAACCACAAGATATGTTACATGAGTAGCTCCCTTGATCCGAACCGTGTTTCTACGGTCGAGCTATCCAAGGCCCAAGTATTCAAGCAGATCAAGTCTGTTTCAAGACGGGCATGACCGAGGAATGCGAGTGGGGCATGGAGCCCCTTAGCCTAGATAGGCATGTACCCTAGGTAACTTTTCCATCCTGAGTCATACTTGCCGAGCTATGCCTTATGTTGACACTTTTTTGATTCGATCTTTTTATGCTTATTTGTGTAGAAATTCCTTTAGCAATCCATCAAGGATACCTCAACTCCTTCCCTTAAGTGGGGCAAGGATCGGGATACCTCGGACCCGGAGGAGCCGGACTCTGAGGAGTTCATGGCCATCCTGGACCCTAGCTCCAGACGACCCTCCTGTAAGACTTCTTTATTATGGGATTGGCCGGATGATGATGATGTTGAGATTCTTGAGGTACTTGATCTGATGCCCCTCTCTTATGCCTATCCGACTGATTCTACCCCAGATAACTCGGCTGGTCAGGTGCACAATGTGCCTCCCATCGCCACGGGAGGCCAATGTATGGTGAAGAAGTGTGCCGTGACCTCGACTTCTCCAGCTAAACCTCCCTGGGTCAGGAAGAGGTCTAAGAAATCCACCAAGAGGGCACCCCGAAAAAAGTTACCTCCTTCCGTTGACTCGTAAGTTTTCTTTGCCGAGTCATATCTGTATTTCTTATTTCTCTCTTTCTGTATTTCTTGTTTCACTTTACCTCATTTGAATCGTATCTTATATTTCTTTCTATTTGGATCTTCTGAATATCCCTCATAGTGGATCCAACATAACATCACCCATCCCTAGGCCGACATCTCCCCCACCCCACGACGATACTCAACCTCCAGCCCAATCTGGGCAACATTCCTCCCGCGCCAGATCACCATTCACCTCGGCGGGAGTGTGAAAACCTGAGCATGGGTGGAGGTGGTGCCCCGGAGGATGCGGCCATGCCGGACTAGCGGGGTGATTCATCTACCCTAGAGAGAGAAGATTTAGGCATCGATAGTACCAGCGCCGAACCAGTTTCTACCAACGTACCGGTGACCCTGACACCAGCTCAACCTCAGCCTCAGCCTCAAGCAGCCTCAACCTCAGCCTCAACCCAACAAAAACAACACGCATCCTCTGTAGTTACTTCATCTGTGTAGCAGCAACCACCACCAGCTTCATCCGAGTCTCCCAAGACTCAGCCACAAGACCCGCCTCGGTAAAACCCGTAGGCGAAGATCTAGAAAACTTCACAATCTCATCCTCAACAAACCTCAACGATAGAGCCTTGGCCAACTACCTCTCAGCAACAAGCTAATCCTTCTATCCATCAGAAGAAAGGGGGAGGTGGCACCAATGCGACCAACAAGAAGGTAGGAGAAGCATCCTCACAACCATCTATTGCCACAATGCTTCAGAAAGGTGTTACTCCCTCTGCCTCGGGTTTGGGCAAGCAACTCATGTTGCATACAAGCCATGCTGCTACAATGGCTGCTCAGAAGGCCTCTGCTGGGAAAGGCTTGGTCCTGACTCGAATGCCAAGTGGCGAGAGCCTCGGAGTATGCCAAGAACTAGAACAACACTGATTACAGCGAGGTTAGCTCCGCCAATCCCTAGATACCTTAGAAGTTCGTCCCAACACAGATTGGCGACCAGATGTTTATTGTCAGCCAAGCTATTGCTGAGGCTAGGAAGATGATGGAGGTAAATATCTCGGCTATACTTTTATGCTTGCAATAGATAATACATACCCATTAGTTCCTGAGCCTCCGAGGGAGTAAGATATTACTCGGACAGATGCTCCTCTTAGGATAGTACTTAATAAGTTAACTTTTGATCTTAGCATATCCAGGTATTTAGTCGATTCATTTTAACTTAGACACAATTTCCTTTAGGATCAGATATCTAGCTACCTAGATTCGGATCGAGTTTACTCGTTTTGAATCTTGAGTAGCATCAAATATCTAGCTACCTATATTCGGATCGAGTTTACTCAGTTCGAATCTTGAGTAGCATCAAATATCCAGCCACCTAGATTTAGATTGATTTTACTCAGTTCAAATCTTGAGTAGCCTCAAATATCCAGCCACCTAGATTCGGATTGAGTTTACTTTTTTCGAATCTTGAGTAACATCAAATATCCAGCCACCTAGATTCAGACCGAGTTTACTCAGTTCAAATCGTGAGTAGCATCAATATCTAGCTAACTTAGTGTGTAACAATTGTTTCTTGTAGATCTCGAACAATAGGCGCACTACCGAGTTTCAGAGACTCCTCTTCTCGCACATGGCCCTCTCCACTAAGCACAAGAGATTGTTGCTTGAGCTGAAGAAGAAGAATAGTAAGCTATTTGTTACCCCCAGTGCTTTTTGTTCATTATTTGCCGACTTAACTCATAACTCATCTCTTGCTAGCCAACGTGGAGGCCCAGCATAAGGAGCCGCAGAAGCGCGTGCCTAAGCTAGAAGGTATCTTTCCTATTGCCCCTTATCCTTTGCACCTCTCCCTTCTAGTTCGGCTCGTAATTATACCTTGGCTCGACCGAGTCAAAAAATCCTTGTAGTGTCTCTTCAAGATAGCACATACATGCTTGGATTGATGCTTCATTTTCTCGAACAAGCAGGGCAACATCAAGATCAGTTGAAGGAGAAAGACGAAAAGATATGTCGGCTTTGTGTCAAGAATGAAAACCTAAAACAACTCCAGAAGACTGAGCTTGACAAGCTAGATTAGGATTTCATCGAGAAGAAGAGGCGACTCACCGGCCAACTAGAGAAGGACAAAGAACTTATCTAGGAGGCCGAGGTCAAGTTTGATTCGGTGAACACTGCGCTCGAGGACCTCCAGAAGAAGCAAGCTGCTTGGTTGGCTAAACTTGGCTGGATTAACGACATCATAGCTCGTGAGTTTCCTTGTGCTAACTTTTTTCTTTACTGTCGAGGTCTTTGTTTGCTCTGATTGTTCTCTTTGACTTGATCTTTTCGCTCATCCTCTTAGGTGACTTCCCCCAGTCCAAGGCCGATGGTGACACTGCTATCCGCAAGTTCTGGGAGAAGAAAGCCGAGGCTGGTCCCCTCTCTAAAGAATGTGACATTGATGATTCCTTGGTTGGTCTCTTGGCCAGCCTTGGACCCATGAAAGTCTTCGGGGTTGGGATTTTGGATGCCGCTATTCAAGCCTTTCATGTGCTCTAGCCGGAGGAAACCACTCCTAATAAAGTTGTGTAGCTGTCCGAGAAGCTAATGGATTGCAAGACGCAACTCAACTTGTGGAGGGAATTTGCCGCCCGTGTTGGTGCCGACACAACTCTGTCCTTCGTGCTATCCTGGTATGAAGGCATCAATCTAGATGTACTTCGGAACCTGCGCACTGGCTCACGGTGGACAACTGATCTGGAGTTCATCCAGCGTCGCCAAGATCGGGCCTATCAATTGATCCAGTATGCCAACACTCATATGTGGAATGAAGGGCCGAGCTTCCTTGATGAGGTCGACGATGAATATGTCAAAGAGGATGCTAGCGAAGATGACGATAACCCGGATGAGCATGAGGCTAATCCGGATGATGAAGCAGAAGCCAAGGTTCCCCACCCGAAGCTGTCGTTCCTCCTCCAGCTGCTGATTATCCGGCCACTTCTCCTCCTTAGGCACATGAACTTTTAATTTGGTTAAATCCTTGGTATGCCAGGTGCATATGTATCAAACAGTTAACATTATTTTTGCTACTGCTATGCTTTTATGTCGAATAGTTTTGGGTGAAGTCCCTGATTTTCATTTTCTTGTTTGCTCAATCTTATGACTCGGCTCGCGTCTACCATTTTTTGGTGTTCGACTTACGAGTCCGAGATCAAAAAATCAAATTAACAATAGTTAAAACTATGAGAATTAGCTCAAAGTGATTTGGCATAATAAAGAAAATAAATACAGGGGTTAGTCCAAAAAAATGTCATCTCAATTATTTTCCCTTAGTCGTTTTTCATGTGTCTAGCATTTGCAAGCTTTTTCTATCTTGACATGAAGCCAATCTTTTGGACAGCAGCAAGTCGAATAGTTAGCCTTTGGTGCCGACACATTACTAACTCGGCCTAAGGGGTAAGAAATTTAGGCCAGCCGACATTTAAAATGTAAGTGCAAAAACAGACAATTACTACTAAGGCAGTCCCCGAGTCACTGCTTGAAGTGCCAAGGTTTCATTAATTAGCTCATTGCCGAGATACAATCCGATATATGAAAGTTCGAGATACATACACTTCAGCTAAGTGTAAAATGGACGAAGAAGTGCTACATTCCACGGGCTTTTCGATTCTTCTCCTGACCTGTTCACCTTATTCTTCTCCTGCGGTTGCGCATCTATGAGATAGTATGCATCATTGTGCAGTGCATTGCTCACGATAAATGGTCCTTCCCATGGAGGTGATAGTTTATGCATGCCGGCCGTGCGTTGCACTAGCCGAAGTACCAAATCCCCTTCCCAAAAAACTTGGGGGTTTACTTTCCGGCTATGATAGTAACGAGGGTTTAACTCACCAATGCCCATTGTTATGGACTTGGGTTTTGGAGAAGGAGGGAGCGCTGGAGGCATCAATCAGCTAGCAAACAAGCACACAGGGATGCAAGGTTTACCCAGGTTCAGGCCTCGTAGAGGTCCCTACTCCTGCTTGTCTGCTCTTGGAATTATCGAGGGAATCGAAGATTACAGGGGTGCGCAGATGCAATCTGGCGATGGTGGTGGAAACTAGGGTTGTGATTCTCCGTCTCGCCGCCCCCTCCTAGACTTTATATAGATAGGCTAGGTCATGGGTAGCAGGTCGAGTCGGTTACAGATTAGGGTTCATCCCTTTGAACTTTCTATCTTAAGCTTCATCTTGCGTTGCAAGCAATCGAAGAGTCCGTGGGTCACCCGAATCCTGTATTGGGCCTTGGCAACGCCGTGGGCTTCTGCCGTATCTGGACCGTATATGCCAAACTCGAGTACCTGTAGGGTATACCCATGTCAGTAGCCCCCGAGTGTCCAGTGGAATCGCAGATTCGACTGGAGACTTTATGAAGTCTTTCGAGTGCATGTCTGAACGTATTTCGAGTGTTATGTTTATATCATAGGGATTGTTGATATACGTGCCTGATTTATCTGATGTATCAGTATTAGTTAACTGCCTTAGGGCAAAACAACGCAATCTACTCAAACTCGAGTCCCCGGACTCGAATTCGGAAAAGTCCTGGCATAATTCGACTCAGGCCGCAGAGGTCTTACAAGAGTCGAATTCCAGTGTATAAGTGTGAGCACTCAATACGTCCGTCAAGGCATGTTCATCGTACCTGCAGGCACAGATATATTTCCGGTAGTGCGCAACAGATGCGTGGCCAGGCCTTGTTTAGGTCTTATCTTCACGCTGTAAGTGCGGCATCCGAATTTTTGTCATCGCGGAGATGATTCGGGTGGCCCAGGAGGCGTAGTATCTTTGTAGGAAAAAAATGAGGCGGAGTCACCATAGAATTCGAGTGTAGATGTTATCGACACACAGTACGATGTATAAGGAAAAATAATCGTAGGGTGCACGACCAGCGCTCCCTACGGGAGTAGCCCCCGAGTGCCTATTCGAGTCGTAGACTTAGTGGGGACTAAAATCATTTGCGACTACTGTCGTGTTTTGTTGCTTGCTTTAGTCGAATGTGCTTCCGGCGCTCCCTATGGGAGTAACCCGCAGTTCACAATCGAATCATTGATTTGAGCGATGAGTTTGTCTTGAATGCTCATACACCTGCATAAAAACTCTTTCGGGTGCGCGGCCAGCGCTCCTGTTAGGAGTAGCCCCCGAGTGCTTAGCTGAGTCGAAGACTCGATCAAGGACTAAAGTAGTCAAAATCTTCTTCTAGTTGAATCGATGATGTCAGTGCTGACGACGGGATGACTTTAGTTGCCCGCGTGAGCGGTTTTGACGGGACATGATGAGCGGTGGGTCCTACTTCCTAACTTTGATTTGACTGGGCGTGCGTAATCTTCTGTTTTAACTGTGTCTCCTTGATTTCCGTGCATAATGGGAGTAGTGAGGGATGGTTCGTGGTTCACCTTTGCCACGTATCGATGGCGATGTGCGCCACACATTCAGTAGGGTTTTTGCTAGCCGTTGGATGACATCCGTGAGGAGGTTAAGTAGCAGCGCAGCTGTGTTAATTTTTGCTCATCTCTCTTCTTGCTCGTGCCTCCTTCGCCATTGTTGTTCTCTCTGCTTCCTTGCGCGCTTCCTCTTCATGGCACTTGACCAGCTCCGCGTTTTCCCCAGTTACTTTCTCCGCTCGCATCTCCATCGAAAGATGGGCAAGAAGAAGGGAGGCGCCGCCACTGGATCTGCGGCCACCATTGCCGCTACCAAGAAGAAGGGCGGCGCCACTGCTACGGGCACCAGCGCCGCCACCGCTTGGAACAAGAAGGTCGACACCAACGTCATCAACGGCTCCTAGCACACGTCTATCATAAAGTCCTTTGAGTTGCACCTTCATCGTCAAGATGGAGCTCTTCCGTCCGCGAAAGATGACTCGTGAGTGCCTGGCGATGAGGTAATCCCGCGTCCTCCTCTAGGTTTCCGAGTGATGTTCCTTGCGTTCATCATTCGAGGTCTCTCTCTTCCCCTGCATCCTTTTGTCAGGGCCTTCTTTGTTTCTATGGGCTCCAGCTGCACCAGCTGTCCCCAAATTCCATTTTCCACATCTCTTGCTTCATCACACTTTGCAAGTGCTGGCTCAGAATTGAGCCACACTTTGGCCTCTTCAAGAGGCTTTTTAAGCTCAAACGTCAGTCGGCGTCTGGTTCGGTAGTCTACGATGTAGGATGCTGCGGAATCCACGTCGACTCCTCCGCGTCTACTTCGACATCAAGCTCACCACGTTTGTCCAAGGGTGGAGAGACAAGTGGTTCTACATCCGCGACCAGAAGGTCGACGGAGAGCACTACTGACTCACGCCCTTCGACTCCGTGGCAGTTTGGAAGAGGAGGCATTCCTGGAAGAATGTCGTGATGCCTAGCGAGTCCGAGGAAACGGAGGTGCTGTATCAGCACGTCTGCGACCTCGAAGGCCGCATAGGCAAATAAGAGGGTGGCACCGCTCTCATTCGCACATGGTTGCGCCGCCGCATCCAGCCTCTGCAGGCTAGAGTCCACCCAATATACCGCTGGGCTGGTGCGAGTGATGTCACTCGCATATCTACGGAGGGCATTTCTGCGGATGAGGTAGATAAGAGGTTGCGATTGGTGACCAAGTATACTGCCAAGGAGGATCTCCCAGGCGAGCCAGTCGTGCCTCCTTTCGACACCTCTAACCCTCCTCCTGAGGTAGAACTATACTATGAAGTAGTTTTTTTGTCGATTGCCACCAAGTACTTGATATCTAATGATGTATCTTCTGATTGCAGGACTAGAGCATGGCTTCTAGTTTACCTCCTCAGCCTGAAGGGATTATCCCTCGTGAAGCGGAGGAGGAGGCCGAGTCGGGGTCTGCAGTCCCCATGGAGGAAGAAGAGGAAGCCCCCGAGTCTACTGATCGTGGGACTCACAAGCATTCCCGTAGTGAGGACTCGGATGAGTCTTATTCGTCGACGCCAGAGAATTCTCCTACTGCTGTTGCAGAGGGACCCATCCCCACCGTTCATGTCCGTGCAGTGGCTCCTCCCGCTCGGAAGAAGCTGCGACTGCCGAATGAGTCGTCGGAAGAATCCTTTGACCTTGATATATTTAACTGGTGAGTTTTGCCTTTGCGAATTCGTCTTGCTTTCTTTTTGGAGTTGCTTTTTTGAAATAGTGTTGGATGTGTTTTGTAGTCAAGCGGCGTCATTGTCTTCTGATGACGTCCAATTTGTGAAAGAATCCGGAGTCGCAGACTCCAAGTCCAAGGAGGTGGCCGAACGGTCTCCTTCTCCTCCAGTGGCGGCCCACTCTGGTGCTAATTCTTCGAGTTCCCCACATGCTAGGGAGCACCAGATGGTTGCCCAGACGACTGTGTGATAGTCATCTTTGGAGTCCTTGGAGGAACATGTGAGTGTCCTTTTTGTTGTTTGGCAATCGAATTTGTATTTTGGGCTGATGCTGAGTCTTTGTTTTCCTTGGTTTAGCTCATTGTGAAGGAGGCTACTCGCCTTGCGGAAAAAGTCCTTGCTATGGGTCAACAGCATTCCCAGCTGGACAATCGCCATCGCGCAGTCAAAGGTTAGCTTTTTTACTTTGTCTTTGTGTTCATGGAAATTTTTCAGCTGTAGTGTTGATATGCCCTGTCCTTTGTAGGTGAGCACAATGAACTTCTCCGTCGTGTTACGTCCCTTGAGAAGGGGCTTGCCACGGCAGAGAAGAAGCGCGATGAGGTAGTCGTGGCTCTGGAAGAGTCGCAACGGCGTGAGGAAGACCTGTGCTCTTCCAATGCTGAGAGGGAGAAGTTGTTCGAAGAACAACTTTTTTTGATTGCCAAGGCTCTCTCAGGTAATTTTCAGGTTGATTTGCATTGCTCCTTGATTGTCGTCTTGTAGATGCACTGACACTCTGTGTATGGAAATGCTGCTGGCTTGAGCTTTGACGCCTAATCTCTTTGTCGCATGGATGCTTTGGCTGGCGCCATTGCTGCAGTCGAGGACCGCAGCGTTTCCATTCAGGAGACATTGGGGAAGGCCAAAGGTGTGCTCAGTCGCATACGCGAGGACCTAACTCCCAAGGCTGGGATGATCGACAACCTTGATGACCAGGTGGAATCCCTCGCTGTAGGTATTCCCGCGGAATTCAGGAACTCCCAGCGGTCTATCGGCGCCACCATGGCACTCGTGATGGTACAAGCCCACGGCGTGGAGTTGGATCCCGCCGCGATTTCTGAGGCGATGCCTGTCGATGCCAGAGGCCAGTAGGTCGTGTTTGCTCCTTTTTCTTGTAGCTGCGCTAAATACGGGCCTCAGCTTATCAAGACAGTCGCCAAGTACTCTGAGGAATGGTGGAGAGCGAAGGCGGCGAAGACCACAACATCTGGGGCTACCATCGGCAAGTCCGTGGTGTCGGAGACTGCCACGGATGCGATGAAGCCCCCAAAGTCGAAGTCGAAGAAGCAAAATGCTCCCTAGTCGTCATGTGTAATAGCAGTAGCTAGCCTTTTGCCTGAACCATGCTGTTGTGGGAGTGTTCCCTTGACATTTTATCAACTTTTGAATGCAGTCTTCTATTTATCGATGTATGATTGGTCTCTGATACGTCCATAACGTATCTACAATTTTTGATGGTTTTATGCTAATAATATGCTTTTGACACTCCTTTTTTTATAAAGTTTATGATTTATTTGGACTAACCTACTAATAATTGCAAAAGTGTACAATGTTCTTGTTTTACACTTTGATGTGTAGGAATTACCAAGAATACAAGTGGAAACCTTGTTGGAGTCAAATTGGGATTTTTACAGAAATCTGTCTCAGAACTCTTTTTCAAGATGGTCACGTTTCGGGTCGAAGACGGCATCCAACGGAAAACTCTTCAACTACAAAGTTGTTCGAAATTTCGCGACAAGTGTTCTTGACATAAAATTTAACTAATTCTGAGTCCGGACGGGTCTGCTAGGCCTGATATACTGCAGCCGAAGATGCGATGACGGGAATCCGAGAAGCGGAGGAAACCTAATTCGCCCAAGACACCTCCACCCACGAATTTCCAGCCACCAAAGCCACGTTTTTGCCTCCCCCATGGATCTCATCTCCACGGGGGAGGGCTCCCAAGAAGCCTTGAAGGAAGGGGGCTAAGGGGCGGTGCTCCCCCATGATACCGGTGGCGGGGAAGGAGTCCCCCGCGCCGCCGCCCTCTTCACCATGTTCACCATCTTCACCGCCATCTCCATTACCTAATCCTCCTAGTATGTAGTGGTTCATCCTCCCACACACTTCTGTACCGTCCTATGTAAACATGGTGTTTGATGCTATAATTTATAATCCTATGATCTATGTCATGTTTGCGTAGTTTCTTTGTTCTTAGATTGAATGGTTGAACGTCTTTGTTTCATTAGAGTTGTATGTTGATATGGTATAGTCCTTTGGTATCCATTATTTTTGTCAATGGTAAGGAAATCGGTAATCGTTAACTGCTCGGTCGCCTTGGTAGTAGCGATTAATCAAAATTCGGACGATTAACTGATTTAATCGGTCGGTTATTAATCGGTGCAACCTACACAAAATAGCACCTAAAACACGTGTTTGTAAGAAAGAAATAGTATATGAGACTCTATAATGCCCATCCCTAATTATTTATATCTGAGGTCTGATCGGCAACTGGTCAATGATGATAAGGAACTAGTTGGTGACGGCAGGAATCGAGCTCCTAGAGGTGAGAATCGAGAGGAAGCTCCGCAAAACCTACATCATTGGGGTGGGCTAGCGGCTGGACGAGCGATATGCGTTGAAAATTTTGTAACTTTTTTTACCAAGTGTAGTAGTTAATCGGGAACACACCTAGTAATCGGACTGTCAGAACTATTAGTCGTGCTAAATGATTAACGCAAACGATTAGTGCTAATTGACACGGTTAGGTCCCTAGTAGCGATTAATCAGCCTATTAATCGCTGATTCGGACGAGTTTTTGAACAGTGATATTTGTGCGCGCATGGATTAAACATCATAGGGTTTGTAGTATGTGTAAAAGGAAGGGGGAGTTCTGCCGAAGTGACAGAAACCCGAGGACGCAAACCGGAACGTTGCACGTATGTGAGTAAGAGGACCATTAAACTTAAGGCTATGGTTTGGGAAACCTTAATGCATTGTTAGTACTTACGGATGCTTGCTAACAATCCAATCATATAGTACATGTAATTCCAAGTAGTGAAGCGCATGTATATTTAGCCTCTCCCACATAGAAAACTGCATCGAAGACAATGAACCTGATCTATTCGCTATTTAAACTTGGACAAAGCCACCAGAATTACCACCACTATTCCACACTCATGGTTCTGTTAGATTAGTGTATTTTATTGTTGCAGCAACTAGCTTTACTTTCTTGTTATTTATTATCATGCAAAGCTATCTCTATTACTCGTGTTGTTGCTCTAGTTTTATTTCCTAGATAATGCAAACATTTAGTGTGTGTAGAGTTGTATCAGTGGTTGATAGAACTTGAGAGAATATTTATCCTACCTTTAGCTCCTCGTTGGGTTCGACACTCTTACTTATCAAAAAGCCTACACACGATCCCCTATACTTGTGGGTTATCAAGACCTTTTCTGGCGCCGTTGCCGGGGAGCAATATCGTGTGGGTGAATATTCTTGTGTGCACTTGTTTGCTTTATCTCTAAGTAGTTTTTACTTTCAGTTCTAAGTTGTTCTCTATCTTAGTATGGATAGAGAATGCGAATTACAAAAAAAATAGTTGTACTTGTTACCTAAAAACGTTTTCAAAAATGAAAGTGATTGGAAAGATGAGTAATGGTTAAGTGGGGGTCGACCTTGAACACTTGTGTTCATGCCTATGAAACCAAAACAAATCTTCCCATGGAAGATTTTCAGTTAAAAACTTGTAGGAATGCATGAAGCCTTGGAAAATAAAGATATTTCTGGTATTGATCTTAATGCTTATTCATTCGAAAATAATTGAATCTAGCTCCTATGCCTAGCTGAAAGGTGTTAAAGAAAAGCACTATTGGGAGATAACCCAAATTATTTTTATTTTCAGTAAGTTTTTATTTTGTTGAGTCGTGGAAGTTATTGCTTCAGTAATAACCTCTTCTTATCCTTTTTGTGTGGTTTTTGTGCCAAGAATAACCTCTAATGAGAGAGAAGTAAGACTTGGGAAAGTTGCTGTCCCAAAACAGATTTTTATGCTTCACTATAAAAAATCGTGAAAAATCCATGTATGTCGGATGGAGCTGTAATTTTTTGTGCTTATGACCCAGGTTATTATCTAACTTTCGTTAGTTTATCACTTTTAGATTGGAGCAACATAAGTTCTTCGAAAAAATCGGTTTTACCTGCTGGTCTGTTTTGACAGATTTCTGCCATTATTTGCATTTGCCTCTTAAAATCTCTTTCTCCTTGAGTTCACGCCAATCACTTCAGCTTTTAGAAGGAATTGATATAGTATCTTGTGTTTTAATGGAAGTTTTACTTGTGTTGGAACTAAACCAAAATACTTATTATCTTGAATACACTAATGTTGCTAATGAAGATTGCGTGAAGTTTTGTATGAAGGAAATTTTCAAGTGTAGGGAAGAACAATATGATGAGATGAAGTATGGAAAAAATCTCAAGTTTGGGGATGCCACCCGTGTCACCCCAAGAAATATTCAAGAAGTACAAGCATCAAAGCTTGGGGATTCCCAAGGCATCCCCTTCTTCATCAATAAAAATCTCAGGTTTTCTTCCAAACACTTCATTTTTATTGTTTCATGCACAATTGCATTGTTCTTGGAGCGTCTTTGTTTTTGGTTTTAGTTTTCTTTTGTTTGATTTGCTTAAAAAATTTGGTTGGACCCCTTCACTCATATGTGGTTTTTAATAAGTTGATTGGTGATTGGAAAAGAGTAGGAAGCTTCATGCTTATAAGTGGTACAAAAGGAGCTTGTTTTTGACTGTGGCCTATGCTTTGTCATGTCATGCTTGATATTGTTTTGGCTTTATGCTTAGTGATTTTTGCTATAGCATGACGTGTTACAAATAATTGAGATTGCTTAATGTGCCTTGAAAGAATAATGCGTTGTTTTAGCATATTAAAGCATAGTATTATGGTATTCTCCTTTGATGCTTTATTTGGATTGACTTGGCACATGCTCATACCATGTTAAGACTATCCCAAGTCACCATAGCCTTTATGATCCTTTAGTTTTCGACTTGTAATATCACTTTATGCTTTAATTAATGATGTTTTGTCGCTTTGCATGATTATGGTCATTATTTCTCTCTTAGTTTGTCGCTCCCAGTCTTTTGCTAGCCTCCATAACCAAGTATGAGTTCCACTCATGCATCCAACTCCAAATAAAACCAAGTTATTCCAAAGATTCCACCATACCTACCTATTAGCATTTTCTATTCCAAGTATATTCATAATTTTATCTACCTTTCGAATTAAACTTGTTATGTGAAAATTAGTGATTAGAGCTCTCACGAACTTGATGGCACACTTTACTTTCTTGCACTTAATAATCTTGAACCATTGCGTCCATCTTTGTTGCGTATATGCTTGTGCTTTATAAGTTGAAGTTAGCAGAACCATGTATCATGGGGAACGCTTTCAACATTGCACTTATTATTCCGTTGATATCATGATTCTTTTGCTTATGTATCCCGACGGTGTGAAATAAAAGGGGAACTTGTAAGATCATGGAGTTTGTATGTGTGTTAGAGAAACGCCTGGGCCGCTAGCCTAAGCCATGCCTTATCATGGTGGAAACTTGCAGCATAACCATAATGAGCACTCTATGAAGCATCCTCAATAAAAACCTATGCAAATAGCAAATAAAAAGATCGCTGAGATGCTCATTGTCTACTTGCCTTGTCATTTTGATTATGGGATAGCTCCTGTATCATGTGCAAGGGGTACCCCGTTGGCGGTTCTCTATGATACATATGTACTTACAATGACAAGAGCTTACTTGTGATTGAGGTTGAGTAGCATGAGGTTTGGTACTCGTAAGTAAGGGGCATGAGATTTCAACTTATAACGTGTCAAGCATATTCTCTTAGTTGTGTCACTTTAACCTTAATCACCTAAAGATGCTTATGATAGGGGCAATGAGAGCTGAAAGCTAATAAGTACAATAATTTTTGGAAGCTCTTTATGAGACTTGAATCCCTACTTCCTTCTATGAAGGACTTTCTTTTACTTTTATGTTGAGTCTCCATCTTCTATCTTTATGCACCTACTGAGAGAGCATAGTGGCCATTCTTAGTTCTATGTGTATTGTCCCAAGACTTATTGATTGATGCATAACTTTGATATTGCTTGTTCTTAAACTATTTGTATCTAGTCACCCTTATGAACTTTGAAGGTGTCCTATACATTTATGTTTTGCTACACTATGAGGGACAAGCTGAATATCATTCTCATTATGTTTTTTATGTGAAACAAACAAACATCTTTTAAAGCATTGTTATTCATGATCTTTTGTTTATACCTTTTCATGTTACAACATAGTTGCTATGTCTTATTGTTAGAACTCTATCTTTCATTTTCATGTTTAGAGTACCTTGATCCCAACTATCAACACTTTTACAATAATGATGATCAAGATTGTGTTGTCTGCATGTCACCTCAAAAATTATATTGTTTTTATCGTTTACCTACTCAAGGACGAGCAGGAACTAAGCTTGGGGATGTTGATATGTCCATAACGTATCTATAATTTTTGATGGTTTTATGCTAATAATATGCTTTTGACACTCCTTTTTGTATAAAGTTTATGATTTATTTGGACTAACCTACTAATATTTGCAAAAGTGCACAATGTTCTTGTTTTACACTTTGATGTGTAGGAATTACCAAGAATACAAGTGGAAACCTTGTTGGAGTCAAATTGGGATTTTCCAGAAATCTATCTCAAAACTTTTTTTGAAGATGGTCACTTTTCGGATCGAAGACGATGTCAAATAGAAAACTCTTCTACTACAAAGTTATTGGAAATTTCGCGACAAATGTTCTGGACATAAAATTTAGCTGATTCCGAGTCCAGACGGGTCCGCTAAACCCGATTTACTACAGCCCAATATGGGGTGACGGGAATCCGAGAAGCTATATAAAGGGAGGAAATCTAATTCGCCAAGACACCTCCACCCACGAATTTGTAGCCACCAAAGCCATGTTTTTGCCTCCCCCATGGATCCCATCTCCATTGGGGAGGGCTCCCAAGAATCCATGAAGGAAGGGGGCTAAGGGGTGATGCTCCCCCATGATACCGGCGGCGGGGAAGGAGTCCCCCGTGCCGCCCTCTTCACCATCTTCACTGCCATCTCCATCACCTAATCCTCCTAGTATGCAGTGGTTCATCCTCCCACACACCTCTGTACCGTCCTATGTAAACATGGTGTTTGATGATATAAGTTATAATCCTATGACCTATGTCATTTTGCGTAGTTTTTTTGTTCTTAGATTGAATGGTTGAACGTCTTTGGTTCATTAGAGTTGTATGTTGATATGGTACAGTCCTTTGGTGTCCATTATATTTGTGCGCGCACGGATTAAACATTATAGGGTTTGTAGTATGTGTAAAAGGTAGGGGGAGTTCTGCCGGAGTGACAGAGACCCAAGGACGCGAACCAGAACGTTGCATGTATGGGAGTAAGAGGACCATTAAACTTAAGGCTATGGTTGGGGAAACCTTAATGCATTGTTAGTACTTACGGATGTTTGCTAACAATCCAATCATATAGTACATGTAATTCCAAGTAGTGAAGCGCATGTATATTTAGCCTCTCCCACATAGAAAACTGCATCGAAGACAATGAACCTGATTTATTCGCTATTTAAACTTGAACAAAGACACCATAATTACCACCACTACTCCACACTCATGGTTCTGTTAGTTTAGTGTATTTTATTGCTGCAGCAACTAGCTTTACTTTCTTGTTATTTATTATCATGCAAAGCTATCTCTATTACCCGTGCTATTGCTCTAGTTTTATTTCCTAGATAATGCAAACATTTAGTGTGCGTAGAGTTGTATCAGTGGTTGATAGAACTTGAGAGAATATTTATCCTACCTTTAGCTCCTTGTTGGGTTCGACACTCTTACTTATCGAAGAGGCTACACACGATCCCCTATACTTGTGGGTTATCAGTCTCATTTGCCTCTTGCTTGGTTGTACCTAGGGTCCTTTGAGTGGTCCTCATGATTCTCCTCCCACCAATGAAACTACGGCGCAGTCGCGTTCAACAGTGGAGGAGTTGTCGTTGCTTTCACGACTGCGCGACCGCATTAAGCAGTTGGAGCGTGAGTTTCCCATCGTCCGCGGTAACGCGGATGTGTGGAAGTCAAAAGCTGAGAAGGTCACCGCCCGCGAGAAGTATCCCTTGGAGGAAGTGGCGCAATTGAATGAGCAGTTTAAATTTTAGCTTTCTGCCTTCTCATCTTTTCTTTTAGTCAGTCACGGTGATGCCTTGTCTTCATACTTTTCTGCTTGCTTGGTGTAGTTGTTAGCGCTTGTCATCCGCAGGATGAGGAGGACTAGGTGGCCATTCGAATGAACAACCTGACCCAGGAGCAGCTGTAGGCGAGTGGATATTTTTGGGTGGACCATGATCGTGCAGTTGCATTGGTGACCCTGCAGGATCGTTCTTCTCGAGTGCTCCAATGCTTGAAGAAGGCGTAGTCGTGCCTTAGGCACATTTATCAAGCAATGTTTCCCCTCGACGTGGTGCCCTCAATCCTGATGCCTCTTCTGGCGAAGTTTCGGGATATGAGCGCGGTGCGTGAGTGCATACTATAGCAGTTAGTAGCTAGTGCTAAAGCCGAGTTGTCGCTGGTGCGACTGCATAGGCCAGATGTAGATGTTGCGTCTGTTGCCGCTAGGCCGCCGCCCCTGCCAGAAGGGATGACCTGGAACATGGTTCCACATTATCAAGTGGTTAATCATCCAGCGGAGGACATCGTTGATTTCTTCGAGGAGCAGATGAACGTTCTTATTTTGCAGCAGTAGCATGATTTCTATCCTGCACATAATTGTATAAGTGTTGTAAAGTTCATATGATTGTATTGGGTGTATTTAGTACCCGTTGATATGTAAAGAGCTTGCTAGCTGGTATAATTTTCGAGTGTAGTGTACTCTGCAGTTCCTTTTCGTTAGCCTGACGTGTGTTTTATCTCAGCACCTTGCCAACCTGTCAGGTGTGTTGCAACTGGGCTGGTGTTTATCAAGTGTTCGATTGGTAGTGCGTCAGCTACTCAGGATACTGCGATTGGTTCGTAGAACAGAAGTGTAATGGGTGGCGCAGCCCCCGAGTGGTGAAATTGCAAGAAAATAGGAAAAGACACAGAGTTTCGGGGCACTTAGCTTCATTTATTCACAGGATAGTACGAGGTACAATGTGTGGCTAAGTAGCCTGGCTGAATAGCCTTATTTGTAATATAAAAACAACTAAGGGTAGAAACGACGCAGCTGCGCGACGTTCCAAGGGTTGGAGTATGCGACTCTGCTCTTGGAATCTTTAAGGCGATAGGCGCCACCTGGGATTACTTCTGTAATCACGTAAGGTCCTTCCCAAGGGGACTCGAGCTTGAGATGCCCTTGTTGCTTCAGTCGCAGGACCAGGTCTCCTTCAACGAAGGATCTGGGGCGTAGCCTTCTACTGTGGTAGTTGCGGAGGCTCTGCTGGTAGATCGTTGATCTCTCCACTGCTATCTCACATGCCTCGTCAAGGAGGTCGACGGAGTCTTCGAGTGCGAGAGTTGACTCCTTCTCGCTATATGCAACCACCTGTGAGGCTTTGTAGCATACTTCTGCGGGTAGTACCGCTTTAGCACCGTGCACCATGAAGAATGGAGTGTATCCCGTGGTCGCTATTTGGAGTTGTGCGTAGGCCCCAAAGTACGTATTGTAGCTCGTCTGGCCAGCATCTAGCGTCTTGTTCGAGTGGCCGGAGGAGTCGCTTCTTGATTCCGCCACAGACGAGGCCGTTGGCCTTTTTGACTTGACCGTTGGTCTTTGGGTGAGCCACCGAGGCGTAGCTTATGTTGATTCCCAGGTTTTCACAGAATTCCTGGAACTCCTTAGAGGTGAAGTTCATCCTGTTGTCCGTGATGATGCTATGTGGCACTCCAAAGAGGTAGACAATGGACTCGAAGAACTTGACAGCGCTGGCTCCTGATTGATTCGTCATCGGCATGGCTTCGATCCACTTGGTGAATTTGTCGACCGCGACTAAGAGGTAGACATAACCTCCTCGCGAGGATTTTGGGAGCTTGTCGACCATGTCGAGTCCCCATTGCGCGATGGTCCAAGCCAATGGTATTGGCCTGAGTTCCGCGTCAGGTGCGTGAGGTTTGTCTGCAAATCGCTGGCAAGCGTTGCAGTGCTAGACGATGTCCTTGGCGTCACGCATGGCCGTGGGCCAGTAGAATCCATCTCACAGAGCTTTAGTGACGAGGGCACGACTACCAGCATGGTGTCCACAAGTGCCTTCATGTATGTCGAGGAGGTCGGCCCTTCCGTCCCTGTTGGAGACGCACTATTGAAGTACTCCTATGATGCTGCACTTGCATAGTTCGCCGTTGATGAGGGCGAATGATGGCTCTGTGTATGGCGCCAGAAAAATGCTAGGGCGTGGTTGATGTAGAGCTTGTTGGGAACCCCAAGAGGAAGGTATGATGAGCATAGCAGCAAGTTTCCCTCAGTATGAAACCAAGGTTTAATCAAACCAGAAGGAGCAAGGAAACATCCCAAAGGTGTTACTAGCTGAGCTTTGGCAGGGTGCACTACCGGTGCTAGTTGCAATGTGGAGACCTGCACAACACAACCACAGAACTTTGTCCCCAACTTGCGATGAGGTTGTCAATCTCACCATGTTTTACGGAAAACAAAGGATTAAACTTATCGAATGGAAAGAAGTAAAAGTTTGCAGAAAATAAACACAAAGAAGTAAATAGTTTATAGATTGTATGTAAAGTAAAGGACCGGGATCCATAGTTCACTAGAGGTGGCTCTCCTTAAGATAGATAACATGCTGGGTGAACAAATTACAGCGGGGCAATTGACAAACATCGAGAAAGCAATACATGCATATACTAATCATCTTGACTCCTTTGAGACTTGATTGGGCATTACAACATTATACATAGACCGCCATCCAACTGCATCTATGACTAATAATCCACCTTCAGGTTATCATCCGAACCCCCTCCAGTATTAAGTTGCAAGCAACAGATTATTGCTTTACGAACTGCGTGTAAAGTAAAAAATACGATTGTTCTATGAACAAAGGATTGTTATTTTCTCCCTAGTAGCAACAACACATCTAGTACCTTAGAGATTTCTGTCACTTCCCCAGATTACCAGAGGCATGAACCCACTATCGAGCATAAATACTAACTCTTGGAGTTGCTAGCATCTACTTGGCCAAGATAGCTACTAACAACGGAAAGCATGCAAGATCACAAATAACAAAGACATGATAAAATCAATAATCAATCTGAAATAGCATCTCAATATCCATCGGATCCCCGCAAACACAACATGCAGAATTACAAATAGATGATCTTGATCATGAACGGAGCTCACAAGATCTAGACATGAAAGCATAAAGGAGGAGAACCAGCCATCTAGCTACTACATGGATCTGTAGTCCAAGGATGAACTACTCACGCATCACACCGGAGGCTTGCATGGTGATGAAGAAGACCTCCAAGGTGAATTCCCCTCTCCGGCAGGGTGCCGGGAAGAGCTTCAGATCCCTCCCGATCTAGGGATGGAGATGACGGCGACTACAAACTCTTTCGTGGATTTTTTGATCGGGGGCTTAGGGTTTACGTCTCGAGGGCATCTTATAGTCGGAAGGGGAGGCCGAGGGGGTGCCAGGGGCCACCACACCACCCTCTAGCGCGGGCCAAGCCTGGCCGCACGGCCGTCTCGTATTCTGGCATCTGATGACTTCCGGAAAAATAGGCACTTTGGCTTTTGTCCCGTCCAATTATGAGAATATTCATTTTTTGACTTTCCTAGAACCAAATACAGCAGAAAATAGGCAGCTGGCACTGTGGCTCTTGTTAATAGGTTAGTCCAAGAAATCATATGAAAAGTACTCCAAAGTTGGAACAAAACACAAGAAAGTGGATAAAACCAAGCATGGAACATCAAAAATTATAGATACATTTGCAATGTATCAACATCCCCAAGCTTAACTCCTGCTCGTCCTCGAGTAAGTAAGTGATAAAAAGAAAGAATAATTTTTGAGGTGACATGCACCATCAAAGACTTGATCAAAGTATTTGTAAAACATTCAAAGCTGGGATCATAGTACTTCAATCATAACATGAAAGACAAATTTCTAGCAATAAGCAAAGAAACTATGATGCAACATGAAAAGGTACAAACAAAAGATTCATGAATAACAATGCTTTGCAAGACATTTGTTTGTTTCACATAAATAAATGACATAAAAGTATTCAGCTTGTCCCTCAATAGAGTAGCAAATATAAACGCATAGGACACCTTCAAAGTTCATAAGAGTGACTAGATACAAATAGTTTAAAACAAGCAATATCAAGTTATGCATCAATCAACTAGTCTTGGGACAATGCACATAGAACTAAGAATGGCCACTATGCTCTCAAAGTAGGTGCATAAAGATAGAAAGTGGAGACTCAATATAATGGTGGAAGAAATGCCTTCTAATAAAAGGAAGTAGGGATTCAAGTCTCATAAAGAGCTTCCAAAAATTATGGTACTTATAGCTTTCGGCTCTCATTGCCCCTATCATAAGCATCTTGAAGTGATTAAGGTTAAAGTGAAAAAACTATGGTGTACATGCTTGATGAAGTATAAGACAGAAATCTCATGTCCCTTGTATACGAGGGCCGCTCCTCATGCTACTCAAGTTTAGTCACCGGTAAGTTCTTGTCATTGTAAGTATATGTGTATCATAGAGAACCGCCAACGGGGTACCCCTTGCCCAATGATACGGAAGAATCCCCATATCAAAATGACAAGGCAAGTAGACAACGAGCATCTCAGCAATCTTCTTATTTACCATGGGAATATGGTGCTTTTTTCTCTCTTTCCTCTTTTCATAATCTCTTTTTTTTTATTTTCTCTTTTCTCTTTTTTCTCAATATAGGACTCTTTTTTATAAGAAGAATGCTGCATAGACAGCTCATTATGGTTACGCTGCAGGTTTCCACCATGTCAGCATGGATTAGACCAACGGCCCAGGCGTTTCTCTAACACATATACATAACTCCATGGACTTACAAGCTCCCCTTTCATTTCACACCGACGACATCCATATACAAAAGAGCATGATATCAACTAGGTACAAGTACCAAGTGCAATGTTGAAAGCGTTCCCCATGAAAGCATGGTTCTGCTAATTCCCAACAAATAAGTGCAAGCATATACAACATAGACGACACAATGGTTCAAGTTTATTAAGGGCAATAAAAGTAAAGTGTGCCATCAAGTTCGTGAGAGCTTTAATCACTAGTTTTCTCATAACAAGTTTAATTTGGAAGGTAAACAAAAGCATGAATATACTTGGAATAGCATAATCTAGTAGGTAGGTATGGTGGACTCTTTGGAATAACTTGGTTTAGGGAGTTGGATGCATGAGTGGAACTCATACTTGGTCGTGGAGGCTAGCAAAAGACTAGGAGCGACAAACTCAGAGAGCAATAATGGCCATAATCATGCAGAGCGACAAAACATCATTGATCAAAGCATAAAGTGATACTACAAGTTGAAAACTAAAGGATCATAAAGGCTATGGTGACTTGAGATAGTCATAACATGGTGTGAGCATGCGCCAAGTCAACCCAAACAAAGCATCAAAGGAGAATACCACTATACTATGCTTTAATATGCTAAAACAACGCATGATTCATCCAAGGCACATTAAGCAATCTCAATTGTTTATAACAAGTCATGCTACAACAAAGAATACTAAGCATAAAGCCAAAACAATATCAAGCATGGCATGACAAAGCATAGGCCACAGTCAAAAACGAGCTCTTTTTACCCCATAAGTATGAACTTTCCTACTCTTTTCCAAACCAAACCAAACTATTTGTAAACCAATGTATGAAAGTGGGGGTCCAACCAATACATTCAGAAAACTAAGAAAACCAAAGAAAACGAAAAACCAAAACGAAAACGAAAAAGAAGACGCTCCAAGAACAACACAACTGTGTATGAAACAATAAAAATGAAGCGTTTGGAAGAAACCTGTGATTTTTATTGATGAAGAGGGGGATGCCTTGGGCATCCCCAAGCTTTGACGCTTGTACTTCTTGGATATTTCTTGGGGTGACACGCGTGGCATCCGCAAGCTTGAGCTTTAGTCCATCCTTCATCTCATTACTCATTCCTTCCATACACCTGAAAATTTTCCTTCATACAAAACTTCACACAATCTTTATTAGCAACATTAGTGCACTCAAGATAAAAGGTCTTACGGTTCAGTTCTAACACCAAATAAACTTCCATTAGAACACTAGCTACTGTAGCACTTCCCTAAAAAAGCTCAATTCCCCAAAAGAACTCAAAAAGGAACGAACAAGAAGCAAATGCAGAAAATGGCAGAAATCTATCAAAACAGACCAGCAGTTAAAGCCGATTTTTTTTGAAGACCTTCTGTTGCTCAAATCAAAAAGTGTTGAACTAACGAAAGTTATATAACAGCCTGGGGAAAAAGCACAAAACTTCATGCCTCAAAAAGACGTTCAGAGATTTTACACGAATTTTTACGGTGAAGCACAGAAATCTGTTTCGGGACAGCAACTTTCGCAATCATTACTTCTCTCTCATTAGAGGTTACTCTTGACACAAAAGCAAATAAAAAGGATAAGGAGAGGTTATTACAGAGGTAATAACTTCGAAGACTCATCTAAAACTTTTGGGTTATCTCCCAATAAGTACTTTTCTTTAACGCCTTTAAGTTAGGCATAAGAAGCAAGAAAAAGAACCAAGTGTTCTCAAATGAAGAAGCATTAAGATCAATACCAAAAATATTTTCAACAAGGCAAGGTATATCATCCAAATAAGTGCTAGAGGATCCTCTCTCAATGCTCTTAGGTTCACTATTCTCATCAAAAGGGTTTGCAGGAACAATCCAATCAAGATTCTTTTCTATGGCATCATGTATTGCTACTAGTTTAAAGGGTATTGGTATCTTAGGTTCCTCCCCACTAGGTTCGGTTTTGTTCATCTTTTCTCGTGTACCAACAACATCTACACATGAGCCTAGCATATTGAAACGTTCAAAGACTTTCCTAGCTTCCTTGGCAACATCATAGAACTCCTTAAACAAAGTTTCTAGAATAAAATCCCTCTTTTCAGGGTCTTCAATTTCTTTAAGCTTAAGAAACATTACTTGCATTAAGGGGTTGAGGTTAACAAACCTAGCTTCTAACATGTGAATTAAAGAAGATGCAACAATCTCATAGTTTGGAGCTAGTTCTGCAAGGGATCTATCTTCAGTATCTTCATGTTTGCTAACATGATTAAAGAATTCTTCAATATTATATTTTCCAATTATAGAACCACTACCAATTGAAAGGTCTTTCAGAGTGAACTTGGGGATCAACATGGTGAGCTATGGAAGAGGTGACAACTAAAGGAGACTTAATTTTTTTGTTTTTTTGATAAAGAAAGCAAACTAGTAAAACTAAATTTTTTGTGTTTTTGATAACAAAACAAGCAAACAAAACAAAAAGAAACTAAGCAAAACAAAAATAACAAAGTAAAGAGATTGGTTATGAGGGACTCCCCTTGTTAAGATGTCCTTGACTCCCAGGCAACGGCGCCAGAAAAATGCTTGATGGCTTTGTGTATGGCGCCAGAAAAATGCTGGGGCATGGTTGATGTAGAGCTCATTGGGAACCCCAAGAGGAAGGTATGATGAGCACAACAACATGTTTCCCTCAGTGAAACCAAGGTTTAATCGAACCAGTAGGAGCAAGGAAACACCCCAAAGGTGTTACTAGCTGAGCTTTGGCAGGGCGCACTACCGGTGCTAGTAGCAACGTGGAGACCTGCACAACACAACCACAGAACTTTGTCCCCAACTTGCGATGAGGTTGTCAATCTCACCGTGTTTTGCGGAAAACAAAGGATTAAACGTATCGAATGGAAAGAAGTAAAAGTTTGCAGAAAGTAAGCACAAAGAAGTAAACAATTTATAGATTGTATGTAAAGCATAGGACCGGGATCCATAGTTCACTAGAGGTGGCTCTCCTTAAGATAGATAACATGCTGGGTGAACAAATTACAGCGGGGCAATTGACAAACATCGAGAAAGCAATACATGCATATACTAATCATCTTGACTCCTTTGAGACTTAATTGGGCATTACAACATTATACATAGACCGTCATCCAACTGCATCTATGACTAATAATACACCTTTAGGTTATCATCCGAACCCCCTCCACTATTAAGTTGCAAGCAACAGATTATTGCTTTACAAACTGCGTGTAAAGTAAACAATACGATTGTTCTATGAACAAAGGATTGTTGTTTTCTCCCTAGTAGCAACAGCACATCTAGTACCTTAGAGATTTCTGTCACTTCCCCAGATTACCAGAGGCATGAACCCACTATCGAGCATAAATACTAACTCTTGGAGTTGCTAGCATCTACTTGGCCAATATAGCTACTAACAACGGAAAGCATGCAAGATCACAAATAACAAAGACATGATAAAATAAATAATCAATCTGAAATAGCATCTCAATATCCATCGGATCCCCGCAAACACAACATGCAGAATTACAAATAGATGATCTTGATCATGAATGGAGCTCACAAGATCTAGACATGAAAGCACAAAGGAGGAGAACCAGCCATCTTGCTACTACATGGATCCGTAGTCTAAGGATGAACTACTCACGCATCACACCGGAGGCTTGCATGGTGATGAAGAAGGCCTCCAGGGTGAATTCCCCTCTACGGCACGGTGCCGGGAAGAGCTTTAGATCCCTCCCGATCTAGGGATGGAGATGATGGCAGCTACAGACTCTTTCGTGGATTTTTTGATCGGGGGCTTAGGGTTTACGTCCCGAGGGCATCTTATAGTCGGAAGGGGAGGCCGAGGGGGTGCCAGGGGCCACCACACCACCCCCTGGCGCGGGCCAAGCCTGGCCACATGGCCAGGTGGTGTGGCCGGCCTCTGGCCCCTCTCCGTCTCGTATTCTAGCATCTGATGACTTCTGGAAAAATAGGCGCTTTGGCTTTTGTCCCGTCCAATTCCGAGAATATTCATTTTTTGACTTTCCTGGAACCAAAAATGGCAGAAAACAGGCAGCTGGCACTGTGGCTCTTGTTAATAGGTTAGTCCAAGAAATCATATGAAAAGTACTCCAAAGTTGGAATAAAACACAAGAAAGTGGATAAAACCAAGCATGGAACATCAAAAATTATAGATACATTTGCAATGTATCAGCGAATGCCTTGGATTGTCGTACGATGTGTCGCGCATCAGTCAGGTCATCTGGCAGCCTCTTGATGAGTAGATATGTGATGTAGGGTTGTGTCCAGGATGGCTCGATCATCATGACGCCCATTGGTCCTTCGAGTCTCGTGTCAAGCTCCATGTCATTGAGTGTCATTGGCTCGTTGGGTGGCATAGCCCCCGGATCCGTTGACATGCTTGTTTTCTTCTCTGGAGCCTTGGGCTTGATGGAGCGCTTGCAGATGCGCTCGAGGAATACCCCAGGTGGTATTGGGGCGTAGGTGGAGCCGATGTTGGCGAGTGTATCCGCCTCTTCGTTGCTTTCGTGGCCTACGTGCCGCAGTTCATAGCCATCAAAGTCTCCCTCGAGTGTGTCGTAGAGGGCGCGATAGGCGATCATGTTGTCGCTCAGTGCATCGCACTCGTGCATCATTTTGTTGACCACCAGTTTGGAGTCACTGTAGATGATGAGTCTCTTGGCGCCACAGGCTTTCGCCATCCGCATCCCGTGGATTAAGGCCTCGTACTCGGCTTCGTTATTAGAGGTTGTGAACTGCATTCACAGAACATATTTCATCTTGTCTTCTTGGGGCGATATTAGTATGACACCTGCGGCAGCTCCGTCCTTTCGCTTAGATCCATCAAAATGCATTGTCCAGAGGTAGGACATATCTGGTTTATCGGGGAGCTGGTTCTCCATCCAGTGCACGAGGAAGTCCGGGAGAACCTGCGACTTGATCGCATCACGTTTCTCGTATGTGATGTTGCGTGGCGACATCTCTATGCCCTAGAGCGCGACTCGCCCAGTGGTGTCAGGGTTGTTGAGTATGTGCCCGACTGGGGCGTTGTTTACCACCACGATTGAGTGCTCCTGGAAGTAGTGGCGCAGTCGCCTGGCTGTCATGAAGACGCCATACGCCAGCTTCTGGTAGTGCGGGTACCGCTGCTTTGTTGGCGTGAGCACCTCGCTGAGGTAGTATACTGGGCATTGTACCCCGTGGACTTTATTTTCTTCAGCTCGTTCCACCGCGAGCACCGTGCTGACCACCTGGTTGGTGGCGGAGATGTAGAGCAATAGTGGTTCCTTTTTGCGAGGCGTCACCAGTACTGGCGAGGTGCATAGTAGACGCTTGAGGTCGTCGAATGCTTTTTCGCTTCATCTGTCCACTCGAACTTGTCAGCCTTACGGAGGAGTTGGTAGAAGGGCAGTGCCTTTTCGCCCATTCGACCGATGAATCGACTGAGCGCCGCGATTCGACCAGCCAGCTGTTGGACGCCTTTTATGTTCTTCGGCTTCTCCATGGCCAGTATGGCCTTTATTTTCTTCGGGTTTGCTTCGTTCCCTCTCACAGAGATAAGATACCTGAGTAATTACCCAGATGGTACGCCGAAGGCGCACTTGTCCGGATTGAGCTTGATCCGGTAGCGGTCGAGGTTAGCGAAGGTTTCGTGGAGATCATCGATTAACGTGGCCTCCTCCTTGGTTTTGATGACAATGTCGTCAACATAGACTTGGATATTGCGACCAAGTTGGTTCTTGAGGCAAGCCTGCATGCATCGCTGATAGGTGGCTCCTCATTTTTAGCTCGAAAGGCATTGTGTTGTAGCAGAACACACCGAAGGGCATTGTAAACACCGTATTCTCTTGGTCTTCCTCCTTCATTGGAATCTGATTGTAGCCTGGGTAGGCATCGAGGAAGCAGAGGCGCTCGCATCCCGTAGTGGAGTCGATTATTTGATCGATCCGTGGCAATGGGAAGTGATCCTTTGGGCAGTGCTTATTCTGGGAGGTGAAGTCCACACACTTCCGCAGGATATCCGTGTCTTTTTTAGGCACAAGCACTGTGTTAGCGAGCCAGGTTCTTTCCTTGATCTCGCGTATAAAATTTGCATCAAGGATTCTGTTGATCTCCATAATGTTTGCTTTTTCTCTTGGTTCAGAGAATCGACGTATTGTTTGCTTGACTGGCCTTGCGTCTGGGTTCACGTTGAGTGAGTGCTCGGCGAATTCCCTGGGAACCCCTGGCATGTTCGCTGGACACCAGGTGAAGATTTCCTTGTGCTCACGGAGGAATTCGACGCGCGCAAGTTCCTATGAGGAAATCAAGTTGTTGGCCATGAGGGCCGTCTTGGTTGGGTCCGTTGGGTGGACCTGGACTTTCTTTATGTGCACAGACGAGTCGAAGGACAGGTCGGGTGAACTTTGCCTGCTTAGGGGAGGTAGAGTGTTGTCTGTCGATTCCTTCAATCTTGCGAGTTCCTCCTGCATGCCGAAGGACTAGGAGATTCTATTGAATTCCATGTCGCAGATGTCGGACCTCTCGAAGTTTCCATTGATCGTGATGACGCCATTTGGGCCAGGCATCTTCATCTGCAGATAGGCGTAGTGTGGAACTGCCATGAACCTTGCGAACGCGACACATCCGAGGATGCAGTGGTACTGTGAAGGCCGGTCGACGATTTAAAGTCGATGCGCTCTCGCCGAAAATTTTGCGGCGTGCCGAAGATGACGTCGAGGTTAATTTTGCCCGAGGGTATATGCCCTTTCCTAGGAGGATGCCATGGAACATCGTGTCTGACACCTCCAGCATGTTAGCAGGATCCACATTGCTCGCAAGGTACTTGCGAACATGAGATTAATGCCGCTTCCACCGTCCATGAAGATGCGACTCATATCGAAGCCCCCGATCTACGCCTCGAGTACAAGGGGACAATGGCCTGGACGAGGAACTTGGCACGGGTGGTCACGCTTGTCGAATGTGATGCAGGACTCGCTTCCACTGAGGTACTTAGTGGTGGAGGGTGGAGAATTTATCGCCAAATTCACTTGGCGAGTGATGGCCTTCTGCATGCGATTGGAGGGGCGCCCTTTTTGGATCATCCCCATGTTGCCCACAGGTCGTGTGTATGGTTTGCCTCCATGCTACTGGACTGGCGCAGCCGCAGGTGGTGGAGGTCCGAGTGGTGGCAGAGGAGCTCCCTGTGCCACAGCGCCTGGGGCGACTCCGTAGCCTCGATTGATCACTTCACGATTCATTTGAGCCAGACCCTCATGGAGCCTGAGGAACTCGCGGCAGTCCTTTAGGAGGTGACTGAATTTTTTCTTTCCGTCATGCTTGTCAATGTTGAAGTGCACATTGCATGGCCCGGATAGTTTGTCATGGATGGAGGTTGCAGGTGCCTCTTTGCGAGTGCAGCATTGCCGCACTTCCGTGGTTTTCCCAACGTCACAGTATCCTCCACTGTGATATCCGTTGTTGCGGTTGTCGTTGCGTTTGTCGGCGTAGCCAGTCGCGACCATGTTGACCTCGTCGTGGTCTTTGTAGAGGCGCATTCGATGTTTTCCTCGGCGGTCGTGTCTGCGCCCAAGGTCGTCGGTCATCGTCGGAGTAGGTGCGATTTTTTACCGAGTCTTCTCCGTCCGCCCACCGATTCGCGATTTCCATTAGGTGGTCGATTGTTTTGGGCTTCGAGTGGCCCAACTCCTCCCTGAGCTCTATACGGCGAATGTTGTCGTTGAACACGTCGATTGCGCGGTCCTCCGAGATGTTTTCTATGGAGTTTTTGATGATGGACCACCTTTCGATGTATGAGCGTAGCGACTCGCCGGACCTCTGGTGGCAGCCTCTTAGTTCTTCGATTGATGTGGGCCTTTCGTAAGTGCCCTTGAAGTTGCATACAAAGCTGTAGACCAGCTCTTCCCAGCTACGAATGGATCCGCGAGGGAGATTGTTGAGCCATGCATGAGCGGCGCCCTGTAGCTGCAGCTGCAGGCATTGCATGGTTGTGCTTCGACTCCCGCCGTGGAGCCTGATGGAGGAGATGTGATCTTCCAGCCAGATCTTCGGGTCATGTAGGCCATCAAATTTTGGGTTCTCCGATGGGAGTTTGAACCTTTTAGGCATTCGTTTCTGCCTGATGGCTTTGCTGAAGCATCTGGCGCCGCAGAGTTCCATGCCTTCATCCTCCAAGTCAGTTGAACGAGCGCGTCTAGCGCGCATTTTGTCGACTTTGCGCTGCGTGGTGTCATCACGCGTGTCGTAGTCGCAATTGTGCCACCGTGAGCGCCGACGCTGAGACATGTCGTGGCGAGGAGTAGCATTTGGCTAGAGCCTTGCTTTTCTTCGGCTCCGGCGTTGGTTCTTTGTCGAGGGCAACCTCGATTAGTCCCAAGCCCGCGATCGTAGATCGGTGCATGGTAGCTCACGGATCTCCAGCTGGTGGCTGGTTATTGAGGAGGTAAATGGTGGCTGCCGTCACCGCAACTTCCGGCGTCTTCGGGAGCACGTTGCCTTGTGTATCCACCGTCATAGAACTGAAGTCGAGGACTTTCGTGGCTTCTACGTGCTCTTGTTCGGTGAGGTGGGCCAATCGAGATCGCCTTTTGTTGGCCAGGTACTCGTTGCCCTTGGAAGAGGATCCTCCATGGGAGGAGAGCCGAGCTTACCGAAGGCTCGACTCGTCCGCCACCTTTCTACGCGCCTCGAGTTGCATGATTACTTGTTATTGGCGCTTGAATTCTTCCTTTAGCAGCCAATGGTAGCCCATCAGCATGTCCTGCGAGGTGTTGGGGGTAGAGGATTGCCCCGTAGAGCTTCTCGACAGCGGGCCCACTCATTGTTGTTGAGCCTGATCAACATGTGCTCTCTGGTGTTCTCATTCGCTGTGAGCGATAGTTCTCCTCCTGTCCCGTTTTTGGTGGGCGCGCTGTTGGTGGGGCCACTGTTGGGTGTACCTACGTTGGGTACACCGCCGTTGGGTATACCGCCGTTGGGCGGTCCAGTGCCAGATCCGGTGCCGGTGTTTTCGTGATTGACGCTGGTATCGCCCGCGTTGATGACGGCGCACATGAAGTGATTGGGGAAGCTGTTGCTCTCACAATTTCCAGATCCAGAGCCATAAGCTCCATCTTCTGTGGCTAGGTCACCCAGATCAGATCCGTGACTGCTGTCACTGTCCGTGCTCCCAGCTATTGCCGGGTAATTGAGCTCGCTGAGGGTGCCAATTGGTGGTGGGAACCACGATGCTGGAGCAATCTCGGGTGCCGCCGGCTGGTTGGGCATGCGAAGCGTGCCTAGTTGACCAACCTGGAAGCGGAAACTCCCGATTGCCAGGCTGATCACATCACCTACGAACTCGAAAGCCGGGCGAATGGCTGGCGTATGGACGGTGAAGTCGAAAGCACCGAAGAGCTGGCGAATCTCCGTTGTTGCAGAGTTGTAGATCGTGGTTGATTGGGCCGAAGAAGCCACGACATCAGCACTCCCAATTCCCACAGACAGCGCCAATTGACAAGAGTTTAACTCGCCAATGCCCATTGTTATGGACTTGGGTTTTGGAGAAGGAGGGAGCGCTGGAGGCATCAATTGGCTAGCAAACAAGCACACAGGGACACAAGGTTTACCCAGGTTCAGGCCTCGTAGAGGTCCCTACTCCTGCTTGTCTGCTCTTGGAATTATCGAGGGAATCAAAGATTACAGGGGTGCGGAGATGCAATCTAGCGATGATGGAGGAAACTAGGGTTGTGATTCTCCTTCTCGCCGCCCCTCCTAGCCTGTATATAGATAGGCTAGGTCTCGGGTAGCAGGTCAAGTCGGTTACAGATTAGGGTTCCTCCCTTTGAACTTTCTATCTTAAGCTTCATCTTGCATTGCAAGCAATCGAAGAGTCCGTGAGTCACCCGAATCCTATATTGGGCCTTTGCAACGCCATGGGATTCTGCCATATCTGGACCATATATGCCAAACTCGAGTACCTGTAGGGTATACCCATGTCAGATAGCATCAGAGATTCGGATGATATATGGCGGATCCGGACAATGCCAACTCTCTTGCCTCTTCTAACAGATCAACATCATTTTGTTGGGCTTCTTGCACTTCGGCTTCGGTGTATTGGGTGACTCTAGGCGAATCATGCACTATGTCGGCTAGTAATATGGCTTCTGCCCCATATACTAGAAAGAATGGCGTATAGCCAGTTGATCGATTCAGAGTTGTCCTGAGGATCCATAGTACTATCAGGTGTTCGTCAATCCAACACCCCGCTAATCTTTGCAGCAGCTCAATGAGCCGTGGTTTTATCCCGGACAGTACTAGCCCATTGGAGCTCTCCACTTGCCCATTCTATGCAGGGTGTGCGACTGATGCCACATCAAGTCTTATTCTTTTGTCTTAGCAAAACCGAGAAAATGCTCCCCCGGAAAAAATCGTGCCAATATCTATTATAATACTATGTGGATACCCATATCTCAAGATGATGTCCTTGAGGAATGATACATTAGTGGGTCCATCACACTTCCTTATTGGTTTCACCTCAATCCACTTTGTGAATTTGTCCACCATGACTAGGATATGAGTCATGTTTCCACAAGCCGGCTTAAACGTCCCACCATATCCAAGCACCATCCAGCAAATGGCCAAGTGATAGGTATCTTGAGTTCAGAGGATGGCTATATGTATCTTGCTTGAATACTTTGACACCCATTACACTTCCTCACGGGGTCCTAAGCCTCTTGTAAAGCACTAGGCTAGTAAAATCTATGCCTAAATGCCTTGGCGACTAAATCTCTGGACGAGGCATGATGCCCACATTCGCCCTGATGTATATCTCAGAGGATTTCCTGCCCCTCTACCGAATCAACGCATCATAAAGGACGCTTGTGACACTTCTTTTATATAACTCACCATTTATTATGGTGTAGGATTTTTCCCTTCTCTGGGTTTGTCTAGAGAGGACCTCATCAGTTGGTAAACTCCCATCTTTCAAAAATTTCAGAATCGGTTGTGCCCAAGCTGGTATAGCATAGACCGACAAAATCACTTCATCAATTTCCATTGGGTCAGCCGACATAACTTCTGCCAGGTTAATTTGAACAGTCCCCAGGTTTGCTAGGGTAGTCCCTGGGTTACTCGAATTGTTCCCCCAATCAATGCCCATTGGAACAACCTCCCCCAATCAACCTCGAATTGTTCCCCCAATCAAGCCTAGGATATAAATTGACTCGAATTCTGGTGATGGGTTGATGGATGGTTTTCTGAGGTTCTCAAGAGATATGCCTAGTGTGATTGCCTGCCGAGATGAACCAAGTTTCGATAGCACGTCAACTGCATCATTTTCGGCCCGAGGTACATGATGGAACTCACATCCTTCAAAGTACCCACAATGTTTTTGCACGTGAAATCTATACAAAGCCGTATTTGCGTCCAAAGCATCCGAATGACCTGAAACTTGCTGGATCACTAAATCCAAATCACCAAAACACTGGATCCGACATAGTCCAATCTCCTTTGCTACTTTCAAGCCATGCACAAGTGCCTCATATTCAGCCACATTGTTTGATGCTCTAAAGAGAATATGCAAAACATATCTCAACTGGTCCTTTTTGGGTGAGGTAAGGACTACCCTGGCACCTAACCTATCTTTCAGTTTTGATCCGTCAAAGTGCATTATCCAGTAGTTCAAATCAGGAAAGGGCGGTTCATACTGTATCTCGGCCCAATCCACAAAAAGTCGGTCACTGCCTGAGACTTGATTGCATCTCTCCTATCTTACTATGGAGCATATGGGTATAAGTGAATTGCCCACTTGGTGATCCTGCCACTTGCATCTCTGTTATCCATTATCTTGGATATTGGTGCTTCATATATCACCTTTATGGGATGTTCTTCAAAGTAATGCTTAAGATTTTTGGCCGCCATATAAACGCCATATGCCATTTTTTGATAATGGGGATAGTTTTTCTTTGAGGAAGAAAGTACTTCACTTAGGTAATAAACATGCCTATGCACTGACTTACCCTCCTTGTCACGCTCCACCACTACCACAACACTTATGACTCGGTTGGTCACTGCTATGTAGAGCAACATTGGCTCTTTGGATAGTGGTGATGCTAACACAGGTGCAGAGGCTAGCATATTTTTTAAGTCGTGAAAAGCATCATTTGCTTGCGGTTTCCATATGAACTTATCTGACTTTCTCATTATCTGGTACAAAGGCAGTGCCTTTTCTCCCAGCTGACTAACGAAACAACTCAACGATGCTAGGCAACCAGTGAACTTTTGAACATCATTGATACACTTCGGCAATTCCATGCGCTCAATAGCTCGGATCTTAGTCGGGTTAGCTTCTATACCTCGGCTGGACAAGAGGAAACCGAGTAATTTTCCGGCCGGGACACCAAAGGTGCATTTTTCCAGGTTAAGTTTCATTTGGAACCTTCTTAAGTTCACGAATGTTTGCCAGATATCATCTAAGAGAGTATGAATCTCCTTGGTTTTTATCACCACATCATCAACATAGACTTGGAAATTTTTGTCAATTTGATCGTGCAAGCACTTTTGCATGCACCTTTGATACATTGCCCTGCATTATGTAAGCCAAATGGCATAGTGCGATAGAAATAGGCCCCGTACGGGGTAACAAAGGAATTTTTTGTTTGATCAGCCGGGTTTACTGGTATATGGTGGAAACCATAATACGCATCTAGAAATGATAACAACTCACAACCAGCTATCGAGTCAATAACTTGATCTATCCTCAGCAAAGGAAATGGATATTTTGGACATTCTTTGTTCTAGTTTATGTAGTCAATACAGATTCGCCTTACTACTGCCACGTTCGGATCATCTTTTTTCTTTGCCACCAGCACCGGATTAGACAGCCAATCCGGATGAAGCACTTCCATGATAAACCCAGCTGCAAGGAGCCGAGCTATCTCATCCCCTATGATGTTTCTCCTATCCTCGGCAAAGCGGCGGAGAGGTTGCTTCACCGGCCTTGCACCATGCCTGGCATGTAAATAGTGCTAAGCCAGCTCCCTCGGCACACCTTGTAGGTCCTATGTGGACCAAGAAAAATGTCCTGATTCTCTCGAAGCTAATGAGCTCGCTTTCCTATTTGTCATTCAGGCCCACACCAATAGTGACAGTGCACACTAGGAATTGATCATCAATTGGAACTTTCTTGGTTTCCTTAGTTGGCTAGAATGATACACTCCCATTTGGGTTACTCAGCGCCAACATATCTAGCTGAGTCGACTGAGCCAATGCCACAACTTCTTGAATCCTCTTTTTCTCTTGCACAATGACCAATGACTTGGCCAGGTTTGACCCGGCCGAGGCACACTCCATGTAACGCTTAAAGTCCCTCGTAACAGTGATGACCCCATTGGGCCATGACATCTTCATCTTCAGATAGCTGATATGGTCACTGGCCATAAATTTTGACAGTGCTGGCCATCCCAAGAATGCATGGTAATTTTTTTATAGATCCACAACCTCGAACAACAAGTTTTCTGTTCTGCAGTTATCTCTTGTGCTGAATAATACATCTATCCGGACTTTGCCAATTGGCTCATTGCACAACCCCAACACAATGCCATGAAAGGTGGTCTTAGTCGACTAGAGCATGTTTTCCAAGATACCTAACTTATGCATTATGTGCTTGGACAGTATGTTGTTGCTGCTGCCGTTGTTAGTTAGTACCTTTGAGAACTTCACATTAATGTTCGGCCCAATAAACGTCAGATCAAGCACTAGAGCATATGATCTAGGACTCGGCATGAGCTTGGGATGGTCCTTTATGCTCCAGGTGAACTCATGGTCCGACCAATACATGTACTTTGGCACTGCCGGCATAACTGCATTAACCTCCATATGTCGCCTCTACACACTTTGCCTGTTAGTTTCCTCGGTGGTAAGCACATAATAGCTCTGGTGGTGCTCCCTATACTCATTCATGCCATCATTGCCGGGGTTTCTATAGTCCCCTTGGTTCTGGTTGTTCACTTGATGCACTGCATCTCTTATCTCTTGGTTCTCATATCTTGGCGGTGGCGGGGGTAGGACTAACTGCTGTGCATTCCCCCTATGAGTTGTGGCGGGTGAGGTGCTTGAGGCGGACCCATGTCCCCGAGAGCACGTTGCATCCATGCACACTACCGAGTCATGTGATTCACATGATTACTAGGATTGGGAGTGCGAAACTTGTAGGGCTGATCCAACATAAACTCATATGTATACTTTAGCCTCTCATGCCACAGCTTTTTCTGCTCATTAGTCCATGCTTTCTTGCCATCACTCTTCTGTGCCCATTGCTGGCCACTATTCTTTGGTCGCTGGCTACTCCCAGCTCCTAGCTGTCTTGGTTCACCGCAACAACATGGTTCGAACCATATCGATAGTCTGCCCTATCATCTCTTCTTTTGCCCTGGAAACCATTTCGCCGGGATGACTCAGCCCCATCCCTGGAGTAGTACTCCTCATTCGGCTCAGCTGACATAAGCATGGGTTGGGTCAGATCTCCCAATGCATATGAATCTGCAATCTTGATTGTCTCGTCCAACGTAGTTGGCATATCCCTTTGTAGCCTTTGCCATAGTACACTCGCATGTCTACACCCTTGTGCAAAGCAAGCAATTGCCTGTGACTCGATCACACCTTCACATGAGTTGCGCAATGTACACCACCAAGTCAAAAACTCTCAGTCAGTCTCATTCGGACTTTTCTTACACATTGCCAAGTGTTGTGGCCTATTCGGCCTCTTGTACGTGCTGGTGAAGTTACTGATGAACAACTCCTCAAAATCCAACCAACAGTTGGTACTACCTACTGGCAGATTATTCAGCCAGACCCTTGCCGGTCATTCTAGCATCTGAGGTACATACCTCGCCACCCATCTGAGATTGCCTTGTGCAAGTGCACATCTATGGAATAGTCAATCAGCCAATCTTGTGGCTTGGTGCTACCATCATATGTCTTTGTTTCCCTAGCTAACTGAAAGTTTGACATATGTGGTTCTCTCATGATCCGAGGTCCAAAACATGCAGGACCCGGAGGACCTTGTCCCTCCAACGACTCCGACCTATAAATTCTATCCAGCTTTAACCTTGCATCATCTGGCTGCAAGTTCCTACTTCCCAGCCTTGATCCCATTGCACTTCCCATCACATGATGATTCAGCCTAGGAAATACGGCATTGGCCATAGCTGGGTAACCATCATTGTATATGTTTTACCCCTGATGAGCATATTGCTACTTCATAGCTAGCCCCGCACTTTGCTCTTGCCGAGGTATATAATGTTGCTGTTGTTGCTGTGGGGGATACTATCATGCTCCTACCGAGTTATGCTGTCCGACATTGCCGTGCCTAGCGTTTCCTTGACTCCCATTGCCTTGGTCGGGGTTCCTTTGACCACTGTTACCTCGGCTAACACTTCCCTAGTTAGCATTTCCCAATGCTGGTTTGCCTTTTCCAGCCACTGCCGGGTCATATGGTACCATCTGCGTGTTTCTTCTACCAGAGGTTACCACCTATTCTCTCCTTGGGCCTACACCAGGTGAAGATCCTGCCCCGGCTGATCTTGCAGGAGCGCCCCCAGCCGAATGAACGACATGGGAACCCCCTGCCCTTGCCGGGTTAGTCTTGTGTATCTCCTCATTTTGCTGGTTCGTGATGCGCATCAGCTCTGTGACTCTCTCCTACTGCCTCTCCCGGGCCTCGCGATCAAACCATCTAACTCGGTTGCTGCTGCATCTGCAGTCCCGAGGTTCCTTACCAGGGTGATGTACCTCGACAAACCTGCTGACATGGGGTTACCCGAATCTCCTGGCCTAGGCACATATTCCTTATCTATTTCAATGATGAGGTTCTTTCCCTAATCTTTACACCATCCATGCGAGTAGGACTAGTGCTAATCTTATTTTCCCTAGCGTACTCACGCAGCGTGATGTTCAACACATGCTGAGCTGCTGCTATCGTTTTGGCTCCCTATAACACTTTCTGCCGAGTTTCCTCTAGCTCGGCCTGTGCCTGAGCCGGATGTACTATGGGAGATATAGGTGTACTCAAACTCTCTATGGCTTGTTGCAGTATGTTCTGCGGCCTCTTGAGCGGGGGAAACCTCGAACGAGTTACCTTGGGAGTTGTCTCCCCATATCCGGCCGGATCTTTGCTCATTCCTGCATCTTGTGCGGTCATCATCACCTCGACGCAGCTTGTGGGGCGAGTGATACGCATACCGCGAGCCGTGCTGAGAGGAGGTTCTCCCGCCATGATGACTCGCTGCGGGTGCGTGCATGAGTCGTCGACCCCAATGTAGATCTTGTGCACGCTGAAGTTTACAAATAGATCGTTGCGCGGAGGTGGGCAGTTACCGATGCTGCGCGCATTGTCTCTGACGAAGTCCAGCGAGCCGAATCGCTAAACCAACCCGGAAACGACGTGCTCTCCAGTGGCGATGAAGTTTCCCGTCCGGATGAACACACCAGCTAGCACCGCTGCTAGCCCCATGGTGGGCGCCAACTATCATGGTGGTGTCATGGCAGATGCCATGGGTAGGCTAAAGATGGGGCCAATGTGCACTAGTGGTATCCAGGAAGGGATAGTGCGATGGATCCACACACAAAGAACACAAGAACACAATACACGATGTACCTAGGTTCGAGGCTCTCCTATGGAGATAAAACCTTACTCCTACTCTAGATCTTATATTACAATCTCTGGACTAATACAAGTGCTCCTTGAGCTGTATCGAGGAGAGGAAGGAGATGAAGTGCTCATGCTCTCTTCTCGCTCTAGGGTTTTCCTTTAACCAAATGGATCGACCCCCTCCTTGGAGGCCTTGGCTCACCTTATAAAAGGGGGGCCAGGTTACAACTAGGGCTTACGTAGCCCGAATATTCTACAAAGATGCTTGTCCTAAAATAGTAGTTCGGCGTCCTCTCTTATGTCGCCGGCCTCTACACGACAATGGCTTAGAGCATTGTCACGTCCGTGACCCTCTGTTCTGTCCCTGCTCCTCTGTCCCTTATCGCTAGCGCTTGTCTCTTCCTAGATTTCCTTGAGAGAGAGAAAAGCGCTGACCCTGGGCAGGCTCTCTCCTTCTTGAGCAAGCCAACTCATGACTCCGCCCTAGTAAGGATAACTCAGACAAGTCAATACCTGCAAAGATGAAACAACCCATACCTCGTGCGGCATATCATATATGTCAGCTGAGTCTTACTAGTGTTGTCCGCCTTAGGGTAACCTAGCCGTAACTCGGCCGACCCACATGTACCTCGGCCAACTCATGTTCTGGCCTATTTATGCCTCCGTGGACCTTGTCCTTATACCTCAGCTTGACTCTACCTGGGGTCATCCCCCCAACAGGGCGTGATGGCGATGCCATGAGATTTGATCATACGAGATGAAGGAGCCATTTTTCCTTGTCCGCAAGAATCATGGTTTCTCCATAGCCCGACAAAGTATCGATAGAGATGCTCCCATGGAGACCCGATCGTCATCCGAGCCTCGTGAACTGGCGGTGCTGATGATGTACCAAAAGTAGCAGCCGGGAGAAATTCGGCGGACAACAACTTGTCGAAAGGAGTTGTACTGGCTGCCCTCCCAAGCCTCACTGTAATAGCATCATGCATAGGTGAGGCCAAAATCCCCGGCGAAGTGGTGCTTGCCTTACGTCCCTACTACAAGGGAGCTCTAGCCAAGTAGCCTGGCGGCGTGGCAGCTACCGAGGCATAGGATCGACGAGGAAACGTAGAGGTAGTGCTGACGGGATTGGGCAACAGCGATGCAGAATTCATAGCGGCAGATGGTGAGACCCTGTCATTCTCGCACCGATTCCATAGAGCCACAAACTGACGCCCTAGATAGGCCCAGGGGGACGGACACTCACTATTGTCATGCATCACAGGCCCATCCGACATCAGCGCTGCGGTTTGATTGACCGACACATCCACACCAATCATGGTCTTCGTGACCTCGCGCACGATCTGCGACGACTGTTGCTCCGCCTCCTCCACGGCTGATGCAGCGGCAGGCATGAATTTCCCAAGAAAAGTCGGCAACGTGACCCTTGGCCAAGGAAGAGGGCCACACCACCCCATCCGCACCGGCCGCCTTGATCTAGGCCCACCGACCGGCGGTGCCGACGATGGAGTCGACCGTCCTAGGGAAGGATCCGCAGTTGTCCCACAGACAGCCGGAGACCTCATCTGCCCCTCTATCTTCGGGGAAGCCATGGATAAGTCCCTACGGTTTTCCACACTTGATGGTGACAGAGAAGAACGCTCCCAGAATCTAGAGGCTAGCGTTGGAAAACCGATATAGTTCCAGAAGTCTTGGACAATCTCCTCATTTGTCCTCTTCCCCTTCCTCCTGACCAAACCTGGCTATTAGGCCGGGCTTTTACGTGCCGACCCGCGGCATGCCGGGCCCGTGCCGACCCGTCAAACATTGGGGACGTGCTTGTGCCGAGGCCTTAGGCACGCGGACCGACCCGATACGGCCTGTCAAGCATAGAACAGCGGGAATATCTAGGAATATAGACGCAAAAAGTGGTCAAGCGGGAGTCAAACTCGCAACCTGACCATCCAACTCCCACCTCTTAACCAACAAACCAAGCAAACATTGCTATTTAGATAGGTATTCGGCCTCTTTTCTATATTAATTTAACGGGCGAACAGAGAATGGCTAACATGCCCGCGTGCTTCACGTGCCACGGGCCGGGCTGCGAAGCTTCTGCATCGTGCCCGGGCTGCGGGGCGAGGCACGGGTGCCGGCCTGGCCCGGCCCACAAGCTCGACGGGCCGCCACGTGCCGTGCTGGGCCAAACATGTTAAGCCTGTGCCGGGCCGGTCCGGTCCGTTGGCCAAGTTTGCTCCGGACTATTGACCACCCTTCATCGAGTGGATCCTCCTCCACCACCTCTAAAGTGGTGTCGAAAGGCACCGGCGACGAGCACTCGTCGTCCTCCGACGCGGCCTCCTCTGGGTTGAGACAAGAGAAACGCGACGCGCCCGAGCCACCCATCAGCGAGCCATCTAGTTGCTCCGGAGGCAGGCCATGAGGCGCCACCGGCGAGTCGCCACGCATCCGATATGAACTTTCCTCGGGAACACTAGTGAACACGTCTCCTCTTGAGGTACTGCCAGTTCCAATCCAAAATCAAGATGCTCCTGCTTCCAATCTGTTCAAATTAGACAGATTCAACTGATTTGGTCTTGATATGTATGATTCTGCCTGTTTCTGGCTCGAACCAGACTGTTCCCGCCGCCACCGGCTGTTCCCGGTCCCATCCGGCCGTCCGGCCAGCCTCTAACTGGACTGCTGCCCGGATCCGATCGAGTCAGCCTCGATTAGGACTGCTGCCGGCCCGCTAGCTCATTCTAGAAGTGACGATCTTGAGAGGCGGCTCAGGTGTGTCCCGCGGTGATTATCTGGGGAGGACAGAGGTGGGATCCAGCGGAGAGGGCAGGCTAATGCTCCAGAGGTGCGTCCCGGCGATCCGGTCCGACTTTGTTCCGGGGACCCTGGTCGGTAGAGATCCAAGGCGAGCTGCTGGCCACAGATCGGCGGTCGGTCGAGCACCTGGATTGGTCCGCTAGTCAAACAATTGTGTATTTATTTGTGAAACCTATCCTTAAACAAAATATAAATAAGTTTGCTCCAATCTTTCAATGGAATGAGCTTGATATACTTCAGAGCCGAACCTCATAAAGGATAAAGCAGCCTAAGGCGACAGACGACTGATACGTAGTGTCATATGTTTCTAAATTCTACAAAGTAAAAATCAACTTCTGATGGAGCGGTGCGAAGCCCGTCACCGAAGGCTTGGGCCGATGCGAATCGTTAATGACCTAGGTTACGACCGCTATATATATCTCTTGTAAGCCGTCGGCTGGAATGAGTTGCGTCTGTGAAATCCCGGCGTTGTGTAAACACTTCCCGTTATAGTGAACTCGCTAGCTGACGCTCGTGGTTTTTCCCTCTCTTTGTTCGAGCGGGTTTTCCACGTTAAATCTGTGTCTCCCTTGCGGTGATTTTGTTTTCGTTCTTCATTATTTGATTGTTACAAAGCTAACACGTAGATTAGGGCATACCCAACGAGCCCCTGCATTTCCAACACCGGAATGGTTCGTTTTGGTCATGTTTGGGTCATCTCCCATACCCAACGGCCGGAGATGTACTTATTTTTTCTGTTCCTTCGTCTTCCCTATGAGGTGGCTCTCCATGGTAGACCGTTGCGTCGAGCTTTATGCGCACATTCCCGCCCTTCCTCTCCCCACCTCCCCTCGCACGCACCACCCGCTTCATCGGTGGAGGCCGAGGCTACGAAAGAGGAGCGCCGATAGGGGTCGAAGCTTACAATTTCTAAGTTTTATGGTTTTTCAAATTTTCTAGACAACTTCGCCCACTTAAATGAGTTCATGTCGATTACTCAAAATTAGGTCAATATAGAAGTACAAGTAAGCGTGCCAGGTTACTTTGAAAATTTCTCAAATATCTTTTGAAGGTATCCACACTACAACACATATCATGTGTACTGGCACTCACCAACTCACCGATTCACACGCCTAGTCGCCGCGCTCGTGTCGGCGCAACGAAAAAACCACCAGAGATAAGTGCATCGGGAAAAGTTTTTACACGACGTTTTTTTTGGCTCGGCACATCGTCACAGTAAGGCATTAATGTCGTGGCTCACTATAGACCGACACTAACTAGGTGTCGTTATATCCGTGCATGGCCGGCACAATATGGTGTTGTCATACATGGCTCGTGCATGGCATAATTTAGCCTGATTTTTAGATCTAGCAATTTAGCCTGATTTTTCTATATTTTGCTACAGTTCTCCTAATTTACCAGAATTCATATAAAATCACAACAGAAATCACACATGATGCTTCCAAATATCATCACAACTTCACAACACGTATGCATATGTCATACCAGTGCAACAATACAGATAGGTAGCTATCAGTTCCACAAACAAAGACAAATAGATCACACAACTGCTATCTAGGAAAGTGTCTCATACATAACCAGACATGTATCTTTTATTATTGGTAGATCCGTTGTGTTGGTATCTTTCATCAATTAGCCCTTGTTTTCTTTTGCTTGCGCTCGCTGCATACAAAAAGGTAATGCAATATCATAAACTGTAACTATTATATAGACTAAATATTATGATTTTGTTTTGAAAATGAAAACATTTACCTTAATAATTCTATTGCCTCTTTCAATGACATATTTAGAATCTGTCCAGGCATATCATCCCTAATAGGTGGACACGGCTCATTAGGAATGTCAGGTTGATAAAATCGATATCAAGACCATCAACAGCTGATATCTTGGGTATGTCACCGTCCTCCGTATCCTCATTAGGGCATCCTAACTGAAAATCAACCTATAGTGGAAAATACCTCACAATGTCCCATCCTTCTGTATCATCGCATAGAGACGAAGTACACTTGTTGCATGGATGAATGGCTCGTCGGTGTCGGTGAGTTGTTTCCCTGTGTGTTAGGTGATTAAAGTTCACGAGTTTGATTTCCAATTTATCTGCCTTGGAACCTCTCTGGGCAGTACTAATCCAATCACACCTAAACAATATGACATAACCCTTGTCAGCGTAATTAAGTTGAATAATATCTGTGATCATAGCATAGTAACCAGTCTCTTTGTTCCTTCCTTGCCACAGACAACTACACTATAATTCATGGTGACCTTATGCAGTCTATAAGCCTTTGTACAAAATTTGTATCCATTAACCAAATAAGAAATGTATTTATTTACATTTCTATTAGGTTGATTAGAAAGGACTCTTAGTTCACGAAGAACATCATTATCGTCTTTAGTTGGAAAGTTGGAGACCTACACACAGTAACAAAATTTTATATCAAAGTTATACTGGTATGTAACACAATAGTATCTTGCACAAAATTAAAGTTCGTGAGTTTTATTCCCAATGTCGTTGTATTGGGAACGACAGTACCTGAAGAGGTTAGATAGGGGTGTGGGGACTAGCAGGGAAGCTATCGACGGCGTCCGCAGGCAGGATTGGATACGAGCAAGCGTAGCTGGACGCAGGAGGTACCCAGGTTCGGAGCCCTCGTGATGAGGTAAAGCTCCTACTCCTGTCGGATCTGACTATGCGGGATATACAAACTACAAGTGCTCCTTAAGCTGTATTCTCTAGCTACTACCTTTAATGCAATGAGACCAACCCTTTCTACTGAGGCCTTGCCTCTCCTTATATAGGCAGAGAGGCAACGGTCTCACTGGCCAGTCCGATTGGCGGGCCCCACAGGCGGGTCCCAGCCGGCTGGTCATCTACAATATCTGGTATGGTATGTCACATCGGAGTACGAGCGGTATGGCTGTCGTAGACACAGTGGACGCCGTGCGAGCCTGTCGTCAGCATTGTGCCACTATTCCCGCGTCATCCTCGCAAAGTCTTCGGTATGGACGAGTAATGGCCGGTCTTGTCATCGTACAGGGCGTACCATGCACTGATGCGCACGTCGTCCTGTCTCCTTGATTGGTTATGGCTACGTCGCCATAGCCGGCTGCTTCTTGTCGATCCGGCTACCGCGCGGTAGCCGGCCTGGCTTGCTTTGTCCGGCTGTCTCTGGCTAGCCAGACACCATCTGACTGTCTTGTTTCTTGTCCGGTTGGGGTATCTGGGGATCATCCCCCTAACACTAGCCCCCGAGCACGTGTGGATTTCGCCCTTAGGAGAAATGTGCGCGCGCTTCCTCCTGATTTTGGATTTGTGTCCGGCTGCGCCTGGCGGTTGCGCTACCCATGACGTCAGCGCTGACGCCGGCCACGCGCGCACGCGCCATCATTGCAATGCGGTGGGTAGCGTAACGTCCCGTCGCGCGTTGCCTCGGGAAGCTGCTGCCCGACGCTTCGGTTCTCGCTCCCGGATCTTCTGCGCCTCCCCCGCCGGCACAGGGGATCTGGGGCGGCGGTTGGGGTGGGGTTGCCTGGACGGCCGCCACATGGCGTCGTGGGCGATTCCTCTTCCGACCCCTTAAAGGGACGCCGCGGGGGAGGCAATTCCCTTCCTTTGCTCCCCCGCTGCCAGTTGCCCCTTCCCTTCCGCGCCCCCTCTTTCCTTTGCTGTAGCCCGCTCGCCATCGTCGATGCTACGGGCCACCGCCACTCCTCCGTCGCCGCTCCCCCTGTCAGCCGGAAATGGCAGCCGACCACGGAGGTTGGTGTGGTTCCTCCGTCACGGAGGACCACATCCAGAAGTATCGTGCGACCCGCGTCCTTCCGCCGGAGGAGGAAGTGGCGGTGCGGTTGGCGCCGGCGGGAGAGGTATCGCCGCACCCGGCGGAGGGGGAGCGCGTTATCTTCCTTTGCCATCTAGCGCGCGGGTTCGCCTTGCCGGAGCACCCCTTCTTCCTCACCTTCCTGGCGTTCTTCGACCTCCGCCTCCACCATCTCGGCGCCAACGCAATCGGGACGTTGGCGCACTTCATGGCCTTCTACGAGAGCTACCTCGGGATCTAGACGGATCTCGGGCTCTTCTGCCGGCTCTTCCGAGTCCGACCGTAGGTGCAGTACACGAAGGGGCCGCTAGTCGTCTGCGGCGGCGCCTCCATCTACTCCCGTGCCCAATCCGGCTACCCCAAGTTCTTGCTCCATGACACGGTACGACTGTGGCAGTAGTTGTATTTCTACGTCAAGAACGTCACCAACGTCAACCGGATCAATCTTCCGGCTTTCCAGGATGTCGAGTCTAGCCGGCAGAACTAGGATCTAAAGATCCATGGCGACAAGGCGGAGTCAGACGCGATGCTGCAGCGCATGCGCTCCCTCGTCACCTGCCGGCTAACCGGCCTGGACATCACCCTTAGCTGGATGTCCCGGCTGATGATGCCGTTGCAGCAGTGGGCGCACAAAATGTGCTACTACTCCGGCCGGCTGGACCCGACCCGGCTGTCGCGCCACGATCCCCGCTACCACAACCTGAAGGAGTGGGTGTGGACGATCACCAAGGAGAGGCTGCCGGAGGGCTGGATGTTCAGTCTGGCGCCCTACAGCCGGGAGAACCGTGCGCCCCGGGTAAGTTCTTCTAGCCGGAAGCTTCTTTTGTAGTTCTTGCATTTCTTTCTTATTTTGTCCGGCTAACTTCTTGTATTCGGTAGATCTTCGCTTGCATCCTTCGTGAGGAGGGTGAAGCTCCCCTTGAGGAGTTCATGTCTGACTTGCCCGAGCCGCGCGCTCGGCGGTCCGGCGAGAAGTCGGACGGGGGATGGTGATGCCTTCCCCAGCCGGAATGATGAGCCAGCTGCCGACCCCCACGCGGAGGTTCACGAGGAGGAGGAGGCCGTGCCGACCACCGATCTGGCGCCGCGCCCTATGACGGACGGCGACGCTAGCGGGAGCGGCTCCAACCGTTCTAGCTCCCGCTGGTCTGCCGCGGAGGAGCCGGCTCCCAAGAGGAGCCGGACCAGCACCTTGCCGCCGAGCCGCCTTGGCCGGAAGAAGGGGCCGCCTCCAGTTGTGCAGGGGTACGTCTGTCCTCCCCTTTTCTTTCGGTGTTTTCTGCCTGCTTCTTTTTTCTTCTTTTCTGACTTTGGTTTATTTGCCTTTGCTTTCTTTCCTCTCTTCTTCTGTCCTCTTAGCACGTTGGTTTCCTTTGGAGCCACGAGCCCGGCCCGAGCACCGACCGGGTCGCCGCCCGCTGCTCTGACTACGCCTGCCAGCACCCCTCCTTCATCCGAGGCACCGCCTCCACCTCCGCCTCGAGCTGAACCGGCTGCCCCAGCCAGATCGGAGGGTCCCCAGCCGGAGGCGGAGTCTTCCCAGCCGGATGGCTTTTCCGCAGGCGCGCGAGGGGCCGCTGCCGGCAAGGAGCTCGTAGTTGTCGGTGATGATAACTCCGACGAGGAGCCAGGGGAGGAGTGGCGGATGGTGGTGGTTGCTGCGAAGGAATCCTTGGCCATCAACGCCGTGGATGACGATGCTTCCTCCGCCGCCTCGCTGACGGACCTCGCCGCCACACTCGAGCTGGCGGTGAAGGAGATCTGTCTGCTGGAGGCCGCAGCCGGCGGGAACCAGTCCCTGGAGCAGAAGCTTGCTGCTGCTAACGGGACTTCCCAGAGTAAGTTCGCTTCATTCGTCTTGCTCTTTTTTTTGACTGATAGCCGGTTTTGTCGCAGCCATCCTCGTGTGTGCTCAGCGCGAGATCGATTTCTTGAAGAAAGCGAACAACCGGCTGAGCAAGTCCAACTCTACTCTGTGGCTGCAGAATAAGGATTGGCACGCGAGGGTAGACGGCCTAGAGATCACCATCATGGAGCGCGACGCCTCGCTCGCCAGCCGGATTGAAGCCTTCAACCTTCTCGAGGGCCAGAACAAGGACCAAGAGAAGGAGATCAAATGGCTGGCGACAAAGGAGAAGGCTCTGGTGGAGGAGCTGATGCAGGTTGGCCACACGGCTAAGGGTGAGTTTCTCTTCTCCGCCTTCTTTTCTTTCCGGATCCGATAGCCGGATCTGACTCTCTTTTCTGACAGCATTTTATCCCGGCATAGACCTGCTGGCCTACAACCGGCTGCAGGAGAACTGGCCGGGAGCGCAGTCGACGGCCCAGGAGCTCGTCGTCCTACACTTGCCGATCTCAAGATTCTGATGAAGTCCAGCAAGTCCAGCAGGTCCGACTCTAGCACGTCCATCATATCCAGCTCCAGCAAGTCCAGCACCACCAAGTCTAGCACCGCAAAGCAGCGGTGCATCCGTGATCCCACACATGTCCGGTACCCTGATAACCTCCATCTCTCGCTCCAGCAAAGCAGCAGAAGCAACAACTTCTTTCCAGATAAAGTCATCAGGAACATGTATCTTGCTAATCCGAGACTATGGGGAATAACTAGAGGGTGAGAGAGATCCTTCACGAGGAGGTGTACTTTGTGAGGAGGAGAGGGGGGCCTTTTATAGGAAAGAGGGGGGCAACCAAGGGCCATGGCGTTGCCCCCACCTCTTCCATCATTCATGTGGTGGATGCTGCACTCACATAAATATGGCTCCACTCACACTTCCACTCACATGCATTAAGTTTCCACCAAATTTAATGCAAGCTCTCATTAAATAAAACTATTTTATTTATTTTATTCAGAATTTTATCAATTAATTTAATTAACAAATATTCACATAAAACCCCCTGCAACATTTCAATATCGCATGCAGAACCAGTTTCTGCAATTTCACTTGAAACAATTCTGATTTCCATCGAATGATTCCAGCGCTTTCTTAATTCTTTATATGAAACATATTTGCTCCAAATGGTGTCGGTATCCCTTAAGTGTGTCACCCTAAAATTTGCGAATAATGCAGACATGATCGAGACCCCTCTCCGATCAATAATCAGCAGTGGGACCTGGAGATCCGTACTGACCCCCACACATTCAACGATGACTCTTGTGATCGTGTGAACCTTTAACGTCATAACTAAATCCCTTTGTCTCGCGATATATTACATGTCCGACATTCGATCATCGGTATCCAAATACCTGGTTTGATCTTGTTACCGACATGCACTCTTGTCTCGCTCCCGTGATATAACATCTAGTGATTACATCACTTGCTTGCAAGCTATTTCAATGTGATATCACCAAGAGGGCCCTGAGTATATCTATCCGTCATCGGGATGGACAAATCCCATTCTTGATCCATGAGCCTCTACATAACACCTTCGTAGAACTGAACCCACCTTTATAGTCACCCTGTTACGGTGTGACGTTTGATGTTATCAAGATATTCTTCCGGTGTTAGTGATTAACATGATCTCATGTTCTAAGGACTAGGATTACTTAGTATGATGTTATAGCAATATAAACATAATGACTTTGATCGTAATGCTATACTTCGGATGAATGTTTATCACATCATTCCACCAATGTTATGACCTCGTTATTAACAGCATGCAATGTTCATGATCAGGAAACCTTGATCATCTTGTTAACCAACGAGCTAGTTTATATGAGAGGCATTACTAGGAATTTTGTATTTTGTTTATTAAACACACATGTATTAATGTTTCCAATTAATACAATTATAGCATGCAAAATAAACATTTATCATAAACATGGAATAAGATAATAACCATTTTATTATTGCCACTCGGGCATATTCCCTTCATCATATGTTCTAGCACCTTTCTCATACAACTCTTCAAATTCTTCAATGAAGAGCTCCAAGTAAACATATATACTATTTCTAGGAGATTTTGGACCAGGGATCAACATGAATAAAACAAAAATTTCAGCCTTCATGCATATCCATGGTGGAAAGTTGTATGGAATCAGAATCATAGGCCAAGTACTATGAGTTGTGCTAGCTAAACCGAATGGGTTGAAGCCATTTGTATCTAATCCCAACCTTATGTTATGAGGATCATTTTTGATCTATGGATGCAACCTGTCCAGGGTTTTCCAATTCTCAGCATCAACATGATGCTAGAGAAAACCATCATTTGTACACTCACTTGCATGCCATGTTGCATCAACAGCCATCTTGTGAGAGATAAATATCATATGTAGCCTTCTTTTCAGATGAAAATGGCTGATAACCTTAGAAACAACTTTGTGAGGCCGCTTTCCATCTGTACGGTCAATTATGGCCTTCCACCTTGAAGTGCTATAGGTGGGGCACCTCTCATGTAGTGCAAGATCATTTCTGTATAAAACACAATCATTTATGTAGGCAACTATCTTGTTATACCCAAGTCCTACATCTTTCACAAACTTGACTCATAATAGTTCCTAAGCATGTGATTTTCTTTAGGGAATGCTTCGCCTAATAACTGAAGAATTTCATCAAACATTCTATTGGCTACTCCCCACAATTTTTTTATGTTTAATAGCCTAATAATGAATTGCATTTTTGAGAAATTCTTGCAACCTGTGTACAGATCTAGGGCAGCTTCATAGGCCAACTTGGTATAGGTAACAGCATCATCAGGAGCATCCGTATCTGAAGTCTGATCAATATGCATAAAATGCCCTGTACTAGCCCTTAGCAGATCATCCATGTCATCAGTTAGAGAATCAATAGCAGGACCTATTCTAAAAAACTAGAACTCCCATCAATAGACTCACCATGGAAAATCCAGTGCGTATATCCTGGCAGAAAACCTCATATACAAAGTGGTCAGCAACAGTATCACAATCAAACCAATACATATTCGCACAATCATAGCAAGGACAACGAATTTTTCCTCCATTTGCTAACTAGGAGAGCACAAAATCTAAAAACCTTTCCAATCTAGCTCTGTATTCCACTATCAACCTAAATGCACACATCCATGTCTTGTTCATTTGTGTGCTTCTAAAGATTGAGGACAAATCGAAGTATAGAAACAAAAGAAACCTCGATGTTGATGCGGAGGTGGCAAATGAGGTAGTGGCCCATGGGGAACAATGCTATCGATGCTGAGGTGGCCAACGAGGTGGTGGCCCGTGGGGAACAATGCTAACAATGCATTAGCGGCATCCCAGTCGAGAACGGTGGTCCTACCAACAATGCACCCACCAACAATGGGACGAAAGGTGATCCGCATCTCACGATGAATGAGCGCACTAAAGAGCGTGTGCTAATCAAGCTCAATGACAACGAGTGGGCCCACTGTCGAGAAGCCCTACGGGGCAATCCTCTTTCCCCAAACTCATCACAATACATGCTGATGGGTTACCATTGGCTGCTCAAAGAAGAGTACAAGCGCCAACAACAAGTAATCATGCAGCTCGATGCATGCAGAAAGGCGACGGGCGAGTCGAGCCTTCGGTGGGCTCAGCTCTCTTCCATGGGGGGATCCTCCTCTAAAGGCAATGACCAAGTGGCCGCCAAGAGGCGCTCTCGACTAGCCCACCTCACCGACATGGAGCGAGAAGAGGCCGTGCGAATCCTTGACTTCTCATCCAAGACGGTGGATACGCGAGGCAACGTGCTCCCAAAGACACCGCAAGCAGCGGTGACAGCGACCACCATGTACCTCCTCAACTGGCATCCACCGGCTGGGGATCCACGAGCTACCATGCACCGATCTACGATCGCAGGCTTGGGGCTAGTCGAAGCTGCCCTCACCAAGGATCCAACACCGGAGCCGAAGAAAAAAAAGCTCTGGCCAGACGCTATTCATCGCCCTCCTCCAGCGATGACAACCACGACCTGTCACGACGACGCCGCTCACGGCGGTGCGACTACGACTAAGACGCACGTGATGACATCACGCAGCGCAAGGTCGACAAGATGCGCGCGAGGCATGCCCGTTCGACTGACTCGGAAGACGACGGGATAGAGCTCTGCGGTGCCAGCTGCTTCAGGAGAGCCATTCGATAGAAACGAATGCCAAAGGAGTTCAAACTCCCATCGGAGAACCCGAAATTCGATGGCCTGCAGGACTCGAAGATCTGGATGGAGGATCACATCTCCTCCGTTAGGCTCCACGGCGGAACCACGAGTACGGCGATGCAATGCCTACAGCTATAACTGCAAGGCGTCGCTCGTGCGTGGATTAACAACCTCCCACGCGGATCAATTCACAGCTGGGAAGAGCTAGTCTACAGCTTCGTACAAAATTTCAAGGGCACTTATAAAAAGGCCCGCATCAATCGAAGAATTAAGAGGCTGCTACCAGAAAACTGGCGAGTCGCTGTGCTCGTACATCCAGATATGGTCCATCATAAAAATTCTATAGAAGACATCTCTGAGGACCGCGCAAACGATGCGTTCAATGGTGGTGTGCACCGTAGAGAGCTCAGGGAAGAGCTGGGCCGCTCAAAGCCTAAGACAATCGACCACCTAATGGAGATCGCGAACATGTGGGCCGATGGGGAGGACTCGGTAAAAACCGTGTCCACTCCGATGATGATGACGACCTCGGCCATAGACGTGATCGGCGAGGAAAACGTCGAATGCGCGGTTACAAGGACCACGAGGAGGTCGGCATGGTCGCGGCTGGCTACGCCGACAAACGCGACGACAACCGCAACAGCGAATACCATAGTGATGGATACCACAACAGTGGAAAAACACGCAAGTGTGGCAACACCGCACTCGCGATGAAACACCTGGAACATCTATCCAGGACAAGCTATTCGGACTGTGCAATGTACACTTCTACATCGACAAGCACGACAGCAAGAAAAAGTCTAGCCACCTCCTCAAGGACTGTTGCGAGTTCCTCAAGCTCCACGAAGGCCTAGCCTAGATGAATCGGGACGCGATAAACCAAGGCTACGGAGCTGCACCGGGCGCTGTGGCTCATGGAGCACCTCCATCACCACCCGGGCCTCCACCACCTGCGGCTGCGCCAGTCCAGAACCATGGAGGCGAGCCATATCCTCGAGCACTGGGGAACATGGCGATGATCCAAAAAGGATGCCCCTCAAATCGAGTGCAAAAATCAATCACTCGCCAAGTAAATCTAGCAATGAACTCTCCGCCCTCCACCAGTGAGTACCTCAGTGGAAGCGAGTCCTGCATCACCTTCGACAAGCGCGATCATCCAAACCAAGTACCTTGCCCAGGCCACTGTCCCCTGGTGCTCGAGGCACAAATTGGAGGCTTCGAGATGAGTCATGTCTTCATGGACGGCGAAAGCGGCATTAATCTCATGTTCGCAAGTACCTTGCGCGCAATGCGGATCCCTCTGACATGTCTGGAAGTTTCAGACACGATCTTCCACGGAATCGTCCCAGGAAAAGGCGTATACCCCTAGGTAAGATCAGCCTCAACGTCATCATTGGCACACCATTAAACTTTCGGCGAGAGAGCATTGAATTTGAAGTCGTCGACTAGACCTCACAATACCACTGCATCCTTGGGCATGTCGCGTTTGCAAGATTCATGGCGGTGCCACACTACGCCTACTTGTAGATGAAGATGTCGGGCCCAAATGGAATTATCACAGTCAATGGAAGCTTCGAGAGGTCCGATAGCTGTGATAGGCAATTCAACAGAATCTCCCAGTCTTTCGGCATGTAGGAGGAGCTGGCGCGGTTGAAGGAGTTGACAGACAATAGTCTGCCTCCCCCGAGCAAGCCAAGCTCACCCGACCAATCCTTCGACACGTCGGTGCACACCAAGAAAGTGCAGGTCCACCCAACGGACCTAGCCAAGACGGCCCTCATCGCCAACAACTTGAGTCCCGCATAGGAAGTCGTGCTCGTCAAATTCCTCCGTGAGCGCTAGGAAATCTTCGCCCGGTGTCTAGCGGACATGCCAGGAGTTCCTAGGGAATTCGTCGAGGACGTACTCAACGTGAATCCTGAAGCAAGGCTAGTCAAACAAACAATACAACGACTATTGGAGCCAAGGGCAAAGGTGGTCGGTATGGAAGTCAACAGACTCCTCGACGCTAATTTCATACGTGAGATCAAGGAAAGCACCTGGGTTACAAACCCCGTGCTCGTTCCTAAAAAAGACACGGATATCCCGTGGATGTGCGTGGACTTCACCTCTCTGAACAAGCATTGCCCGAAGGACCACTTCCTGTTGCCACAAATCGATCAAATAATCGACTCCACCGCGAGATGCGAGCATCTCTGCTTCCTTGACGCCTACTCAAGTTATCATCAGATTCGAATGAGGGAGGAAGACCAGGAAAAAACATCGTTCGTCACGCCCTTTGGTGTATTCTGCTACACAACAATGCCCTTCGGGATGAAAAACGCAGGAGCCACCTACCAGCGGTGCATGTAGGCCTGCCTCAAGAGACAACTTGTCGCAACATCCAAGTCTACGTCGATGACATTGTTGTCAAAACCAAGGAGGAAACCTCGTTACTCAACGATCTCCACGAGACCTTCGATAACCTTGACTGCTACCGGATCAAACTAAATCTGGACAAATGTGCCTTCAACATACCATATGGGCAGTTACTCCGGTATCTCATATCCGCGAGAGGGATCGAGGCCAACCCGAAGAAAATAAAGGCCATACTGGCCATGGAGAAGCCGAAGAACGTAAAAGGCGTCCATCAGCTAGCTGGGCAAATCGCGGCGCTCAGTCGATTCATTAGTTGCATGGGCGAAAATGCACTGCCTTTCTACCAACTTCTCCGCAAGGCTGACAAATTCGAGTGGACAGACGAAGCACAAGAAGCATTTGAAGACCTTAAGCGTCTACTGTCCACCTCGCCGGTGTTTGTGACACTTCGCAAAAAAGAGCCGCTACTACTATACATCTCTGCCACCAACCAGGTGGTTAGCACTGTGCTCGTGGTGGAACAAGCTGAAGAAAATAATGTCTACGGGGTACAACTCCTAGTCTACTACCTCAACGAGGTGCTCACACCGACAAAGCAGCGGTACCCGCACTATCAGAAGCTAGCATACGACGTCTTCATGACAGCCACGTGACTGCGCCAGTACTTCCAAGAGCATCCAATCATAGTGGTGAACGGCGCCCGCTTGGGCACATAATCAACAATCCTGACGCCACTAGACGAGTCGCACTCTAGGGAATCGAACTGTCTCCACGAGACATCACATATGAGAAGCGAGACGCGATCAAGTCACAAGTTCTGCCGGACTTCCTTGTACACTGGATGGAAAACCAGCTCCCCGACAAGCCAGACATGTCCTATCTATGGACATTGCACTTCGATGGGTCCAAGCGCAAGGAGGGAGCTGACACGGGCGTCATCCTAACATCGCCACAAGGTGACAAGATGAGGTATGTTCTACGAATGTAGTTTACCGCCTCCAACAATGAAGCTGAATATGAAGCCTTACTACATGTGATGCGTATGGCAAAAGCCTGCGGCACAGAGAGGCTCGTCATCTATGGCGACTCCAAGCTGGTGTTCAATCAAACAATGAATAAGTGCGATGCTCTGAGCGACAACATGATCGCCTACCGCGACCTCTCTGACACACTCGAGGGAGACTTCAACAGCTACGAGCTATGGCACGTCGGCCGCGAGAGCAACGAGGAGGTAGACACACTCGCCAACATCGGCTCCACTTGTGCCCCAGTGTCACCTGAAGTATTCTTAGAGCGCATATGCGAGCGCTCCATCAAGCCAAAAGCTGCAGAACACAAAACCAGCACACCGAAGGACTCGGGGGCTACGCCGCCCAGCGAGCCAATGGCACTCACGACACGGGGCCAGACACAGGACTCGAAGGCCCCATGGAGGTCATGATGATCGAGCCATCCTGGACGCAACCATATGTCACATACTTGCTCAACAAAAGGTTGCCAGATGACCCAACTGATGCATGTCATATAGCACGATGATCCATGGTATTCGCCCTCATCAATGGAGAATTGTACAAACGTAGCATCATAGGAGTTCTTTAACGGTTCGTCTCCAACGGAGACGGAAGAGCCATCCTCCTCGAGACACATGAAGGTACTTGCGGCCACCATGCCGGCAGTCGCGCTCTCGTCGCCAAAGCTCTACGAGCGGGATTCTACTAGCCAACAACAATGCACGACGCCAAGGATATCGTCCAGCGTTGCAACGCCTACCAGCGGTTCACGGACAAGCCACATGCACCTGGCGCAGAACTCAGGCCAATACCTGTGGCTTGGCCCTTCGCATAATGGGGACTCGACATGGTCGGCAAGCTCCAGAGATCCTCACAAGGAGGATACGTCTACGTCCTAGTCGCGGTCGACAAATTCACCAAGTGGATTGCGGCCATGCCGATGACAAACCAATCAGGAGCTAGTGCTGTCAAATTCTTTGAGTCCATTGTCTTCCGCTTCGGGGTGCCACATAGCCTCATCACGGACAATGGGACGAACTTCACCTCCAGGGAGTTCTAGGATTTCTGTGAAAACCTGGGAATCAACATTAGCTACGCCTCAGTGGCACATCCCCAGACCAACGGTCAAGTCGAAAAGGCCAACAACCTCATCTACGGCGGGATCAAGAAAAGTCTCCTCCGGCCACTCGAAAAAGTTGCCGGGTGCTGGCCAGACGAGCTGTAATCAGTACTATGGAGCCTGCGCACAACTCCAAACAACGCTACGGGTTACACTCTGTTCTTCATGGTGCATGGCACCGAGGTGGTACTACCCGAAAAGGTGCGCTACAAAGCCCCACAGGTAGTAACATATAGCGAGGAAGAATCATCCCTCGTACTCGAAGACTCTGTCGACCTCCTCAATGAGGCACGCGAGATTGCAGCGGAGAGATCCACGATCTACCAGCAGAACCTCTACAACTACCACAGTAGAAGGCTACGCCCCAGATCCTTCGTCGAAGGAGATCTGGTCCTGCGACTGAAGCAACAAGGGCACCTCAAGCTCGAGTCCCCTTGGGAAGGACCTTATGTGATTACCGAAGTAATCCCATGTGGCGCCTATCGCCTTAAAGACTTAAAAAGCAGAGTCGCATACTCCAATCCCTGGAACGTCGCGCAACTGCGCCGTTTCTACCCTTAGATGTTTTTTACTTTACAAATAAGGCTGCTCAGCCAGGCTACTTAGCTACACATTGTACCTCGTGATATTCTGCGAATAAATAAAGCTAAGTGCCCCAAACCTTGTGTTTTTCTTTTTTTCCTTGCAATTATTTTACTCGGGGGCTGCACCACCCTTTACACCTCGTTCCACGAACAACACAGTATCCTGAGTAGCTGACGCACTACCAATCGAACCCTTGATAACACCAACCTAACTATAACGTACCTGACAAGTTGGCAAGGTGCTGAGATGAATATACGTCAGGCTAACGAAAAGGAACTGTACATTACAATACACTCGAAAAACATACAAGCTAGCAAGATCTTTACACACTAACGGGTACCAAAAACATTCGACACAATTATATGAACTTTACAACACCTATGCATTTCATGTGCAAGACCATATTATACTACTGCTACAAAAGGAGAACATTGGTCTGCTCCTCAAAGAAATCGACAATATCTTCGGCTGGCCGATCAACCGCATGGTAATGTGGCACCATGTTCCACGTCATCCCTTCTGGGAGACACGGTGGACTAGCTGCAACTGCTGCGACATCCACATCTGGCCGATGCAGCTGAACAATTGCCAACACAGCTTTGGCACCCGCGACCAACTACTGGCGTACGCACTCATGGACGACGATGATATCTTGAAACTTCGCCAGCAAAGCTAGCAAGCTTGAAGGCACCACGTATAGGGGAAACATCACCTGGAAAATATGTCTAAGGCACGACCATGCCTTCTTCAAACACTGAAGCACCCGTGATGCACGATACTGCAGCATCGCCAATGCGACTACGCGGTCATGGTCCACCCAGAAGTAACCGCTAGCTTGCAGCTACTCCTAGGTCAGATCGTGCAGGCGAATGTCAACCCGATCCCTCTCATCCTGTGGATGACGAGCGCTAACAACTACAAGAAATGGAGCAAAGCATAAGGACAAAGCGTTGCTACGAATGACTAAATAAAAGGATAAGAGGCTAGAGAGCTAACACTTTAATTGCTCATTCAATTGAGCAACTTCTCCTAGGAGGTACTTCTCGCGCGCGCTGGCCTTCTTAGCCTTCGACTTCCACACATCTGCGTTGCCGCGGATTACAGGCAACTCTCGCTCCAACTGTTTCACGTGATCGTGTAGTCGCGCAAGCAGCGATAGCTCCTCCACCTTTGAACGTGGTCGCGCCACAGTTTCATCGACGAGGAGAGTCAGGAGTACCACTCGAAGGACCCTATTACAGCCAAGGCAAGAGGCAGATAAGACCAACCATCCATCAATAAAAGGAAAATGTATATTCAAAATTCAGCAAGTATCAAAAGGGATACCCCCATAGAATACAGTTCAGCAATGTAAAACTAGGCTATTACACAAGGCAACTAGGAAATGCTCTTCTTTTTCACTTTCAACTTTGGGGGCTTCCTCGAATCTGTGGCAGTCTCCGATGCCACAGACTTCCTAGTTGTAGTCCCAGATGCCGTAGCCTTTGCCGCCTTCACTCGCCGCAGCTCCGCCGAGTAATTGGCGACTATATCAATGAGCCAAGGCCCATAATTACTTCAACTAGTGGCGAAAGGCTGGAAAACTATCTGCTGGCCATCTGCAGTGACCGACATCACCAAGGAGATTTCGCTGGGATCCAGTTCCATGCCGTGGGCTTGCGCCATCGCGAGTCCCATGGTCGCTCCAACTGCCCGCTGCGAGTTCTTGAAGTCCATTGGCACACCTTCTGCGAAGGATTCTTCGAGGTCATCAAGATTTTCAATCAGTTTGGCCTTGGGGACCATTTCCTCCCAAGACGGTTCAGCATGCCTTTGGCTCTCTCGAGTAAGTCCTTGGCAGAGACGCTGCGGTCCTCGACTACAGCCATGGCGCCGGCCAAAGCATCTGGACGGGCCAGGCCTAGGCGTCAAAATCCACACCGGCGACATCTGCAAAATACACATGTGAAGCATTATAATGAAGGGAAAGTACACGACAAGTGCAAGCGAGACAGTGTCATACCTGAAAGCACTTTCGCTACCGAGAAGAGCTGTTCTACGAACACCTTTTCCCTCTCAGCAGTGGAGGAGCACAAACTTTCCTCTTGCTTTTGCGATTCCTTAAGAGCCTCTACTGCCTCGTCGTGTTTCTTCTCCGCCGCGGCAAGTCCCTTCTTGAGGGAAGTGACGCGACGAAGAAGCTCGTTATGCTCACCTACAAGAGACAAAAATGGCAAAACCTGAGCTCACCAACCTCTAAACAAGAGGAGCGGAAAGAAAAGTATAAAGCTAACCTTGGAAGGCACAGTGGTGATTTTCTAGCAAAGCATGCTGTCGACCCAAAGAAATGATCTGCTCGGCAAGGCGAGTAGAATCCTTCACAATAGGCTACAAGACAAAAGAAGCAGTGTGAGCATCAAAACACAAAAATCGAGTGCCAACGGCACAAAGAAAACTCACGTATTCCTCCAGGGACTTCGAAGATTCCTTCAGAATTGACGTCCGGGTAACAACTTGATGCTCCCTAGCATGGGGGAGCTCGAGGAATTAGCACCAGAGTCGGCCGCCATCGGAGGAGAAGGAGACTGTACCACCACCTCCTTGTTCTTGGAGTCTGCGACTCTGGACTCCTTGACAAATTGGCAGTCATCGGAGGATGACGACGCCGTTTGACTACAAAAATACCCAGCACCACTTCCAAATGGAAAGACTTTGAGAAAGACAAGACAAACTCGCAAATATGAAGACTTACCCGTTAAAATTCTTGAGATCAAAGGAATCACCAGACGACTCCTTTGGCAACCTCAGTTTCTTCCGTGAAGGAGGAGCCTGGCGTGCACATGCACGACATGGATTGGCTCCTCCAAAGTAGTAGGAGGATCCTCCGGCATCATCGGTGAGGAAGCGTCTGAATCCTCGCTACAGGAACGCTTGCGAGTCCCGTGCCCACTAGACTCAGGGGCTTCCTGCTCCTCTCCAATAGGGACGGTGGAGCCCGACTCGTCCTCTTCTTCCACTTCGCGTGGAATTATTCCTTCAGGCCGAGGAGGCAAATTGGCGGCCACTTTCCAGTCCTACAATCAAAACACGCGTCAGTATACAAAACACCTAATAGGCAATCAAAAATCAAGAAAACTTCAAAGAGAAATCCACCTCAAGCGGAGGATTGCTGGCACAGAATGGAGGCACGACTAAGTCACCCGGGAGATCCTCCTTGGTGGTGTACTTGGTCAGCAGTCGAAACCTCCTGTCCACTTCACCAGAAGAAATGCCCTCCGCATATATGCGAGTGACATCACCAGTACCAATCCAGCAATACATCAGATGCACCCTAGCCTGCAGAGGCTGTACTCGGCGACGCATCCAAGTGCGAATGAGCTCTGCGCCGCCTACTTCTTTGCCTATGCGTTTTTCGAGGTCGCAGACACGCTGATCCATCGTCTCTATTTCCTCGACTTCGTCGGGCATCACAACATTTTTCCAGGATCTCCTCCTCTTGCGGGCTGCCACCGGATCAAAGGGCACGAGTCTGTAGTGCTCTCCATCGGCCTTCTGGTCGCGGATGTAGAATCACTTCTCCCTCCATCCTTGGACAGACGCAGTGAGATTGATGGAGAAATAGGTGACACTGGAGTCGACATGGATTCCGCAGCCTCCTATATCATAGACTACCGAAGCCGAAGCCAACTGGCGTTTGAGCTTAAAGAGTTTTTTGAAGAGGCTGGAGTGTGGCTCGATTCCAAGCCAGCACTCACAAAGAGTAATGAAGCAGACGATGTAGAGGATAGAGTTGGGGATAGCTGGTGCAGCTGGAGCCCGTAGAAGCAAAGAAGACCCCTAACAAACGAATGAAGGGGGAGAGAAAGACCTGCGAATGATGAACACAAGGAATATCACTCGAAAACCCACAGGAGGACTGGGGATTACCTCATCATCAGGAACGCGAGAGTCATCCTCCGCGGCAGGGAGTGCTCCATCCTGGCGCTGGGTGAATTGCTCTGATGGCTTGATAATGGATGGGCGCCATGACCCATTGGTGACACGAGTCCCCACACCCTTCTTCTTTCTAGCTCCGGCGGCAGCACTAGTGCCCGAGGCGGCGGCACCTTTCTTCTTGGCCGCAATAGCGGTAGCCGCCGACCCATCTGGAGCTTGTGGTGCGAGCGCAAGAAGTAGCTCAGGAATGTACGAAGTTGGTCCAGCACCACACAGGAGGACGAGAGCAATGGAATAACAAGCGCAACAATGGCGGAAGTGCGTGAGCAAGAAGATGTGGGGAAATTACTGCACAATGAGCCTCTACTTAACCTCGTCACAGATGCCATCGAACGGCCAGGAGAAAATCAACCCGGTGCGTGGCAGAAATCGACGTTGATGCGTGGCAAGGGTAAACCACGAACCATCGCCCCACTGCTCCCATTATACGCGAGAATCGAGGAGACATAGTTAAAACATAGATTACGCACGCCTGGTCAAATCCAAGTCAGAAAATGGGACCCACTACTCGTCACATCCCGTCAAAACCGTTGACGCAGGTATGTGAGGTCATCTCATCGTCAGCGCTGACGTCATTAACTCCAGCAGGAGCACCTTTTGACTACTTTAGTCCTTACTCAAGTCTTCGACTCGACCAAGCACTCGGGGGCTACTCCTAACAAGAGCGCTGGTAGCACACCCGAGGAATTTTCTGAGACATGCAAACATTTTTTCAATATATTTTCCTCTCAAGAACCCTTCAATAGAATCAATGATTCGACTGTGAACTTAGGGTTACTCCCATAGGGAGCGCTGAAAGCACATTCGACTGAAACAAGCAAAAGACGATAGAAGTCGTAAAGTACTTATAGTCCCCACTCGAGTCTATGACTCGAGTAGGCACTCGGGGGCTACTCCCATAGGGAGCGCTGTTCGTGCATCCTATGATTTTTTTCTTACACACAACTGCGTGTTGACTACGTCCACACTCGAAAGCATTGGCGACTCCTCCTCATAACTTCCTTGCAAAGAGAATATGTCTCCTGGGCCACCCGAATCTTCTTCGCGATGACAAAATTCGAATGTCGCGTCTATGATGCGAAGATAAGACCTGAATAAGGCTTGGCAACGCACCTGGTGCACTCTACTAGAAACAATCTGTAGCTGCAGGTACGATGAAATATGCCTTGACGGACGCGTCGAGTGCTTACAATTATATATTGGGATTCGAACTCTATAAGACCTCCACGGCCTGAGTTGAATTACGCTAGCACTTTTCCGGATTCGAGTCCAGGGACTCGAATTTGAGTAGATTGTGTTGTTTTTCCCTAAGGCAGTTAACTGATTCCGATACATCGGATGAATTAGGCACGTATATCAATAATCCCTATGGAATTAATCAAAGCCTTCAAAAATAGATGCTTGGCTGTGCACTCGAAAGACTTCATTAGTCTCTGCTCGAATCTGCGATTCAACCGGACACTCGGGGGCTACTGACATGGGCATACCTTATAGGTACTCGAGTTTAGCATATACGGTCCAATCTTGTAGAAGTCCACGGTGTTACCAAGGCCCAATCGAGGATTCAGGTGACCGAAGGAGACTCCGACTACTTGCGACACACGACAAGATCAAAGATAGAAAGTTTAAAGGAAAAACCCTAACTTGTAACCAACTCGACCTGCTATCCCGAGACCTAGCCTATCTATATAAAGGCTAGGAGGGGCGACGAGGAGGACAATCACAACCCTAGCTTCAACAACCTCGCCAGATCGCATCTGCGCACCCCCTGTAACTTTCGATTCCCTCGATAATTCCAAGAGCAGAGATGCAGGAGTAGGGTCCTCTATGAGGCCTAAACCTGGGTAAACCTTGTGTCCCTGTGTGCTTGTTTGCTAGCCGATTGATGCCTCCAATGCTCCCTCCTCCAAAACCCAAGTCCATAATAATGGGCATTGATGAGTCTAACCCTCATCAAAACCCTAATCGATCGATGAGCTAAAGTTGATTGATCGAAACAACCAAAGAACAAGACAGTCCCAATTAGATAAACATGAATTTATTGAAAAAACCAAGCACAAGAAAATCCTAGTCAAAGGGAGAAGCATTTATATCGAGGAAACCATCACCGTAGAGAGGAATAATGCCTCGCTCTTGCTCCGCCATCTTGCACTCATTATCGCATGTCGCTGCCTCGAGCATCTCCTCCTCTACCTCCGCCAACTGATGAAGATTCTCCGAGAGGGATTTGGCAAGCGTACTAGGATTAGAACAGAGAGTGTGTTTGGGGGAAGCGAGGGGCAAGTATCCTCGAGCCTTAGGCTGTTGTGGTCCAAACAAGACACCAATACATACTTGCCATGTTAGTGACGCGTGTTTGACTAGTCACCACTATGAGACCAAATGAAAAACGCCCAGTCAAATCCATGGCGCAATCAATTATGCCCTCTTTCACCTACCACGACTTAGTTTTCGGCCGTTGCATCTTCCCAACTACCACGGTGTAATTTTTTGATGGTACCGGATCTACCACGGCAACAAGAGTGCATGCACCATTCGCTACCTCCAGATTGTCATCTGGTGGTTAACCAACTTTTGCAGGTATTTTTTGCTTGTGATGCCCCCAAAAAGTGTTAGGGACAAGGTGTATTTTTATAGTGCCATGCAATCAGTATATAAATAACCATCGAGAGTTTAAAAAATGTAACTTCTTGCTAAGAATTTGCATATAGACAAAATTTACCCAGTTTTGAAAACATCGTATAAAATAAATAAAAAACAATAAACAAGACTTGTGCATGGTGTCCTATTACATGTATTACTTGACATGAAAATTTCGAAACATGTGTTTTGACAACTTTTGAAAAACAAATGATCTGCTGCTTCACAACATTGGTCTACCATGTATACATGAACATTATTCTTCGATTTCAACTCGAACAACCAAGGTCATGCCATATAAACATCATAGTTTATGATATAGATCAAACATTTGGTAGATGGATGCACCTTGGCATAGTAAACAATGCTACCAGTGGGAGTTCCCAGTTATTAGGAAATAAACATTTCAATTTTCCATGTTACATGAGTGTTTTCTTTCTGTAAAGAAAGTAATATGGCCTGGAATGCCGGGACCCTAGTTTTCAGATAGAGTGGACCATGTTTTAGTTATGATTCCCATGTTCTGTGAGTTTTCAAGCTTCCTATCTAATTTCACCGACTTAAATGACTTTATATCTATTTGTAAAAATTAGGACAACTTTGAACTACAAGTAAGAGTTGATTGCTCTTAAATTCTGCACAAAATAGTTTTAGGGTGCCAAGGAGTCATATATCAAAAACCATAGAGTTTTGAAAGGTTCAACTTCTTGCTACGAAAATGGTCATACCAAAAAAATTGACCCGTTTTGAAAAACAAAATGAAAATAACTAGTGCATGGCATCCTCTTATGTGTAGTAGTTGCCATGAAAGATAGTAAACATGAGTTCCGACAACTCCTAAAAAACCTTTTTCAAAATATGGCCTACCATTTACTTGTAGGAACATTCTTTGTTTTCAAGCCGAATGACCAAGGTTATGGCTATCTACATCATGGTTCTGATAGAAATGTTATTTTGTGAAGCCAGTACGAAGAATATGGCTCCAATGTGACCACCCCAATTTTCTCTCCTCCAAAAGGTGACGCTGCATATGTTTGTGTATTTAGTCTTGAACTCATGCATCACATTCCCTAGTTTTGGTATAGTATTGGTGTGATACCAATGCAACATGGATGCATGAGTACAATAGCATCTAGCTCTCATGTTCAGGCTAATTAAACATGTTGCATGTTGGTGCATCTTTCTCTATGACTAGATGCAACATTAGTATATATATTGTGAATAATATTTGTATTAATATTAATCAACACCATCATAAAAGGTAGAATTCTAATAAGTACATCTCGGTTAGTGTTAGTGGCCTTGATAGTAAAGATAATCTTTGGAAGATATAAACACACAATACTATAAAAGATTTTTTTAATAGGTCCGACATCCGCGTACAACGAGAGAAACATTGTGCCTCTCTTCATGTTCCTCTGCCGATCCACTTGCTAGCATCACAGTCCCTCTCCACACCCACATAAAAGTAGAAACCGTTAACCCATCCCCACTAACCTTCTATAGTGAACAAATAAACTTTAATGCCACTTTTCATCGAAACCACATTCGGCAGTTTGCCTGCCTAGAGCGACGAGGTGCAAGATATCTGAGCGCTACAACTAGGCAATGGGATGGGGGAACCTCCACTATGGGCTAGTGAGCAACGTCACCAACCGCGCCGATCTCCTGAGCACCAGTCACCTCCCTCACAACATGGTTGGAATATGCCGAGGGATTCCACAAGATCCTGATCTCCCATTCAATTTACCGACCCTACTACACTCTGACCCCTGGACATGGACATTCGATCGCTACGATAAGGTAAAATCAATTTCTGCATGTTTTTTTAGGATTCAAGTCCTTATGTTCTTTCCCGTGGATTGCATTTGGATCAAACAAATGGTGCTAGCAAAATTCGTATGGACTAGGTTGGTTTCCTATGCCCAAATCCGTAGGAATTGGAATATCCACTTGATGGCTCAATGCACGGCGCACAGAAAAGTGCTGGTGCGTGGTTGATGTAGAGCTCGTTGTGAACCCCAAGAGGAAGGTATGATGAGCACAGTAGCAAGTTTCCCCCAGTTATGAAACCAAGGTTTAATCGAACCAGTAGGAGCAAGGAAACACCCCAATGGTGTTACTAGCTGAGCTTTGGCAGGGCGTACTACCGGTGCTAGTAGCAACGTGGAGACCTGCACAACACAACCATAGAACTTTGTCCCCAACTTGCGATGAGGTTGTCAATCTCACCGTGTTTTGCGGAAAACAAAGGATTAAACGTATCGAATGGAAAGAAGTAATAGTTTGCAGAAAGTAAACACAAAGCAGTAAAAGATTGTAGATTGTATGTAAAAGACAAGGACCGGGATCCATAGTTCACTAGAGGTGGCTCTCCTTAAGATAGATAACATGCTGGGTGAACAAATTACAGCAGGGCAATTGACAAACACCGAGAAAGCAATACATGCATATACTAATCATCTTGACTCCTTTGAGACTTGATTGGGCATTACAACATAATACGTAGACCGCCATCCAACTGCATCTATGACTAATAATCCACCTTCAGGTTATCACCCGAACCCCCTCCAGTATTAAGTTGCAAGCAACACATTATTGCTTTACGAACTACGTGTAAAGTAAACAATACGATTGTTCTATGAACAAAGGATTGTTGTTTTCTCCCTAGTAGCAACAACACATCTAGTACCTTAGAGATTTCCGTCACTTCCCCAGATTACCAGAGGCATGAACCCACTATCGAGCATAAATACTAACTCTTGGAGTTGCTAGCATCTACTTGGCCAAGATAGCTACTAACAACGGAAAGCATGCAAGTTCACAAATAACAAACACATGATAGAATCAATAATCAATCTGAAATAGCATTTCAATATCCATCGGATCCCCGCAAACACAACATGCAGAATTACAAATAGATGATCTTGATCATGAACGGAGCTCACAAGATCTAAACATGAAAGCACAAAGGAGGAGAATCAGCCATCTAGCTACTACATGGATCCGTAGTCCAAGGGTGAACTACTCACGCATCACACCGGAGGCTTGCATGGTGATGAAGAAGGCCTCCAGGGTGAATTCCCCTCTCCGGCAGGGTGCCGGGAAGAGCTTTAGATCCCTCCCGATGTACGGATGGAGATGACAGCGGCTATAGACTCTTTCGTGGATTTTTGATTGGGTACTTAGGGTTTTCGTCCCGACGGCATCTTATAGGCGGAAGAGGAGGCCGAGGGGGTGCCAGGGCTGGCCACACCACCCCCTGGCGCGGGCCAGGCCTGGCCGCGCGGCCAGGTAGTGTGGTGGCTCCCTGGCCCTTCTCCGTCTCGTATTCTGGCACTTGATGACTTCCAGAAAAATAGGCACTTTGGCTTTTGTCCCGTCCAATTCCGAGAATATTCATTTTCTGACTTTCCTGGAACCAAAAATAGCAGAAAACAGGCAGTTGGCACTATCGCTCTTGTTAATAGGTTAGTCCAAGAAATCATATAAAAAGTACTCCAAAGTTGGAACAAAACACAAGAAAGTGGATAAAACCAAGCATGGAATCAAAAATTATAGATACATTTGCAATGTATCAACATCCCCAAGCTTAACTCCTGCTCGTCCTCGAGTAGGTAAGTGATAAAAAGAAAGAATAATTTTTGAGGTGACATGCACCATCAAAGACTTGATCAAAGTATTTGCAAAACATTCAAAGCTGGGATGATAGTACTTCAATCATAACATGAAAGACAAAGTTCTAGCAATAAGCAAAGAAACTACGATGCAACATGAAAAGGCATAAACAAAAGATTCATGAATAACAATGCTTTGCAAGACGTTTGTTTGCTTCACATAAACAAAACATAGCATAATAGCATTCAGCTTGTCCCTCAATAGAGTAGCAAATATAAATGCATAGGACACCTTCAAAGTTCATAAGAGTGACTAGATACAATAGTTTAAAACAAGCAATATCAAAGTATGCATCAATCAACTAGTCTTGGGACAATGCACATAGAACTAAGAATGGCCACTATGCTCTCAAAGTAGGTGCATAAAGATAGAAGGTGGAGACTCAATATAATGGTGGAAGAAAGGCCTTTTTTTAAAAGGAAGTAGGGATTCAAGTCTCATAAAGAGCTTCCGAAAATTATGGTACTTATAGCTTTCAGCTCTCATTGCCCCTATCATAAGCATCTTGAAGTGATTAAGGTTAAAGTGAACAAACTATGGTGTACATGCTTGACGAAGTATAAGTTAGAAATCTCATGTCCCTTGTATACAAGGGCCGCTCCTCATGCTACTCAAGTTTAGTCACCGGTAAGTTCTTGTCATTGTATGTATATGTGTATCATAGAGAACCGCCAATGGGGTACCCCTTGCCCGATGATACGGAAGAATCCCCATATAAAAATGAGAAGGCAAGCAGACAACGAGCATCTCATCAATCTTCTTATTTACCATGGGAATATGGTCCTTTTTTTGCTCTCTTTCCTATTTTCATAGTATCTTTTTTTCTCTTTTCTCATTTTTCTCAATATAGGACTCTTTTTTTATAAGAAGAATGCTTCATAGACAGCTCATTATGGTTACGCTGTAGGTTTCCACCATGTCAGCATGGATTAGACCAGCGGCCCAGGCGTTTCTCTAACACATATACATAACTCCATGGACTTACAAGCTCCCCTTTCATTTCACACCGATGACATCCATATACAAAAGAGCATGATATCAACTAGGTACAAGTACCAAGTGCAATGTTGAAAGCGTTCCCCATGAAAGCATGGTTCTGCTAATTCCCAACAAATAAGTGCAAGCATATACAACACAGAAGACACAATGGTTCAAGTTTATTAAGGGCAAGAAAAGTAAAGTGTGCCATCAAGTTCGTGAGAGCTTTAATCATTAGTTTTCTCATAACAAGTTTAATTTGGAAGATAAAAAAAAGCATGAATATACTTGGAATAGCATAAGCTAGTAGGTAGGTATGGTGGACTCTTTGGAATAACTTGGTTTAGGAAGTTGGATGCATGAGTGGAACTCATACTTGGTTGTGGAGGCTAGCAAAAGACTGGGAGCGATAAACTAAGAGAGCAATAATGGCCATAATCATGCAGAGCGACAAAACATCATTGATCAAAGCATAAAGTGATACTACCAGTTGAAAACTAAAGGATCATAAAGGCTATGGTGACTTGAGATAGTCATAACATGGTGTGAGCATGCGCCAAGTCAACCCAAATAAAGCATCAAAGGAGAATACCACTATACTATGCTTTAATATGCTAAAACAACGCATGTTCATCCAAGGCACATTAAGCAATCTCAATTGTTTATAACAAGTCATGCTACATCAAAGAATACTATGCATAAAGCCAAAACAATATCAAGCATGGCATGACAAAGCATAGGCCACAGTCAAAAACAAGCTCTCTTTACCACATAAGCATGAACTTTCCTAGTCTTTTCCAAACCAAACCAAACTATTTGCAAACCAATGTATGAAAGAGGGGGTCCAACCAATTTATTCAGAAAAATAAGCAAACCAAGAAAATGAAAAACCAAAACAAAAACAAAAAAGAAGACGCTCCAAGAAAAACACAACTGTGCATGAAACAATAAAAATGAAGTGTTTGGAAGAAACCTAGGATTTTTACTGATGAAGAAGGAGATGCCTTCGGCATCCCCAAGATTTGAAGCTTGTACTTCTTGGATATTTCTTGGGGTGACACGCATGGCATCCCTAAGCTTGAGCTTTAGTCTATCCTTCATCTCATTACTCATTCCTTCCATACACCTGAAATTTTTCCTTCATACAAAACTTCACACAATCTTTATTAGCAACATTAGTGCACTCAAGATAAATAAGTCTTAAGGTTCAGTTCTTACACCAAATAAACTTCCATTAGAAAACTAGCTACTGTAGCACTTCCCTCAAAAATCTCAGTTCCCCAAAAGAACTCAAAAAGGAACCAACAAGAAGCAAATGCAGAAAATGGCAGAAATCTGTCAAAGCAGACCAGTAGGTAAAGACGATTTTTTCGAAGACCTTCTGTTGCTCAAATCAAAAAGTGTTGAACTAACGAAAGTTAGATAACAACCTGGGGCAGAAGCACAAAAATTTACGCCTCAAAAAGACGTTCAGGGATTTTACACGAATTTGTACGGTGAAGAACAAAAATCTATTTCGGGACAGCAACTTTCCCAATTATTACTTCACTCTCATTAGAGGTTACTCTTGTCACACAAAAAGGAAATAAAAAGGATAAGGAGCGGTTATTACAGAGCTAATAACTTCCAAGACTCATCTAAAACTTTTGGGTTATCTCCCAATAAGTACTTTTCTTTAACGCCTTTAAGTTAGGTATAAGAAGCAAAGAAAGAATCAAGTGTTCTCAAATGAAGAAGCATTAAGACCAAATTTTGATTTCATAGGAGAAGCAAAAGAAATTTTTCTCTTTTTAGGGAAGTGTTCTATACCTTTCTTGAGTGGGAGTTGATATTTAATGGTGCCTTCTTTCATATCAATAATGGCACTAACAGTTCTAAGAAAAGGTCTTCCCAAAGTAATAGGACAAGAAGCATTGCATTCAACATCCAAAACATAGAAATCAACGGGGACATAGGAATTGTTAACCATAATAAGAACATCATTAAGACTCCCCATGAGTTTATTTTTAGCATTATCATCAAGTGGGACATTCAAATAACAATCTTCAAGTGGAGGCAAATCAAGCATATCATAAATCCTTCTAGGCATAATAGAAACACTACTATCAAGATCACATAAAGCTTTAAAATCAAAGTCATGCACTTTCATATTAACTATGGGTTCCCAACCATCTTCTTGTTTAATAGGAATAGAAGCTTTATGTTTCATCTTTTCTTCTTTAATATTTTCGAGAGCATCAGTAATGTGTTTTGTAAAGGCCATGTTCATAGAACTAGCATTAGGACTTTTAGCAAGCTTTTGTAGGAACTTAATAACTTCAAACATATTGCAACCATCAAGATCAAAATCAAATTTATCATCTAAAGTAGTAGAACTATTACTAGCCTCAACACTAGTGGTGGTAATACTAGAAACACTAATGTTTCTAGCAATTTCATCTTCTCTTTCCCACTTAGCATGTAATTCAGCTACTAGTCTAACATTTTCATCTATTCTTACTTGTATAGCATTAGTAGCTGCAAAGGGATTCTCATTAGTTTTAGGTTTAGCAGCCATTTTATTAATCAATGAAGATTGAGCTTCAGACAAAGATGATATATTTCTTTCAGCATTGGAGAGTTTCAATTGTAAACTAGGAATTTCCCTATTCATACTCTCAAGTTGATGGCTAATGTTCTTCAAAATGGTAGATTGTTCCTCCATAGTTTTAGTGAATAGCTTATTTTGCTCATATTGCATTTGCATGAAGTTTTTAGTGGCTCTTTCAACTTCTAAAATTCTTCCTTCACTAGGTAAGCCAGGTTTACCATTATAGCCATAAGTATTATTAGGAGGGTAAGGCGTATAATTGTTATTACCATAAGCATTGTTGCCAAAATTGTTATTTCTTATGAAGTTCACATCAACTTGCTCTTCTTGAGCAACCAAAGAAGCCAAAGGAACATTATTTGGATCAATATGGGCTTTCCCATTCACAAGCATAGACATAATAATATCAATCTTATCACTCAAGGAGGAAGTTTACTCAATAGAATTTACCTTCCTACCTTGTGGAGCTCTCTCAGTATGCCATTCAGAATAATTAACCATCATATTGTCCAGAAGTTTTGTTGCAGCACCCAAAGTGATGGTCATAAAGGTACCTCCAGCAGCAGAATCCAATAGGTTCCTTGAAGAATAGTTCAATCCTGCATAAAAGGTTTGGATGATCATCCAAGTAGTCAATCCATGAGTGGGACAATTCTTAACCAAAGATTTCATTATTTCCCAAGCTTGAGCAACATGCTCATTATCAAGTTGTTTAAACTTCATTATTTCACTTCTCATAGATATAATCTTAGCAGGAGGATAGTATTTTCCAATGAAAGCATCTTTGCATTTAGTCCAAGAATCAATACTATTCCTAGTTAAGGAATTCAACCATTCTTTAGCTTTTCCTCTCAAAGAGAAAGGAAACAATTTCAGTTTAATAATATCACCATCTATATCCCTATGCTTTTGCATTTCACAAAGTACAACAAAGTTATTTAGATGGGAAGCAGCATCTTCATTACCAATACCAGAAAATTGTTCTCTCATAACAAGATTGAGCAAAGCAGGTTTTATCTCAAAGAAAGTATCTTCAAGCACAGGTGGAGCAATAGGTGTGCTCATAAAATCATTGTTGTTGGTGCTAGTGAAGTCACACAACTTAGTGTTTTCAAGAGTAGTCATTCTTTTTGGTTTTCAAATAATAAAGCAAACTAGTAAAACTAATTTTTTGTGTTTTTTGATAAAAAAACAAGCAAACAAAGCAAAAAGAAACTAAGCAAAACAAAAATAACAAAGTAAAGAGATTGATTATGAGGGACTCCCCTTGTGAAGATGCCCTTGACTCCCCGGCAATGGCGCCAGAAAAATGCTTGATGGCTCAATGCACGGCGCCCAGAAAAGTGCTGGTGCGTGGTTGATGTAGAGCTCGTTGGGAACCCCAAGAGGAAGGTATGATGAGCACAACAACAAGTTTCCCTCAGTTATGAAACTAAGGTTTAATCGAACCAGTAGGAGCAAGGAAACACCCCAATGGTGTTACTAGCTGAGCTTTGGCAGGGCGCACTACCGATGCTAGTAGCAACGTGGAGACCTGCACAACACAACCACAGAACTTTGTCCCCAACTTGCGATGAGGTTGTCAATCTCACCGTGTTTTGTGGAAAATAAAGGATTGAACATATCGAATGAAAAGAAGTAATAGTTTGCAGAAAGTAAATACAAAGCAGTAAAAGATTGTAGATTGTATGTAAAAGACAAGGACCGGGAGCCACAGTTCACTAGAGGTGGCTCTCTTTAAGATAGATAACATGCTGGGTGAACAAATTACAACGGGGCAATTGACAAACATCGAGAAAGCAAATTATGCATATACTAATCATCTTGACTCCTTTGAGACTTGATTGGGAATTACAACATTATACATAGACCGCCATCCAACAACATCTATGACTAATAATCCACCTTCAGGTTATCATCCAAACCCCCTCCAGTATTAAGTTGCAAGCAACAGATTATTGCTTTACGAACTGCATGTAAAGTAAACAATACAATTGTTCTATAAACAAAGGATTGTTGTTTTCTCCCTAGTAGCAACAGCACATCTAGTACCTTAGAGATTTCTGTCACTTCTCCAGATTACCAGAGGCATGAACCCACTATCGAGCATAAATACTAGCTCTTGGAGTTGCTAGCATCTACTTGGCCAAGATAGCTACTAACAACGGAAAGCATGCAAGATCACAAATAACAAAGACATGATAGAATCAATAATCAATCTAAAATAGCATCTCAATATCCATCGGATCCTCGCAAACACAACATGCAGAATTACAAATAGATGATCTTGATCATGAACGGAGCTCATAAGAGCTAAACATGAAAGCACAAAGGAGGAGAACCAGCCATCTAGCTACTACATGGATCCGTAGTCCAAGGATGAACTACTCACGGATCACACCGGAGGCTTGCATGGTGATGAAGAAGGCCTCCAGGGTGAATTCCCCTCTCCGGTAGGGTGCCGGGAAGAGCTTCAGATCCTTCCCGATCTAGGGATGGAGATGACGGCGGCTATAGACTCTTTCATGGATTTTTGATTGGGTACTTAGGGTTTTCGTCCCGAGGGCATCTTATAGGCGGAAGGCGAGGCCGAGGGGGTGCCAGGTTTGGCCACACCACCCCCTGGCGCGGGCCAGGCTGGGCCGCGCGGCCAGGTGGTGTGGTGGCCCCCTAGCCCCTCTCCGTCTCGTATTCTGGCACTTGATGACTTTCGGAAAAATAGGCACTTTGGCTTTTGTCCCGTCCAATTCCGAGAATATTCATTTTCTGACTTTCCTGGAACCAAAAACAACAGAAAACAGGCAGCTGGCACTGTGGCTCTTGTTAATAGGTTAGTCCAAGAAATCATATAAAAAGTACTCCAAAGTTGGAACAAAACACAAGAAAGTGGATAAAACCAAGCATGGAACGTCAAAAATTATAGATACATTTGCAATGTATCACCACTTGAACCTTATTTTAGACTATCAAGTGCCTAGGATCGAGACACTTATCATGTGTTTCATCCAAACAATCATTCATGTAGTTTTCATATGTTTTACAATCTCCTATTTTGCATAGGCAATCCTATGACATTCTTGTGTTATTCCAATTTTTGCATTTTTCAATCTTGCGATCCAAATACTTTTTCTTTGGTGTCGCCCCTCTCCTCTAAACATACGGAACTAAAAACACAAGAACGATCAAGATTGGTTGATACCCCTAACTGAAGGGGTATCGACCAATCTTGGTCGCCCTTGTCTTTTAAGTTTCATGTGTTTAGAGTGGAGGGGGAAGACTGAACCACACCTCAAGGAATGCATGTGCAAAACAAAGACTGATAAACATAGGAATTCTGTAAAACTTGATTTTTTGGTTTACAATAATAGGAAAAACACGGGATTCCTAATAAACATGGTCAATTCAATGTCAAAGCACATGGGATAGTATAATTTGGATGTTATTGTGTCTCTTGGGATCTCGTTCTCGTTCTTCATGGCTAGGAATTTTAGAAGGAGTTCCAAGTTGGATAGGAAGAATTTCATAGGAATTTTGAAGGATTCTAAGTCATCTTAGGAATTTTTCCTATGGAACCCATGTTTGTTTGCATGGTTTATTCATCACATTTCTGCATATGTTCGAATAAGTAGTTTTTCGCAAATCTAGCTAACCACTTTTCCTTTTGTGGAACACCATGCATGCCTAGAGATATCTGAAGAAAATCTATTACAGGGAATTGACACATTGCTGATGCCACTAGAAAATCCAATAGTAGAATATTTTGTACCAGTTGATGATGACAAACCTGGAACTTGGGATGATGAAGTATTTGAAAACAAGGTGGGTGCATGCCACTTCCGTGGAATCTGAGGGTGCATGGTTCGATGGGCAAAGGACCTACGTCTCCTAGGCCCGGGGAACTGGGGTACTATAACATCCCAGCATTAGAGGCTAGAAATAAGCAGAGATGAGGTGTCTGCATTGCATTCATGCATAGAAAATCTGAATAATTTTCACGCTTTTGATTAAAACTTGTCAAAGTGATTGAAACTTCTCTTAACTTGATGGAACTGAAGTAGATCATCAAGTCAAGTGTGATAAGTTTCATTATGATATTTGCTAAAACCTTATATTGGGTAAATGTGAATTGATATATGGGTAGATAAAATGGAATAAAAACTAAAACAATAACACATTATTTAAGGATTAAATACTAGATCTTCTATAGATCATATCAGGGTACTCGTTACAACAATTCCTAGATACCAAATCAAGTATAAAACTCAAGTAAAATAAATTCAATAACTAATCTTGATGTACATACTTTTTATAATAATTCCTACTATGAGCATCATGGTAGTTCTTAAACACTAACTATTTATCACATATAGAGTAGGAAGAATATATAACCAATGCTCTTCATCACATATCTTTCTTACCATCTTAATCCTTGTCATTCCTTCTAAGTTATGTTCTAAGATTAGTTTATAAAAAATGTTGGGTTATCAATTGTTGACCTATCAATTGTTGACCTTTCAAATCTTAACCTACTGTTGTTTTTTCCAAATCTTTGAAGTAATTAATATAAAATAAAGGAAACCTGATATGATAGAATTTGAAATCATCTATAGGATGAGAGTCTTAGAAGAAATCAACCTATTTTATAGTTGGAGGAGTTAACTCACTCATGAGTTGACTAGAAGAATTATGTAGAGCTAAGAGTGAGCTGATAACTAGGAGTTAACTCAATCCTTGATGAACTAGAGGATTTAGCATGAGTTAAGATACATTGGTAAGATAAAATCATAAGGAAGTGTTTCAAGGATTAAGTTATTAAGGAGTAGTCTTATTAAATCAAGTTAGTATAACCATGGAGTAAGATTCTTAGTAAAATAGAACTTCTTAGGGAATAGCTATAATACAAGTGTAGTACTTAGTTGAGAATAGACTTTAACTATACATTTAGAAACCTGAGCTTTGTGTGATTAAATGATTGTGGTCATTATTCTCATGTTACTTGGGAGTAATTGACCAAGTGTTGTAGTGTTAACATTAATATAGTAAGCTAATTCAAACCTTAAATAGTTAATATATCCTAGCTTGTTCATCGGAAGTCAAGCTACTGTATGATGAAGTATGGCACATAAGTTACATGGAGTAGTTGAAGCCATGGTATAATGACCAGGCCCATATGTGAGCAACACTAGATTATAGAAGTAGTATCATCCAACTTAGAATTAGTGATATATACCTAGGTTGTGATGTGGGTTGTGGTAATACAATCCCTTGGATGTATGTTGGTGATTATATGATGATAAAGGAGTTGGTAGATAGAGTTACACTACAAGAAAAGTTTCCTTCCGCAATAATTTGGCCCGATGGTCATCGTAGAAGGCACGTCTTCCGCGATGAATTTCTCGGCTCGACCGTGGCCGATGGAAAACTTTCTTTCTGGTTTCATAGCCCTCTACTACGACGAAACCGCTAAAAACATGGAGGAAGCTCGGCCAACGCGTGGCAGAAGCAAGATTTTCGTTTCCTCGTGCGATGTTGACTCGCCAAAGTCTTTTGAGGCGTGTGGGTCCTGGACGTTAGTATCTCCAGCGGACCATACTTTTCGGTCACGCCTCCCTGATTTGAACTCCATGCGTGGGCCCAGGCCCCATGCCGCCAACCCCGCCACCTACTGCGTGGGCCCCACCCCAGCCCGCGTCTGCCTCTCCCTCCTCTCTCCCCACCAACCCCGGCGCAATCCCCTCCTCCTTCCTTGCATCTCCTAGCTCGATCTCCTTGCCGCCGTGCTCTCCCTAGCCTCGGCCGCGCCGCCCGGCCTCCCGGTGCTCCGCCCGAGCCGCCCTCCCTCTCCCTGTAGACGCCGCATGCTCTCTACCCGCCGCTGGCCTTCCTCCACCGCCTCCCTCTTCTTCCCTACCACTGGCCGCCTCCACAAATCGCCCCCGAGCTTGCCCCCGTGTGTCCTCCCCTCTCCCCGGGCCTGCAAGCTCCGTCGGCCCGCTCTGTCATGGCACGGCCGTCACCGGTGCCGACCTTGCTGCGGTCCTCTTCATCCCCGTCGACGGCCTCCTGCGGCCGCCTCCCTGGAGCCGCATTGCCGGCCGCCCCTTCCCTCTGCAACGAGCCCTGTCGCCTAGTGCCCCTTCCGGCCGCCACCAGTACCGGATTCCTCGCCAGCGAGCTGTTCATGGTCACCGTCACCTCTCCCTCGTGCCCCGCATCAGCGTACCTGTCCGCCTGCAGGAGCCTCTCTCGCGACCCCGTAGCATGCCTTGGCCATTCCTCTGCAAGCTCCGCACCGTCCTCCGTCGTGTGGCGCCACCAAGCTCATCGGACCCACAAGGTGTTTGAGCAAACGTCCGCGTGGGACATGTTCCATCACTGTGCAACTTTGATCTTGTGCTGGATTTTATCCTTCTGTTTTGTGCTCACGTGTTGATAGTGTGCTATACCGATGATAGCACAGTGGCTCTCTAAGATCTGTTCGGATGATATACAAGCGTGGCCTGGATGACGACCGTGCGAAGTTGCGTGAAGCTACCCGAAGAGTACCAAAGCCTCGCGAAGATCTTCGTTCCCGTTTTTCGCCAAGATCTCCCGAAGTCCAAACCCGACACCGGCTTCATGTTCTCCTTCACGGATGCCATGACCTCCTTCATAGATCCAAAGACCGAACCTCGAAGACCGATCCCGGCGAGACCGAACCTGAACCACATCGAACCAAGATCGCCGAGTTCCAATGTGTGACCCCTTTCTGAGACCCCTATTTTATAAATGACATATAATTGTTGCATATTAAAGGGTTCATGCTTGCATACATCTCATCATGTGGGTTTGGGGGCATTATGCCGATTCACCTCATAATTAAATATGGAGTCATATGTGGCGAATCTAGTCTTATATTGGCTCCATTTAAATTTGCGTAGTGAACCGATGCCATGTTTCACACTGTTAATACAACATTTAAATCGCAGGGTTTCTAAATAACTGGAACCTATTAATTAATGGTCGGGACCCCGGTTCCGCTTAATACTGCCTAATTGCACCACATCTGCATCATATCATAATCATCCCGGATCTTCTGCCGTAGTATTAAATAGTGCAACCGGTGTTTCTTCTGGTGTTTGCTATTTCGCGGACTAGGCCGATGAGTGGATGCGAGTATCGACATGTTCTCCAGCTATGAACCTTCGGCTATGTTTTCCCAGGCGAGCATTTCTCCCCATTTCTACCTATTTTGCATTTATAGTCTTTATTTCCTCCTGTTGATCTATTGCTATCCGTGTCGCAATGCTTTAGTTTCCGTGCACCAGTTATATCCCGTGCAGCCTCTATATTGCCATGGACACCTCCTAATACCTGTTGTTTGGTAGATAGCTGGCCTTGCGAGTCGTAGTTGCTTGCTCAGGTGCGATCTCGTGTTGTCAAGTACCGCAGTTGTTGGAATGCTGGAAGGTGTTTATGGTGGAGATGATCATGACTTTAAATACAACTATTAATTTGCTGGGATAACTAATGAAAGAGGCACCGGTGAGCAATATACGCTATTTGGTTTTTCATGCCCACTTGTGTCCCGTAGGACCCCAAGTACTTGATACCTGTTCCTTCACTATTCGCACTATCCACATCCGGGAGACCCTATGGGACCCCCCCTGAGCCAGAGCTTGATTCATTTCTATTTCTTGGGGCCGCAAAGTAGTTTCGGGCTTTATTACTATCCTGTACTTATGCCATGTTACTGCTTTATTTAAGATTGTGCGTGGAGCACCTGTACTGTTTTGGATCACGCCACGTTTTCGCGGTATCGACAAGCCCAGTCACACTTTCGGGTTCCCAGTCGTTTACAGCCGTCGTCGCAAACCCTGGGTCCGTTCCGGAGCCGGCCAACTTCGTTGCGGGTAGCTTAGTGGGGTGGCCCCCTGAAATATTTCTGAATCCTGTGATCGCTTTGTCGTGAAAGCCTCGTTGGGTTTTGAGTTGGTTTTTCCGAGGTTGATCGAGTGTGTGTTGCTATTTGTGCACCCCTGCAGGGTAAAACTTTCTGAAAGCCGTGTCCGCGGTTATGGACGACTTGGAGCACAGTATCTCGATCATAGACAAGCATAACTAAAGTAGTGTTATAAATTTGACTTAATATGTGGCTAGTAATTAGCTTCACTGCAATGGAATGGGTATTAAAAATGCCAACAACTGGTGGATCTGTGGTGATCTGTGTCATACTATACCTGCCTAGTAAGCATTGCAACTCCAATGGAATGTGATAAAAGTGCCAACAATTGCTGGGTTTTGGGACTCCTCAGGACAATTATATCTGACTAGTAAATGTTCCAACTACCACGGAATGGTGATTAAAACTGCCCACTACTTATGCTTCAGGATGACTCATGCTATCTATATCTAACTAGTAAGTGCTTCAACTATAATGGAATGAATAAAACTGCCAACTGTGTGAGTTCCTTGGTTTGACTTCCTCATTTGGTCTCGAGGGGGAATACCAGGATGGGTATGTTTGGTGTTACTATCAGGTTAGATCCGAATAGGTCTTTCTTACCCATCTCTGATAACCGCCAGTTGTCTCGAGTCTCTATAGGTTGTTTAGTGCTGCCGCGCTGCCGCTCCAGTCCACCATACCTGTGTAGGCGAGGACCGCCGAATTCTAGCTTCGCCGTGTACTGGCCTCAGTACTGACGCTCCTCTTTTTCCTTTGCCCTTTGTCGGCACCCCTTTTGTTTTAGCAGGTTTGAGATCGACGTCGTTAGCAGGGTTATCCTTCCGTCTTGGCCTGGGCAGGGTTATGGACGCCATTGGTTATTCTTCAGGGCTCGTAGCCCCATTTGCCTCTTGTCCGTAGTCGGACGCTCTATCGTTTACAAGGTGAGTTGAATCTTTGTATAGTATATCTGTATTCTTGACTCATGGAGTCGTTGTTGTATATATATGTCTTGTGGGTTCCATCGTGGACTAATGTGTAATGGTATTACTTTGTTTTCCACCCGCACGAAAGTGCCTGGTGGGCGTCCTTGAATCGTTTCTATGCGGGTTTGGCGGGAAGCGCTGAAACTTGCCTAGGGCCGATTTGAGGGTGTTACATACACGATATATATAGACATGCAAAATCCTTTAGACTATTAACAGAAAACATAGCTTGTATGAAATCCAAGCCATACTTTAATTGGATAGATTTCCTAGAGTATCTTTTTGTGGTCATTTTTAATTATCCCCCATATTCATGTATAAAATATGTCTTTTTGGACAACGGATACTCTTCAATATATTTGGCTGCTACTTTTTGCATATATATGTTAGTTGAAATGTATAAAACCTTATATTTTGAATAAAATATCTTAATGAAGACAATGAAATATTTTTCTCCACAAATATAAGTAATTTTTTCCACAATGGCAACTGAAGTTAGCAATGTTTGGCCGTATACTTTGCAAGGAAGTCATATTGAGATATACAAGAGAGTAATAAAAATCACATAGGAAGTCATCATTTTAATGCCATGGGACAAAAATAATCATTTTGTGCAAAGTTAAACTATACACATTTATTTGAACAAAGTGATTATAGTTCTTTCTTCTTATTTGATTTGGTCATTGTATACACCATGGTATCTTCTAGTGCTACTTGCACATCAACACATATATGTTGGTTTACAATTATGATTTTTTTTGATCTAAAAACAATTCATGATGAATACAAAATTCATTGCCTCACTAACATAAAAGTTCTGCACATATTGTCGGTCCAAGTTAGCAAAGTTTGACTCTATGCCATACAAAGAAGCCATTTTAAGTTAGAGAGAGTAATACAAATCACGTATAGAGCCCTAATTTGAAAGCCAGAGTAATAAGAAAATTATTCAATATACCATCATTTGCCTGACAGATGCAATAATTAACTAAAAATGTTCGAGTATTCTCTCTCTTTCGAGATAATTTACACAAACTATTTGCATAAGATTTTGGATAATTTAAATGTCAACCAAGGTGCATTTTTTTTAGTTTGGGTCACATCTAAGTGGAAAAAGAATTCATTTTCCAATTGCACATGCATAATATTGCACATGTGTTTGGTGTAAAAACCTTTTGTCTGTGAGGTTGTATTAATATCTTTTCGACCGGGCTAGTAGAAGAAATTAATCAGTTGTAATGCTACACTTATGGATGGATTATTACAAACATGTTTTTATGGACTGACGTGTCAATCGCAGACTGATTCGGAGGATTTTAAAAGAATAACCGTTGTTGTAGAAATTCAACCATGCAGTGCGACGCCCGACGATGCATTCCTAACTAATTGTCAATAGGTATAGGATTATTCCTTAAATAATGGTTGTGCTCGTCGGCTCGTGCACGTACGTACCAGACCTCCAGGAGAGCAATCAGACCATTAATTAGCAACTGGTCCCTCCATACACCATGACTTTACGCATCTGCGAGACAGTAGAGTAGTAAATTCATCGCCAATCGTATATAAATTTAGTGGATGATAAACCTATATGATAATTTAATTAGATCGATCAAACATACACTTACCCATACTCCATCTGCTCTTAGAGGTCCTTAGGACACTCTGGTATTAAGGGAGTAGCGCGACAGGAACCCGATATGCTTGGTTCAATAACAAGGACAACTTCAAATCTGAGCCGTAATTAACTTCATTTGAGTTTTCAGCGCTTCATATTTAATGACTTGATGGAGAATGTTGGCCACCTCTATTTTTAAATGACTTGATGGAGAATGTTGGGAGCATCTATTTTTCTAAAATGTTGGCAGCATCGATAATATACTGCAGAAAATGCTAGGGATATTTTTGGGGTGATATAAATAGTACCGTATTATATTTACCAATGACTAAATATCAGAGAGAGACAGAATGACTAAGGATGCATTTAGATTAGCTAATAATCAAACTCAGACCCAACATAATGCATACCTTTTGAAGGGCAATCAAAGCAGTATAGAACTCATGAAAGTTATCAATAACGGATCATAATACTACCGAGTAAGTTTGAATGCATGTAACATTATAAAAAACCAATACACAAATTGAGAGTTTGGAGAGAGGATCAGCACCATTGACGTTGATCATGACAGTACTAGCTAACGTTTGCTTAAACATTTTGTTGTGGTCAACCTTATTTATCAAGTGGTCGCATTAAATTGTACAAAAATAATGAAATATAATGGAAACATTACGTACGAGAAATAAATAGGACAGAATAACTTGGTCATATCGAATCTAATTTTTGATAGAAAAGGGGGAGATTAATAGCAGATCATAAGACACACTTGCTCGTAACTTTTTTTTTGAGATAACAACTGATGGAATTTCAGCAATGGCGAAACCGACGATTTCAGAAAAAAAGGAAAATACAACATGGACCCAGGAGACCACACACCGTATTTCCAAATCGCGATCAAGCCCATCGTCCTCATCGTCACCACCCAAGTACCGGGATCGGACCTAGAAGCAGCACATCTTCTGGCACCATCGAATCACCGCCGCCACCTTTGCCACATTGGGCTTTGAACACCGCAGGAGTGCCCACCCCGAGGGGTGAGAGCTAAGAGACTTTTCCAGACCATCGGGCAGGCAGGAGATGATGAAGACCAGGCAATACCTCCAATCCAAGATCCCCGAGCAGAAGGTCCCAACCATCAATGCCATGTCGAGTCGCCTCCTCCCCTCGCCACCATGGCCGGCCAGAAGAAGGTTCAAGACGCGACAGTCGTATCTTAAAAAAAGACCATAGAAAACCCTAACAAGGAAGGCGTTTGTACCATCCCCTTCCACTCCCTCGCCACCACGGCCGACCGAGGGGAAGACAACGCAACAACAGCCCTCCGACTCCCGAAGCTCCACGGCAGAGTCGAAAAACGACAGTGCCCGGAGAGACCACCCACCCCAGATCCGTAGATCTGAGAGGAAACCAGGCCAGCAGCTCGCCGGCGCCGCCACAAGTGGCCTTGCCGAGATGGGGACCGAGCTCCGACACCCTTATTCTGACGCGACGTCGCCTCCGCCATCCCGACGACATCTCCCAACACCATAGCAGAGCTCAGGCCGTCACCACCGCCGTCGGGGGCAACCGCCGTCCACACTCCGACGGAAGGTCTCCGCGCAGCAAGAGCCGCGCCGGCGTGCCCCTCACCGAGCAGGCCGCCCGCCATGGCCACCCGGCCCGCGCCGTCACCTCCATGAGCGGGGGAAGCCCCCCCCCCCCCCCCCCCCCCGCCGCCGCCAGCGCCCAGGCTTTGCCTGGCGACGCCATCGGCGGCGGCGGGGAGGAGGAGGGAGAGGGGTTGGGGCTGGCCGGCGGCGGCGATTGGAGGTCGTCCCCGTCACCCGCGCGGGGGGCGACGCGGGACGAGGGCGGCGGCGGCTAGGGTTTACCTGATGTACTTGCTCGTAACTTACTTCTCGTGAACCAAATGAATTATTGTAGAATGAGCTTTTACATCCTCATGGTTACCGTTGAGGATTATGATCGCGCGGGCGACACGGGACGAGGGCGGCGGCGGCTAGGGTTTACCTGATGTACTTGCTCATAACTTACTTCTCGTGAACCAAATGAATTATTGTAGAATGAGCTTTTACATCCTCATGGTTACCGTTGAGGATTATGATCTTCTCATTATCACAAATCCAATATAGTTTCTTGGTCTTGACGTGTAGTAATAATTTTAATATTTAATATTTGGAGATCTCATGATCTCGCAAGGGAATTATCGACCAACACCTAGCTCCCTGGATGCCACTTTCTAGACTCCATTAAAAGCAGCCGAGTACCTCATCCATCCCTCCTAGGTGTAGCCTGAACAATTTAACTAATTAGCAACAGCCTGATGCTCAAGCAAAAAAATAAAAACTAATCTGGTTATGGCAAGGAAATTACACGTGCATGCAAGGATTTGAGTCACCGTGAACCTCCAGGCGAAGATTGCAGCACGTCTCCGGGTCCCAATAATCAAAATTTGAGCATACAAGTCCGGCCGTGGCCGGCGGAAGTTTTTTTTGAGGTTAGAAGCCATTGCCATGAACCGAAAGAGTTGATTGGCCAGTAATTCATGGATCCATGGCTGCCCCCTGATCAATCTGAAAGAAGATTACGGACTTGCTCAGATAAATCTTGTAGCTAATGTATATGTACATATGCAACGATGGTATTCCATCGATCTCAAACCTGAGGCCTGGCTTGCTCGATGGCAGAGGATGCATGCATGATAAGTTTGAAAGATGAGATCGTCGATGTACATGCCATCACAGTCGGCCGGCCGGCCGGCCGTTTGCGATGATGCTAACTCAAGGGGGCCGAGGATGACGTGCGTGAGGACATGCAAGAGAGTCCATTGAATTCAAAGGCGGCGGCTGAGTGCGTGAGGACATGCGAGGCCAGTTCCAACTTTTTTAGGTTTTAATTTGATTTCACGGTGAAGTATAGATTGAAGGGGTAAGAGCAATAACTTAATCGGGGTCATTGGTGGGTAATTCTTTTGAAGTCTAATGACAAATAATTACTATAGAGATCTAATGGTTCCGATTGCCTAGTAAGTTTAATCGATGGTCTAAATCTTTTTGTAGGATTTTCTAGCGAATTCTCTAATTTTTGGTGAGCCCGTAATGTACTTTTAATTTATAATAGATATATGGGAGTACAATACATAATAGACATATACTGACTGTATGAGACAGTGAGATAGATCCAAATCTGGATTCACATAAACACAGTACCGGAATTAATAAAATCCCACATATATTTCTGAACATCTGATAAGCATGCATGTCACCAAGCGGGTAATAATTAAATCTGACTGCACATGATAATAAGGGTATTAAGAACAAATACCTTTCTCTTTAAGTTGGGCCCTCCCAGCTGGTCGGTGGCCTTACACTTTTTTGGTGAGTAGTGGTACTGGTCGGATCCTGTGGCATGTGGGGTACCATCTTGTTTGCGCACCTGGAGCACCGCACATTCACAGATATGTACCACCGTGCTATAGTAAATGAAGAAGAGATGGTGTCACAGATGCTTTCACAAAAACAGGATTCAGACAGACAACTTTTATCATAGGGATACATCCAGGTTGTAGCCAACCACTTTTAGCATTGGAAAGAATGGGAGAACGCAATGAATATACTGCTGCATTACCTTTTTAGGCAACTTTTAAGGGAACTGACATGACCATCCCTGTATGTAGCGGCCATGCGCGCCACTGACCCATAGTTCTTCATACAGAATCTGACGCAAAATCCATTGCACATTACGAGTAGCAACTAAAGGTTACATGAGTGAAGAACACCGAAATCGAACTTGACCAAATGCCCCAATCAGAACAACGGTGACCATGCCCTGATCCTGAATCCATACGAAACCAGTACCACCTCCCCCCACCCCCACCCCAACCCCCACCACCATCCCCACCCCATCCAAATGGCCCAATCGATCAGAGCAGAGGAAACATATCCTGATTAGGTGATTCCAAGGTGAGCAATAAGCTAGAACTCCACTACTACTGCTAGTACTAATAGTACCCCAATGGCCCAATTGGAAGCAAATTAAGCAAAGCCGGATTTCGAGGTGAGCAAATACACCCACCTATTTCAGCAAGAAATCCCCAATCAGAGGTTGCACCAGTTCCAATAGTTGATTGCTGGATGGGAGCTAGCTAGTGATGGTTTCTTGTCTTGTCGTCGGTAGAAAGGCATGGGCAGGGTACTAGTAGTAGTAGGGCTGGGCAGTACACTTTTTCTACAGTAAGTATTTTTTAAGTGGCAGTGGCGGGAACATTTTTCCGGGAGAAAATCTTGAATTTTTGATCCCAGCTATCACGTGGTGGCCTACAACTGTTTCAAGCGGGACCCATGTCAGGGGTGAGTTAAAGAGGGTCTCACATCAAGTGGGTGAGATAATTGACTGAGCCAACCTCCTCCTTACCTTGGTACTAGTAATAGTTCTCCTAGGTTCCTCTCCAAGGACAAAAATCACCCCTCTTCGAATCAAATTGACCCAGCTTATTATCCTTTTGCTGATTCGTCTCACAGAGCATTCAAGGAGGGGAAGGTGTCGTCGGATTGATGCAAGTACGCCATGAGGGGGTCCTCGAGGCGTGCCGAAGAGAGGGGTGTGAGACGTACGGTGTTCCGGGACAATGAGCACACAAGTTTACCCAGGTTCGAATCCGCCGGCTTTGGACGGATCCTACTCCTGCTAGCAATCCAGTAATACGGCAGAGCCGGAATATGGGGTACAAGGGTTTCGCCTGTGCGAGTTGAGGGTCTAAAGTATTGGGTTGTGCCCTAAAGGCTCTCCTTAGGACGGCTTATATAGATATCCGACCTAGGGTTTACAGAAGAGATCTATCCGGCTACGACTAAGAGTCGGTTACAGAGTACATCTTGAACTACAAGTAACACTATGGGCCTAAGTCGGTAAGCCTTCTGGGCCTTCCCGTAGCCGGATTGGACTCTGTCTTTCTCCCTGACTGGGCCGCCCGTGAAGCAAAGCTGTAACCCGAAGTGGGCCACCCTGGTCAGTGAGGAACTATGAGGATACCCGGAAAGTATATCCCCAACAGCAGCCCCCGGAGGCCTCCAAGATCCAAAGTCGGATTCATCATCGTCTAGCTTGATCTTCGGCTTGCAGAATCTTGAAGGGTTCCTGAAACTTTACAATAAAACATATGATCCGGGTCTTAAAAAACAAGTCGGACCTATCAACAGGTTAGTCGGATTTTCCAGCCTAAGCCGGAATTTGGTCTCTAACGCCACCTGACACAAGTCATGGTCAAGTCACGTCATCTGACAGGCATTCCGTCAGCACGACTGTTGGTGGGTCCGCGGTTCACAAAACCGAGGCGCCGTTTCAATGCATGCGCGGAGGTTGAGGCGACGTAATCATCGCGTGGGGTCCTTCCCTGTTCCTTCCACGACGCGTGGCGGTTACACTATAGCATTTACACGAATCTTTGCGCAGTTAGGTGTGAAAGGATCGTATGGGCACCTAGAGGGGGGGTGAATAGGTGCTACTCCAATTTTTACTCTTAATCAAATTAGGGTTCGACACAAAAGGTAAATTCTCTAGATTATGCAACTAAGGTGAATTTACCTATATGTCAACTAGCACAAGAACTAAGCAAGAACTAGAGAAGTAAAGTGCGGTAAAGGATAGAGGTAACCAAAGTGGAGCGCTCGGAGACACAAGGATTTGTTTCCCGTAGTTCCCTCGTTTTGAGGGGAAGTACGTCTACGTTTGGAGAGGGGGTGGTATCAAACCACCAACACCACGAGAGGCCTCCCTTGTTTTCTGATGAACCTCACCCCAAAGGGTTCGATTCACCTCTTCCACTATAACGGCAACCTTCGAGGTGGAAGCCGACACCTTTACAACAAGTTCGAGGCACACATCCACAACCTAATGGGAGGCTCCCGAATACAAGCAAGCTGTAAAACAATCAAAGACAAGCTTGTAAGACCAAATCACAAGCTAGGGTTTCCAAGGAAACCCTAGAACAAGGGGCCCTGAAGTGAATGAGGGGGAAATGGAAATCTCTCTTGGTGAAGTAGTAGACCAAGGCCTCCTCCTTCGATTCTCCAAAGATCAATGACTTTGGATGTTTGAGTGAAGAGTTCTTGTGGATTTGGTGGCTCAAATGGTGATGCTTTTCTTGAACTGGACGAGCATCTTCCAAGGTAGAAGAAGGGGCCTATTTATAGGGCCCCTGGAATTAGAGCCATTGGGAGCCACTTACACCAGACAGTCCGGTAAATACAAGTCGGACAGTCCGGCCTAGCCGGACACTCCGGGTGACACCAGCGGGACACCCGGCCTAGCAAAGTTTCCGGCTAGTGTCCGCACCGAGTCCGGGTGGAGTCTGATGAGCCAGACAGAATGTCCAGACTGATCGATAAGCCCCCAGGGCTGGACACTCCGGGGCAAGCTCACCGGACACTCTGGCTAGAGAAGATTCTGGCCAGATTCCGGACCATGTCCGGGTGGAGTCTGATATGGTGTTCAGACTGTCCGGGGAAGACACTCACATCCCAGGGGCGGAAAGTCCGGCCGGATCCAACCGGACAGTCCAGCCTGGGGCGGACACTCCGGCGAAGATCAGCCGGACAGTCCAGCTGGGACATGTTTCTAGCACAAACATGATCCAGGGGAGCTCTTTGCTTTCAGTGCAAAAAAACTCTCGACTATCTGATATCTCCTGCAACATTTAACAGCAGATTAAACTATCCAAGTGTTGTCAACAAACATCAAAATAATAGGAAGGGCATAAATGCCCTTTCAATCTCCCCCTTTTTGGTGTTTGATGACAACCCAAGGATTTGCAAACAGGATCGGTAATAAAATTCACAATAGGAGATATACAAAATATAGTGAGGCTCCCCCTAGATGTGTGACAATTTTAGTTTTGCATTTTAATACAATCACACACCCTAGGATCACATCCTCACTTGGTTTTGTAGCGAACAAGGTATGACATGATACAATAACAACTAGATTGATAAGCTAGGCATAACATAGTCGTTAACAAAACCGGGTAAGCATGTCACAACACACATAACTGAGTTCAACACAACATAGTACTCAAACAAGTAAAGTAAGATAACGACATGAGGCTTCAAAGAGGAAAATCGAAATAACGTGAAGCACTCGTGTACCCATGCAAATCCCGGCAGCAACCTAATAAAGGGGCTGCTACTCCCCCTTTGTCATCGAGACGCCAAAAAGGGAAAAGAGCACAACTAAAACGTCCCAAAGCCAACTCTAGCCACTGTAGTCATTGTCGGCATCCTCCTCCTCATCCTCATCCTCATCGTCATCATCATCCTCACCATCATGATCACCCTGAGTCGAGCTATGGCCGTGAGGGTGAGAAGAAGAAGACACGTCCTCAAACATGGACCAGTCCACACGACCCTGACTCCAGTGACCATAGGAAAGAGTGCCATCTGATGCCTGCTGCTGAGAGGGATCAGCATCCATGGGCTGGTTGATCCGCTTGAGTTCCTTCATGATATTCGGGTTAGCCTTGTATGCCTCATACTGTCCATGGCGAATGTCAATGTTCTGGCATAGGAGAAGCTTGTTCCACCAGGAGGCCTTCTTCACCTTCTTGTGTACTTCCTCCTTAGAGGTGGCGAAGCGATATGCATTGCTGGCATGCTTCATGCGAGGGCCACGGGTCACATCCTCCGGTACCTCCTCATCATCACTGTCAGAAGCATCTGCGTCCATCTCATCATCCTCAAATATGTCCTGAGCAGGGGGTATGCACGAGGAGCCTTGGTGGTGGGGGCAGCCTTCCTCTGTAGCTTGGCAGGAAGGTGTGGAACAAGATCAGTGTAGAGCAATGGAGTTGCTGGAGCCTGAGCAGCATGAGCTTCATCACATAGGGAGCAAACAACGGGCACTTCTTGTCAGTGATGCACTTGTACAAGTCCTGATAGATGAAATCCATGACATCAATAGCGCCACCTTGGTGGTCTGGACCATGAGTATACACAGAGTGAGCATGTGCCATAAGATTGATTTCTGCACCTCTCATCTCATCCTTGTTGCCCGCCTTGGGAGTGAGTGTATGGCGAAACATGCGAAGCAGAATGTTGTAGATGAGCTTAATGTTGATGGTTTGGCCAACCACACCATTCTGAGGGTAGATTGGGGCTAACCTCTGCTTGTCATATGCCTGACCATGTACATGCATTCTAAGACCACTCGGAGCATTGGGATTGAAAGGCAATCCAAGAACCTGTGCAAACTGAGCCATGCTAGAGCGGCACCTAGTAGTGCCAGAGATCCACTCAAGGGGAATATCCATAGTGTCCCCAAAGACCACTGTAGCATAGAACTGCTGGACCAACTCAACATTATAGTCTTCTTTTACTTGAAAGATGGTGTGCAGACCCATCTTCTCTGTCACCCAAAGAGCGTCCTCAAAGTACCTGTGTGCTTGGAGCTTTGCGAGATCCAACCACTGCATGGGGCACACAGCAGTCCTGAACCCACAAAACACCTCAGAGAAAAGTAGGGCTTGTTCATTTCTCCAGAAGCGATCATCATCTGAGGTGCGAGGCAGAGAGTAGAACTGCTGAACTCTCATCTCCACAAACTCCTCGGTACCCAAATCTGCCAGAGTGGTCAATGCTTCAAACTTCATGCACTTGGCTTCATCCCTTTTCAGTTTTCTGATCTTTTCATGTTTTGCTGCAGCACGGTCACGAGCAGCCTGTCGTACCATAGAAGGATCTACATGAACGTCAAACTCTTCATCACGGAACCTGCGAGGATGTGCCTGCTTAGCAACCCGAGGCCGGCGAGGACGAGAACTACCTGTGAGATCAGAGTAGAAGGATAGCATATGGGGTAAGCACATTTGTCCAGAAGATAAAAACACTTAGCAGTAGTTAAAGTAATGCAGGAGCTGAACTGACTGAAAACACCCGGACTGTCCGGCAAAATCATCCCGGAGACTCCGCCTCGACCGGACATTCCGGTGCGTAATCGCCGGACATTCCGGTCGAACCGGAGTGTCTAGCCCGTACACGCCGGACATTCCGGCTGGAGTCTTGACGATTTTTGGGGCAGTTCGAGTGTGTTCAACCATAGCAGATCGGGATTGCTAGAACCACTACCAGGACTAGTATGGCACGCAATATGATGTATCCATGGATCTAGGTAAGCCATTGCCCCCAAAAGTTCATCTAGAGCAAACCCTGGGTATGGGGAAGGGGAGGGGCACTATACCAGCATCCACGGAGACCTTCACCGGAGAGGAATGGATCCCAGCGGCAAAGGGAAGGGAATGGGCAGCAGAAACGGCTGGATCCGGGGTGGAGGAGCCCTCCCGGTGGAGTCCTTGGTCGGGGGCAGCAGGCAGAGAGCAAGAGGGAGTCGGGGGGAAGAAGGAGGACTGAACCGTCCACTTCTCCCCGACCCCCTTTTACGATTTGGAAACTGCCGAGGCCGGAGTGTCCAGGTGATATGCACCGGAGTGTCCGGCCCGGCCGGAATGTTCGGAGTGAATCAAGCGGAGAGTCCGGTCTGGCCGGATACTCCGGTTGGTTCAGCACGGACAGTCCGGCCCCCCGCGACCAAAAACCCCAGTTTCAAGTAGTGGACTAATGTGTGGCTAGAGGAGCATGTTTAGAGATGAGAATAGGCCTGGGTTTCAGATGATGTACTGTGAAGAACCAAGAAAACGTTGATATTCAAGAAGATGTCAAATTAAGTTTCAAATCAAACGAACCAAGAACCAACTCTTCAATATGAAGAGGGCGATGGCCGAGGCCACCATGTAAGAGTTTGTGGCATGACACCGCGAAGAATTATCATTGGGTTCATAGCCACTACTCATCAATGAAACTCACATATCACAAAATGATATTAAGGGTATTGAATTTATTAATGTTGGCATTATGGGGGGAGGGATAGTCCAATGTATTAGGACCGCACTCCCCCTATCACCATGCCTGCACCTACACAAAATATGGGTCAAGACATAGGTTAGTATGCAAGGTAATCAAGTCAAGCTCCTAGAATCCACGATATTTAGTTCATTCCTCAAATAACAAAACCTTGCTTCATCAAGTGGCTTCGTGAAAATATCGGCAAGTTGGTCTTTGGTTGACACATATGATAGCTCAATATCACCTCGGGCAACATGATCTCTAATGAAGTGATGACGAATCTCAGTATGCTTTGTCCTTGTATGATCCACTAGGTTATATGCAATCTTGATAGCACTTTCATTGTCACATAGAAGAGGCACTTTGTCACAATGGACACCGTATTCCTTTAAAGTTTGCCTCATCCATAGCAATTGTGTACAAGCACTAGCAGCTGCCACATACTCGGCTTCGGCGGTGGAAAGAGATATACAATTTTGTTTCTTAGAAGACCAACATACCAAGGACCTCCCAAGGAATTGGCAAGCCCCGGAGGTTGATTTTCTATCATCATTATCACCAGCCCAATCCGAATCCGTGTACCCACAAAGAGAGAAAGTTGAGCCCCTAGGATACCGAATACTATAGTTTGGGGTATGAACCAAATATCGAAAGATTCTCTTGACCGCCATCAAATGGCTTTCTTTAGGAGCCGCTTGATATCTTGCACACACTCCTACACTCAACACAATATCGGGTCTAGATGCACAAAGGTAAAGCAAAGAGCCAATCATGGATCGATATACCTTTTGATCCACATCTTTACCATTTGGATTTAGTTCAAGATGAGTCTTTGTTGCCATGGGAGTGGGAGATCCATTTAGGTCTTTCATGTTGAATTTTTTGAGCATATCTTGAGTATACTTGGCTTGGTTGAAGAATGTTCCTCCTCTTACGTGCTTGATCTCAAAGCCAAGAAAAACTCTCAATTCTCCCATCATAGACATCCTGAACCTGTCAGTCATAAGCTTTGAGAATTCATCATTAAAAGCTTTGTTAGATGAGCCAAAGATAATATCATCTACATAGATTTGGCATACAAAAAGTTCCCTATTGACCTTCTTAGTAAAAAGAGTGGGTTCGATTTTCCCAACCTCAAACCCACGATCTAACAACAACTCTCTAAGGTGCTCATACCACGTGCGTGGGGCTTGTTTGAGCCCATAGAGTGCCTTATCGAGTTTGTAGACGTGGTTTGGGAAGTTGGGATCCTCAAACCCTGGGGGTTGTTTCACATATACCAACTCATCCAATGGACCATTAAGAAATGCACTTTCTACATCCATTTGTTGTAGTTTAAATTTATGATGTGCCGCATAAGCAAGAAGGATACAGATGGACTCAAGGCGAGCCACAAGTGCATAAGTCTCTCCATAATCAATGCCCTCAATTTAAGAGAACCCTTGTGCAACCAATCTTGCCTTGTTCCTTATCACAATTCCATGCTCATCTTGCTTGTTCTTGAAATTCCACTTGGTGCCTATGACATTGCGACAATCTTTTGGCTTCTCCACTAACTTCCATACTTTGTTTCTCTCAAAGTTGTTGAGCTCTTTGTGCATTGCATCCAACCAATCCGAATCTTCAAGAGCTTCCCATACTTTCTTTGGTTCCACCATGGAAATGTGTGCTTGGTGTTCACCAAAGTTCTTCAATTGTGCTCGAGTTCTTACATCTCCTACCACCTTCTCAAGAGTGTGGTCTCTTAATTCCAAAATTCTATCCATTATAGCTTGGCGACGAGTTTCGATTTCCTTGTTGTTTCTTGTGGGAATCACTTCATCATATTGGTCCTCGTCATGACCATCAACTTGACCTTGATCATCATTGGAGATATCCTCTTCTACAGGAGGCAGAGATTCACCTTGGTCTTGATCAAGCCCACGACTGGCTAGGTATTCAGCTGTTCTTATGGCAGTTTGTACATATCTTCCTTGTGTAATGGCCTTAGCACCACTGGACATTCTAGAAAATGGAGACTCAATCACTTCTTGGTTGGAGGCATCTTCTTGATCAGTGGGTTGAGGGTCCACAACTTGTTCTTGGTGTGGGTCATTGTCCCCTTCGATCGGAGCTTGTGGATGTTGTGAAGATGAGGGATCCACTTGAGTAGAGCATAGTTCTTCTCGGTCCACCATAAGGGGTTCCTCAATAGGACGGATGAAACCCGCACCCATTCTTCCTATGGCATCCTGAGGCATTTCATCATCTACATCACAAACATCAACACGCCCCGCTTGGGGACCATCATATTCTTCAAACACCACACTATAAGATTCTATGACAACTCTAGAGAGCATGTCATAGACTCTATAAGTGTGGGATTCGACACCATAACCAGCAAAAATACCCTCTAATGCTTTGGAATCAAACTTGGACAAACGAATACCCTTAATACGATACAAGCACTTATAACCGAACACCCGGAAGTATGAGACGTTGGGCTTGTTACCGGTAAGTATTTCATAAGGGGTCTTGACCAATTCTTTGCGGAGGTAGAGACGGTTTGAAGCATGGCATGCGGTGGAGATGGCTTTAGCCCAAAAATTATATGGAGACTTAAACTCCGCCAACATGGTCCTTGCCATATCAATAAGAGTCCGGTTCTTCCTCTCAGCTACACCATTTTGTTGAGGGGTATATGCAGCGGAATATTGATGTTTTATTCCCTCATCACTAAGAAATCCATTCAATGTGTAGTTCTTGAATTCGGTACCGTTGTCACTTCTTATTGTCAATACCGGGACATTGTGTTGGCGTTGAGCCATGTTGATGAAGTCAATGAAGTTCTCTTGGGTCTCACTTTTTAGCTTGAAGAAATATACCCAAGTGTATCTTGAGTAGTCATCAATAATTACCAGACAATATTTCTTCCCACCAAGGCTTGCATGAGAGGGAGGACCAAAGAGATCCGCATGAAGGAGCTCCAAGATCCTCTTTGACTTGATGTAGTTCTTTGGCTTGTGGGGAGAGTCATGCATTTTTCCTTCAACACATGCCCTGCAAACACGATCTTTGGGAAAGCAAACATTTTCTTTTAGTCCAACAATATGACCATCCTTGTGAAGGCTTTGCAAAGTTCTCATGTTGACATGGGCTAGGCGGCGATGCCATAGCCAACCCACGTCAGCTTTTCTGAATAGGCACATTGGACTTGTTGTGGTTTTCCCCGAGAAGTCCACCACATACAAGTCATCTTCGACGTGCCCAATGAAAGCAACCTTTAGAGACTTGCTCCACAAGAGGATCACAATATCAACATCAATAAAGACGGAAAAACCCATCTTTCCTAGAGCACGGACTGAAAGTAAATTATAACCAAGGGTCTCAACAAGCATGACGTCCACGAGAGTGATATCGTGTGCAACCACAACTTTGCCGAAACCCATTACCTTAGACTTTGACTTGTCGGCATATGTCACGGATATTTGATCAACATTTGGTTTCAATTCCTTGACACTAGATGCGCTTCCGGTCATATGACTTGTGCATCCACTATCAAGCACCCATTTTGACCCTCCGGAAGCATAGGTCTACAAAAGATCAAACTAGTTCTTAGGTACCCATTTTTCAATGGGTCCTCTTTTGTTAGCAACAAGGGTCTTGGGAACCCAAATAGACCATGCAATGTAACCATCAAATGGGCCAACATATTTTGCATACACATCACCATAATTATCACGCATTAAGACATAGTGAGGGTTAGCACTTCCGGCGCAGTCATCATGAGACATAGTTTTTCCACTTGTGGTCTTACTTCCCACAATGACCTTGTTCTTTTCTTGGGCGGGCTTGGCCTTCTTCTTCTTGTTGTTCTTTTTCTTCTTGGCTTTGGAGACAAAGCCAATGCCCCCTTTTTCACCATTTGACCTTTGCTTGTTTAAGAGGTCATCAATAGACTTGTTTCCTTTGGGAAAGGAGGTATTAGCTAGCTTCTTCTTCAACCTAGCATGTTCTTCAAGAGTATTTGTACAACTAGAAGGAATGAATGTACTAGGTGAGGGAGTATTGATCAATTGAGTTTGAAGCTGTTCACGAGACTTTGTGAGAGACAAGAGTTCACTTTCCAAGGCCTTGTGGGCCTTGTCAAGTGTCCTAAAATCCTCGGCATGTTTTCCATGAACAACACCAAACTCAATCTTATCCTTTTTAGCCTTTTTGTATTTAGCAATAGCATGATCACTTTCCTTGATGAGTTTATTAATAATGAGATCATTGGCACCATCAAGGCCCTCTAGTTTAGTTTCAAGAGATATTCTAGTTTCTTGTTCTTCTTCTAGAGCATTATTAAGAGCTTCTATCTCAATCATGTGCTCTCTTCCTAATTGACATCTCTCATCTAGAAGTTCTTGTGTGTGTGAAAGTTGATTTAAGAGGTCCACAACATGTTTCTTGTGTTCCCCTTGCAAGTTATTCATGAACACATCAAAAGCAACTAGTTCCTTTTTGACCTCAAGAGATAACTCATCATCAAAATCATCATTGATTAAAGAAGTGGAGTGTGATGATGATAATACCTCCGTTCCTCTTGCCATAAGACAAGTGACGTTCTTGTTGGAGAGGTTCTCATTTGGAGAGTCGAAGAGTGAGAATGAAGGAGTAGAGGTGGTGGCAAGAGCCGCCACACCACTTGGTGTATCCTCATCTTCCTCTTCTTCATCATCATCGGAGGAGAACTCTTCATGTGTGATCAAAGAAATGTCTCCCGGCTTCTTGTTGGTTGAGTTCCTCTTGATGAAGGGTTTCTTGTAGGGAGCTTTGGAGGTCTTCTTTAACACAAGTTTACCACCATGATCTTCTCTTTTCTCATAGGGACAAGCTGCAACGAAGTGATAGCGGTCACCACAGTTGAAGCAAGTTCTCAACTTGGAACCACTATCTCTTCTCCAATTGGGGTTGTTTCTTCGTTGCAGTTCCATCTTGGCTTTGGCGGGATCTTTTCAAAAGTTTCTTGCATAGAAGGCCATGTATTCACCATGAGCTACCTTGACATCTTCAGGATGGCTCATTGAAAGTCCTTCATCACTTCCTTCATCTTCATCATATTCCACAACCTTGGCCTTCAAGGCAACATTGACACCGCTACTCATTCCAATGGCATGAGCGCGGGCGTCTTTAGCATTCTTGGCAGCGACCTTGAAGGCGCCCATCTCTTGCATCACTTCATTGAAGGTCATGAGATGGTAATTGTGTCTTCCTTGGAGACTCTTCAAGGCAGTAGGCTCAAAAGGCATGAGTGCACTCACATACTTCCTCTTGATCCAAGCATCATCAATGTGAGAGGCACCAACATTCCTAAAGGCGGTGGCTGTGGATTTGAGTCTTCGATACATGTCTTCATGATCCTCACCATCCTTCATAAAGAACCCTTCGGCCTCATTGCTTAAGGCATCATATCTATTTCTTCTCATACTCTCATTGCCAACAAACAAGTCAATGAGAGCATCCCAAGCTTCCTTGGCGGTGTTGAAATGCTCAATGTGGGGAAAATCCTTTGGCCCCACTCCAAGTTGAATCATGTGCAAGGCAGTCGCATTGAGTTGGCTATTGACCACTTCTCTTCTAGTCAAGTTGGTTGGATCCTCAATTTTGAGTCCTTCTTCAATAATGTTCCACAAATCAATGCAAGAGCTGTGCACATGAGATTTCATTAAAACTTGCCATTGAGCAAAGGAATGTGCAGATAACTTAGGTGGGTCTCCTCTATTATTTATATGTGGATGTGGGATGGGAGGGTCGGGAGAGTACCATCCGGGGACCGCATGGAACTCTTCTTTCCCATCACCCTTTTTGGTGGTGGAGTTAGTGGAATTATGTTCATCCCCCGCCACTTCCTCCAAAGGCTTAGCCTTTGGGTTAGGTGGTGTTTCCTCTGGAGAGGGAAGAGGTGAGGTTTGCTTGTCCTTAACAAGTTGCTCAACGAGTTGACACAATTGTTGGATCTCGTTGCCCAAGGTAGAGCTCAAGCTTGTTTTCAACTTCTTGAGATCTACCATGGTCACCGAATGGCTATCCTCACTTTCTCCCTCCCCGGTGGTGGCCATAATCTCTTAGGCGGTTAAGCCCGAGTAAAGAGCCGAGGCTCTGATACCAATTGAAAGGATCGTATGTGCACCTAGAGGGGGGGGGGGTGAATAGGTGCTACTCCAATTTTTACTATTAATCAAATTAGGGTTTGACACAAAAGGTAAATTCTCTATATTATGCAACTAAGGTGAATTTACCTATATGTCAACTAGCACAAGAACTAAGCAAGAACTAGAGAAGTAAAGTGCGGTAAAGGATAGAGGTAACCAAAGTGGAGTGCTCGAAGACACAAGGATTTGTTTCCCGTAGTTCCTTCCTTTTGAGGGGACGTACGTCTACGTTTGGAGAGGGGGTGGTATCAAACCACCAACGCCACGAGAGGCCTCCCTTGTTCTCCGATGAACCTCACCCCAAAGGGTTCGATTCACCTCTTCCACTATAACGGCAACCTTGGAGGTGGAAGCCGACACCTTTACAACAAGTTCGAGGCACACATCCACAACCTAATTGGAGGCTCCCGAATACAAGCAAGCTATCAAACAATCAAAGACAAGCTTGTAAGACCAAATCACAAGCTAGGGTTTCCAAGGAAACCCTAGAACAAGGGGTCCTCAAGTGAATGAGGGGGAAATGGAAATCCTCTTGGTGAAGTAGTAGATCAAGGCCTCCTCCTTTGATTCTCCAAAGATCAATGACTTTGGATGGTTGAGTGAAGAGTTCTTGTGGATTTGGTGGCTCAAATGGTGATGCTTTTCTTGAACTGGACGAGCAGCTTCCAAGGTAGAAGAAGGGGCCTATTTATAGGGCCCCTGGAATTAGAGCCGTTGGGAGCCACTTACACCGGACAGTCCGGTAAATACAAGCCGGACAGTCCGGCCTAGCCGGACACTCCGGGTGACACCAGCCGGACACTCCGGCCTGGCAAAGTTTCTGGCTAGTGTCCGTACCGAGTCCGGGTGGAGTCCAATGAGCCAGACAGAATGTCCATACTGATCGATAAGCCCCCAGGGTCGGACACTCCGGGGCAAGCTCCCCGAACACTCCGGCTGGAGAAGATTCTGGCCAGATTTCGGACCGTGTCCGGGTGGAGTCCGATATGGTGTTCAGACTGTCCGAGGAAGACGCCCACATCCCAGAGGCGGAAAGTCCGGCCGGATCCAACCGGACAATCCGGCCTGGGGCGGACACTCCGGCGAAGATCAGCCGGACAGTCCGGCTGGGACATGTTTCTAGCACAGACATGATCCAGGGGAGCTCTTTTCCTTCAGTGCAGAAAAACTCTCGACTATCTGATATCTCCTGCAACATTTAACAACAGATTAAACTATCCAAGTGTTGTCAACAAACATCAAAATAATAGGAAGGGCATAAATGCCCTTTCGAGGTGGATATAAGGGGTTAGGATTTTCTCCTTCTCCTTTCACCACTCCTTTGCCTTTTCCTCTCCTTCCAATCTCCCTGCACGCACATATCTCCCCCGTTCCCCCCCCACAAAACTCCCAGCGCCGCCCATTCTAGGTCAACTGCTTGCCGGAGAAATGGCTTCATCTTCCTCCTCCGGCTTGGCGGCAGCGGCGGTGGCGATGGCGGAAGCGGTGGCGGAGAAAGAGAGCTTTCGCGGGCTCTGGATTCCCTGCGCGCTCAATGACGAGGGCCTCCAGAACGTGGAGAAAGAAGGGCTCCTCCGCGCCGGCGACTGGCGGAGCGGCTTCGAGGAAACTGTCCACAACCCGCGCGACGGCGAGCGTTCCACTTCGGCACCCACCTCGACAGAGGTTTGTCGTTTCCTCCCTCGGAGTTCTTCTCCGAGGTATTAATCATTACGGAGTTCAACTCCATCATCTTCCTCCCAACTCTCTCGTAGATATGAGCGCGTATGCTTCACTGTGCGAGGGATTTCTCGGAATTAGGCCGAGTTTGACTCTTTTCCGGTACTATTTTCATGTCCGAAGAAACTCCATTACTGCCGCTGTTCCTTACATGACCGACACCATTAGTTTTTTGCTTAGACACGAGCGCGCGTATCCCAAGATTTTAGCTAGTAACTCGGTCAAACAATGGCCAACCACGTTTTTCTATCATAGGGATATTCCGGCTCCCGGCAAAGCCACTGCTTTGCCGGCTTTCATCGACGGAGTTGCCATGGTCCAACCGTCTTGGGACGAGGCCGCTTCGGCTCTCACCGACGATCTGATCCTCGCTAAGAGGCGGATCGAATACTTGATCAAACACAACGGACTGAAGGGATCCGACTTGGTCCAATGCCGGGTCTCATGCCGGATCCAGCCCCTTCAGTACCACGAGGATCGGCTGATGCACTCCATCATGTCATCCAAGAAAGATTCCCTCCGCATCAGCCCCAAAGCCTACACCACACAGGGCTATATAAGCCAGATTAAGTGGCCGATCAGGGAGCGGATCGAGAGGAGAATCCCAGAGGTTTCTCTAGATATGCACACAGCGGAAAACCCCGTAGTGCCGGTAAGCTTCTATCAGTTCACTTTTTATGTGTTTCAATCTTTGAGTTACTTTGCAATACTGATATGCTTTCTTCTTTTCAGCTTGCTTACCTCCCCGAGTCGGAACTTGCTTCGCTCGAAGGATATCCTTCGGAGTTCTCTCGGGAGGTAGAGGTGGTCCCATTGCCGGACCTTGCGCTCAAGAAGCGCAAAGCTCCGACAGTGGCTGTTGGCACAAAGGAGGTGCCCTTCGTGAAGAAGTAACTTTCAATCACAACATCCGCCTTTGTACTTTCACTCGAATTTCTTTCCGAGATGTAATGTTTCCGACTTTACTACATTCTCAGAGCAAAACCGCTCATCAAGGGCAAGGGGAAGGGAACCTCTTCAAAGCCCCTGCGGCAGACGAAGCTTACCACAGCTTCTCCTGTCGTGGCTCCTCCGACTCCTGCCCCTCAACCTTCTGCAACGCCGGTTACCATTCCTTCTCCAGTCATCGCAGAAGATCCGGCTCCTTCGACGGAGCCTGTGATCCTTGAGTCGCAAACTAACGTCACCATGGGTGAGTCAGATCTAGATAAGGGTGAACCCTCTTTGGGTAATGATCCCTCGGTAGAAAACTTCGCCGAAAACCTTATCAGCAATCCGGGACTTGCCAAGTTTGGCCTGTCCCGGAAATCTGCTGAAGAAATCCAGCGGCTCGCCATGCAATGCCTGGAGAAAAGAAACTTATCTGCCAAAGAAGAAGTGCAAGAGGCATAGGACGTCAAGTTCTCCGACCTTGCCCAGGTGCGCCTCCGCGATGTGAGGATAAGGACTGGTGAGCTTCCAACAACACCAGTGATTCCTCTGACTCTCGCCGAGAAGGTGGCCGTTGAAGTGAACGCGAGTTTGGATAAACTCACTCGCGAACAATATGTAAGTTGGAATTCGAACTCCTATTTTTCCTTTATTTCATATCATATCCTCTAGCCCCCAAGCATGAAGTAGGATATATAGTCCGGGTTTATGCATCAACAGGATGCCAAAGAATGAACTAGTGTATCCCCCAAGGCTCGTGCTGATATTAGCAAAAATATTAGCCCGAGTTTTAAGTAGCTTTCTGACTTTGGGTATTCTGACTTATAGAAAGTATGTTCCTATGACCAGGATTTATTGAAGAATGTCTGTGATAAGCGGAGAGAGATCAAAGCTCTCCAGCTTAAAAATTTAAAGTTGCCAAGGATGAAGCCGAAGGTAATCATTCCGAGATTCAAACCTTTTCTTTGTGTTTTCATAGTCGAATTTTTCGCTGAACTGTTGTTCTTTTTGAGTTACAGCGCTGGTGAAACAATCCCGCGCCATGATTGAAGAGGCCGAGAACCTCAAGACCTTGGTGGTGGAGAACAAGGAGCTGCGCTAAGAGCTGGATCAGCTCAAGGCAGATCATGAAAGAGCATTGCTCAAGTCCTTGAGTCCTCCTCCATGGCTACTGAAGAGTGTGATCGCAAGATCGCTGCTCAAGATAAAATAATCTCGGACCTCAAGAATGAGCTTAGCAGAGAGAGGGATCTTTCCCAGGCGCTCCGGGCTGAACTCCAGAGTCTCCGGGAGGAGAAGACCAAAATTAACGACGTCATTTTCGGTACGTTCCATCTGTCTGACTTGTCTTTTTCTTCGACTTCCATCAGTGTCGGATTTTTCTTGACTTGTTTTGCTTATAGGTCCTCTGAATTTGACGGACTCTTCTTCCACCGAGCCCTGGACCCACCGTCTTACCCAAGTTGGTGACCTGCTTCATGACTTCCGCCAATCCCTTGAGGACATCGGCGAAGCTCTCAAGATTCCGGATATGCACATCATGTCGGATTTTTAGGTGCAGGACAAGGCAAAGGAGATGCCACAACTTGTTCAGGATTGGAACATGTCCTACGCGCGGACTGCGGTGCAGAACACTCTCACATTGGTCATGAGCCACCATGGAAACATGGAGATATGGCAAGTGACCAGAGGGTACTGCAAACTAGATGAGGACGGCCAGGAGCAGGACCTTCAAGCCATCATGCACTCCTGTGCCGGATATGGGTGTCACGTGGCTGATCTGACCAGCTAGGCGACCCCTTTCTTCACCCGCGTGGATACTCCGCCTCCTCCTCCAGAAGAATCCGCAGAAGTTTCCGACGATGAACGCACTATCTCGGATGCGGACATCTCGGAACGATATCAAGGCGGCGTAACCAGCGAGCCTGCAGCTCCTTCATCTCCTCCTGCATCATAGATCAGATTTTTTTTGTATTATTCCGAAAAAACATGATGCATCTATAAATATGTAGTACTTTAATTTTGCTAGTGCTAAGCTTTTGATCTATTCAGCACTTTTTGGCTTTAAACTTTTTGCGTGCCTGAAATGTTTACATAAGCACTTGTATTTTTTCGTCTCTACTTATCGTTTATCTGGCTTTCCGCCTCATCCCTTTCATGAGCCGGCTAAACCTGCTGCCGGAAACTTTGCCGAGAAATGGAGCTCAATTGCTAAACCAGTTTAAACTCGAAAACAAAGCCGACTTCCAGTACCAACAATTCACTACTCGGAAAATGCCCGCATCCAGCAATCAGACAAATAACCAAAGTAAAGACTAGAAATTTTAGAGTTATACCCGAAGGTAGCAATTTTAGAATCGGAAATCTAAACTAGAACGAACATGAGCATAAGGTACTTTCAAGCATCCTAGGATTTTCGACTATGACATGACCATTCAGAAATAAGATGGTAAAAACTTCTCAGAGAATATTGAGGCAACCAAAACTTTTATTTCTCATAGAATCATGTACATATATATGTTTACAAAGAAGGATAAACTAAGAATAAAAGGGACGTAGCTGAGAAATATTCCACGGTCTGACTAATTCATCCAGATTTGTACTGCCTCCAGCTCTCTTTCTCTTCTTAGGAGCAGGTCTTTCTTTGACTGGCCTCATGTCAGTTAAGTAATACGATCCATTGTGCAATACTCGACTAACTAAAAAGGGCCCTTCCCATACTGGGGAAAGTTTGTGCTTTCTTTGTTGCACAAGCCGGAGAACCAAATCACCTTTATTGAAAGATCTATTTCGGACTCTCTGGCTATGATACTTGCGTAACTTCTGCTGATAGGCTGTAGATCTCATTTCAGCAACGATGCGAACTTCTTCGACTAAGTCGAGATCATTTTTTCGAGAAATCTCGGCATCCTCTTCGATATACGCGGCCACTCTAGGAGAAGTATGAATCAAATCACTAGGAAGAACTGCTTCTGCGCCATAGACCAAGAAGAAAGGTGTGTATCCTGTTGACCTGTTTGGAGTTGTTCGTAAACTCCAAATTACAGAGGGTAATTCCTTTGCACAAGCCCCCGCAACACGTCGTAGTGGTGCTTCGAGTCTCGGTTTTAGGCCTTGTAGGATTAAACCATTTGCTCTTTCGACTTGTCCATTAGCCTGTGGATGTGCGACTGACGCAATGTCAAGCCGGATATTTTCTTGTTGCACAATTCAGCCAATTCTCCCGTAGAGAAGTTACTCCCGTTGTCGGTGATAATGCTATGCGGATAACCATACCGGATTATAACATCCTCGACAAATCTTTTGGCTATTGCTCCATCACAACTAGTGACAGGTTTAGCGTCAATCCATTTGGTGAATTTATCCACCATTAGTAAGAGGTGAGTAAATCTACTTGGAGCTCGTTTAAATGGTCCTACCATATCAAGCCCCCAGACCGTAAAGGGCCATGTTATAGGTATTGTTCGCAGCTGATCAGCCGGAACATGAGCTTGCTTGGCGTACTTTTGGCAGCCTTTGCACGTCTTGACTAATCGTTCGGCATCTTCCTGAGCTGTAAGCCAGAAAAATCCGTGTCTAAAAGCTTTTGCCACTAAAGATTTGGCTGCAGCGTGGTGACCACACTCACCTTCGTGGATTTCTCTTAAGATTTCCACTCCTTCTTCAGAAGATACACAGCGCTGAAAAACCCCCAGAAACACTCCGTTTATGGAGCTCACCTTTAACAATAGTATAAGCTTTTGCTCGTCAGATAATCTGCCGGCTTAGCACCTCGTCTTCGGGTAATTTGCCATCTATCAAATAATCGAGGTAGGGTTGAGTCTAGCTAGGAATTATAGCCAGAACTGCTATCAAAGGTGAGTCGGATTTGGTTGGATATTCCTCATCTACTCCCTTTATTGAGGGAACTTTGAGGTGCTCTAAAAAAGCGCCATCCGTGACCTTTTTCTGCGCAGAACCTATCCGAGATAGTGCGTCTGCTTCCTCATTTTCTGCTCGAGGGATGTGTTGAACTTCAAACCCTTCAAACGATTTAGATAGATCATCCACGACAGCTTTATATGCTGCCATGTGTTTATTTGCGTTACAAATATCCAACACTTGCTGAGCAACAAGATCCGAATCACCGTAACACATCAAACGTCGGATGCCAATATCCTTAGCAATCCGGATTCTATGTAGCAGTGCTTCATACTCGGCAATATTGTTTGTTGCTGTGAAGTGGCTCTGCAACACGTATAAAAGTTTATCTCCTTGGGGTGATTTGAGCACCACGCCAGCCCCCGAGCCCCCTCGAGCCTTAAACCCATCGAAAAAGAGGGTCCAATATTCCGACTCAAGGAGGATCATGTTCTCCTTCGTCTCTGTCCAATCAGCATCAAAGTCAGCAAGGACCTGGGATTTGATTACTGTCCGAGGTTTATACTCAATATCGAAAGCTAAAAGCTCTATGCCCCATTTGGCGACACGTCCTGTGGCGTCACTATTGTTGATTATATCTCTCATGGGAGCTTTGCTCACCACGGTAATTGGATGCTCCTGAAAATAGTGTCGTAGCTTACGAGATGCTAGAAAAACACCATAATCCAACTTTTGATAGTGCGGATACCGCTGTTTTGACTCTGTTAGGACTTCACTAACAAAGTAAGTCGGACGCTACACCAGGTGCTCCTGATTTTCCTCGGGTCTCTCCACCACCATGACGATACTGATGACCTTATTTGTCGCAGCAATGTAAAGCAACATCAGTTCCTAAGGTTTCGGCGCTGCAAGGACAGGAGCAGATGAGAGTACTTTCTTCAGGTCTTGTAGTGCAGCTTCAGCTTCATCAGTCCAAACGAAATCTTTGGTCTTTTTCAGGAGTTTGTATAATGGTGCGGCTCGTTCACCAAGTCGGCTTACAAACCGACTGACTGCAGCAATGCAACCAATTAGTATTTGTACGCCCTTCAGGCGACTTGGTCTGGAAATATTGAGTATAGCCTTGATTTTGTCTCGGTTCAACTCTATGCCTCTCTGAGACACGATGAAAACTAACAATTTTCTGGCTGCTATTCCAAAGAAGCATTTCTTCGGGTTAAGCATGATGTTGTATTTTCGTAGATTGGCAAATGTTTCCTCCAAGTCGGAAATCAGCATTTCCTTCTTTTTGGACATTACCGCGATATCATCCACGTATGCATGTACATTGCGTCCGAGTTGGTTATGGAGGCAACGCTGCATCGTGCGTTGGTACGTAGCTCCTGCGTTCTTCAGCCCAAAGGGCATCGTAACAAAACAGAAGGTTCCGAAGGGGGTTATGAATGAAGTTTTGACTTTTTCAGATTCCTTCATCCGGATTTGGTGATAGCCGGAATATGCGTCGAGAAAATAGAGGAGTTCCGAGCCTGCCGTAGAATCGATAACTTGATCAATTCTAGGTAGAGCGAACAGATCTTTTGGACAAGCCTTGTTCAAGGCTGTATAATCACCACACATCCTTAAATCAGTGGTGTCCGTTTTAGGGACCATTACAGGATTGGCCGACCACTCAGTGTGGATGACCTCTTCTATAAATCCGGCTAACTCGAGCCATGCTAGTTCCTTAGCTATTGCCTTACGCTTTTCATCACCAAATCGTCGTAGGGACTGTTTGACGGGTTTAGCGTTCGGGTTTACATTTAGGAGTGCTCGGCAATTTCCCTAGGTACTCCGGTCATGTCAGATGGCTGCCATGCGAGATATCTTGATTTGCTTGGAGGAACTTGACGAGCGTGCTTTCCTATGCGCTACCTAGGCTTACGCCTATCAAGGTCACCTTGGAGGGGTCATCATCCTTCAACGACGTCTTCTTCGTCTCTTCTGATGCCTTGAACTCCGGATTTGGCTTTGTCACCTCCTTCTTCGCTGCGGGCATCTCGGACGGATCTATGCTCTTCTTGATCTCTTGGTACTCCTGGGAATGCAACACGGCTTCAGCAAAGGCGACATTTCCATCCTCGCACTCTCGCGCTTTCTTCGGGTCTGGCCTGATGGTGATCACGTCGTTGGGAACTGTAATTTTCATCATATTGTAAATGTAACACGGACGAGCCATAAAAGCCCAGTAAGCCGAACGTCCGAATATAGCATGGTACGCGCTCTTGAACGGGACCACTTCGAAGGAAAGTGCCTCCGTCCGATAGTTCTTTGGAGTTCCAAAGGTAACATCCAAAGTAATCTCTCCTAGGGAATTAGCTTGTCTTCATGGGACAACTCCGTGAAAGATCACAGAGCTATGGTTCAGCTGGGTTTCTGAGATCTTTATTCAGCGTAGCGTTTCGATATAGAGGATATTAATGCTGCTACCACCGTCCATGAGGGTCTTGGAGAAACCATAATCGTCAATAAGTGGATTGACGATTAAGGCGTATTTTCCTCGCCTGTGCAACTTAGGCGGATGATCAGCGTGGTCAAATGTGATTGCCACCTCCGACCAGTCCAGATATTGAGGGACAGCCGGAACTGTTGCATTGAGCTCGTGTAGAACTGCTTTCTTGACCTTTGCTGGTTGAGATCCGAGGAAAGTGACGTAAGTGTCCTTCTTGGTAGGAAAAGTCTTCTTCCCTTCCGTCTTGGGATTTGAAGCATCAGCTTCCTCCATGTCGGAATCTTCCTTGGGCTCTTTGTCCTTTTCGGGATTTTTTCCCTTCTTCCGCTTAGCTTTGTAGCCCGCGGTATCATATCTTTTGATGTCGTCATTGAAACGACACTCAGTGTTGGTGTGGGACGAGCCCCCATTGGCGTCTAGGTGATGCACACATGGGTTATTGGCAATTTCGGCCCAAGAGTAGGTTTTGCCTGGTTGCTGTTCTCCTCTACCTTGTACCCTTGAAGTCCGACGGCCACGCCCGTGGCCTCCACCGCGTGCTCCTCGTCCTCCAGACCCGGAAATAGTAGTAACCACCACTGTTTCCACGCTGGGTTTCTCTTCCGAGGTATTTTTGCGCTTCTGAGCTTGTTGCTTTGGTTGTCTTGCCGACTGAGGCACAACTAGGACATTGAGTAATCCCTCTGCATCGTCGTCAGCATCTGCATACTTGCTCGCTATTTCTATCATCTCTCCCAAGTCAGTGACCTTGTCACACTTCAAGCGGTGACGTAGTAGACCAATTGGGAGTCCTGCGATGAAAGCTTCAGTCGCGGTTTGATCGTTTACTCCTTCACAGGAGTTCTTGGTGTCGATCCATCGTCCGAGGTAATCCCGGCAAGTTTCTCCGGCTTTCTGGGTGCAACGCTGTAGGTCTCCAACCGTACAGGGCCTCCGATATGTGCCTTCGAAATTCCGAAAGAACACACTTTGCATGTCATACCAGTTATGGATGGTGTTCTCCGGAAGTTCATTGAGCCATGATCGCGCCGTCTTCCGCAACATAATTGGGAGATATCGGGTTGCGACCAGGTTGTTTCCGCCTTTGGCAATGCAGCAAGCTTGGAAAGAAATCCTGAAACCAGGTATCTGGCGGAGGAATGCCGTCGTAGGCTTGGATGTGCCTTGAGATAGCAAATCCTTCCGGGAATCTTATAGCTCTGATGCGTGGTCCAAAGCACTTTGGGCCCACGTAGATGTCATCATTTTCGTAGCGCCGCGCCTCTATATTGGAGTTGATCCTATGCCTTGCGTCGTTCGGGGATAGAGATCATCCCGAATGCCGGCTATGGCTGCGGTGCCTTGGAGCCGGACTTTGGCTTCTGCCGCCACCTCCTCCGCCGCATCGTCCTCCTTGTGAGCCGTTGTGATGACTGCTTGGTGGAGAGGGTGGGGCAGCTGAATTGTTTCCGGCGGATCACCGGCCTCCATCCGGGACGTCATTATTCCGATTCCGGGGAGGGTCTTGACTACGACAAGCCCCCTGCCGGCTTGTCCCAGCATGGTTTCTGTCGTTCCTTCGTCTGTCGTTCCCACCACGGTGAGGCTCAGCCGGACGGCTTGCATGTCTAGGAGGTGGCATTTTTTGACGATCCTCCTCCCGACGTTTCTCTTTATCTTCTCCCCTTCGATCGTTCGACTCTTGCCGGGGAGGGTTCCTTGGATACAGTGCAGCAATGGCCTCTTGATCGGCCGCTGGAGCGACGTTGCTCCAGTCACGTGCGGTTCTGTGATGCTGTCCTGACGATCCGGTTTTGGAGTGGTTATCCTCCCGTCGGTCGGAACGGTGACGCTGTTCCGGAACACGCTGGGGCCTTATATCATTCCAGGCTGAGTCCGTGTGACATTGGTCAGATTTCGAGACCAGTTTTCCACTTTCGGATTTCACAGCCATCTGTTCCTCCAGACCCTTGGTGAGTAGCTTGATGCCCAATCGAACCTGTTCTGGGCCTGGGTTATTGGATAGGATGTCTCGTGCTGCGACAGTGTTCTGTACCAGCGTTGGGTACACCAGGTCTCCTTTGCTGTCGAGACGAGGCATCCCTGGATCTCCTTCAAAGAGGACCCTGTTCACTTCCGGAAACTTACCTTCACCTGTGTAACAATTCCGGGTCTTCTGATGCAACCGAGACATGTAATCCTTAGTTGCCATGCGTTTCTTCTCCCCCTCGATGTTTTTGGCTTCATCAAGGAGTTGTTGACGACGCGCTTCTAGGGCTTTGGCCCTTTCGTCCAGTTCTTCCGCAGTAAGTTCTACAGGTGTAGGGATAGGTGTGGTTAATGCAGCATCGATGAGTTTACGCACACCTTCGGTAATCACGTGTCCATCCACCGATTCTTCTTTTTTCGGCTCTTCTGGGATAAGTGCTCCATCCGAGTATTTTTCGTATTCCTTGGTAATCACCTCCTCTGTCAAAGGGTCTTTTGCCGGGGTCTTGTTCTTCTTGTCCCTCTTCTTCGCCTTCTTGGCAGCGTCGGTAGCGAAGAAGGCTTTGGGTCCGTTTCCCGGAGTCAAGCTCTGATCGGTACTTTCAGACATCTGGACTTCGGGATTAGCTCCGACGTCCATGTCATCCTGCGCTTTGGGAGAGTGTTCCCCGGATCCTTCATCCATGGCTTCTTTTTCCTCTGCAGCTTTGGAGTTATACTCCTCTTCATATTCCTTGGAGAACTTTCGAAAATCCGCTGACATCATCGATTCATCCGAGGATGCGGGTACGTCTGTGTTTGTTCCAATTGCCTCCAGCATAGAGTCGGTGTTTTCTCCAGCATCAGCAGAGCCGGATCCGGATCCCACGTATCCGGCGAAGTGCGACGCGTGCTTCCTGAGGTAGGTGCGGCTTTCGCGGTCAGCCATTTCGAAACTTTTGATGGTCTTGAGGATTGCATCTGCGTTTTTTCCTTGTAGTATCATACGTCGTAGTGTGTACCTCAGGAAAGGCATGTCTGTCCCGGCGTCATCGGAGCCGGAATCAGTGTCATTGTTATGCTCCTCCTGAATTTTGACTTCCACGGGTGGGTCGATCTAGGATCCGGCTTCTCCAAGGAGATCCACTCCAAATTCGACTTAGACCGCTAGGTCTTCTTCAGGCTCGGATTTCTCCACTATCTCCACAACTGGTGCGGGCTGGGTGGGATTAGGATTTTCTGAGATCCGGAACTCTGCCGCCTCCGCGGACAAAGGGGATCCAGAAGATTCTTCTGCCTCTATCATGACCTCTGGGGTGGGTGGGGCAGGTTTAGCGAAACCAATGTAAACATCGATCTCGCGAAAAGACATGATTGTGTAGGCCGTCACAACCTCCTTAGCCGGAATCCAAGTCTCGTCGAGAATGATGAGAGGGACGTCGCTGGCATAGAGGATGCGGCCGACGGTGATAGTCTCGCCAATTCTGATTTTCACAGATTCCGCTCGGAATGCAGATCCGAAGCTCACTTCCCCCACGGTGGGCACCAACTGTCATCGGATTGATGACAAGTACGCCATGAGGGGGTCCTCGAGGCGTGCAGAAGAGAGGGGTGTGAGACGTACGGTGTTCCGGGACGGTGAGCACACAAGTTTACCCAGGTTCGAATCCGCCGGCTTTGGACGGATCCTACTCCTGCTAGCAATCCAGTAATACGGCAGCACCGGAATATGGGTTACAAGGGTTTCGCCTGTGTGAGTTGAGGGTCTAAAGTATTGGGTTGTGCCCTAAAGGCTCTCCCTAGGACGGCTTATATAGATATCTGACCTAGGGTTTACATGAGAGATCTATCCGGCTACGACTAAGAGTCAGTTACAGAGTACATCTTGAACTACAAGTAACACTATGGGCCTAAGTCGGTAAGCCTTCTGGGCCTTCCCGTAGCCGGATTGGACTCCATCTTTCTCCCTGACTGGGCCGTCCGTGAAGCAAAGCTCTAAGCCAAAGTGGGCCACCCTGGTCAGTGAGGAACTGTGAGGATACCCGAAAAGTATATCCCCAACATAAGGGCTAGAAGTGGACAAGTCGACGGTAGTTGCAGCATAGGTCACCAGTGATGGGGCCTCCAAAACAGTTTAGGAACCGATAAAATGATAAGCCCGGATTTCAGACTAGAAACACACACAAACACACACATATATATACTAATATACAAAATAGTTTCCAATTACAGTTTTGCTAACAATGGCCTAGAAATCATAAGGTAGCTCCATATTACAGAACTACGATAGTAGCGAACCAATCATGGGATAGCTCTACACCCCAAGAGTTTTGCAGCTAGGCTAGTGGTCATGAGACTACCCAGACGGCACCTAATGTACACCCCTGATGATAAGCAACCCTGCATCAAATCCATCCAGAAGCAGTGTACCCGATCCAAAGCCTTAGGTGCAGGCTCATCAATGAACAGGTCATCGTCTTTACCATCAAAGTCCTCTTCGGTCGCCTGCTTCTATGATTAGTAGATTAACATATACGTTTATAGAGAAACATCAAAGACACACAACCTGAACATTTGTCGTTCAACAAATATACCTTGTCATCTGGCATAGCGGTAGTAGCAGAAATGAAACCCGTTTCATGCAGATTTCGCTTTTTCTCTCCTCCCCCTTCTCCAAGTTGATCTAGATGCTCAGGAGCTGCCTCTGTCAGTTGATATAGTTGATCAACACCTGCTTCCCCTACTTGATCTTGATGATAAAGATGTGCTTCCCCTGGTTCAGATGGAGGATCATATGGTTCACCATGAAATACCCATCTAACATATGTTCTTAGCATCCCAAATGTAAAAATATGGTCTTCCACTTTAATTTGAGGCAGCACCCTACGATTCACACACAATCGGCAGGGGTAGTGTACTATTGAATTGTCACAATGAGCTCTAACAAACCCCATAAATCGTAGAACACCAAGGATATGTTTAGAGCTGCCTAATGGAGCAATCTCTATACAAAATATGCCCATTTGTTTAATTATGACATACAAGGTTGGTTATTATTAAAAGAAAAGCAGGAAAGATATAAATGGAGTACAAAAACTATATATTCCTATGCATTCCAGCAAACATATTGACAGCAAAAATCGCTGAAGGTATTTAGGAACATAGATCAAGCGCAGAATAAACTATGACCATGCAGATTGAGGACAAATTAAACTACGTATTTGAGGAGGCAGATCGGGTGAAAGGGTCATAAAATGCCAACCAGATCGAGCTAGAGATAGAAGGACTACCGTGGGATCGACATGCCCACCGGTGCGTCTCAAGAAGACCGATGGGTAGGGAAAGCTTCTTCACGCATGGTAGTGATGAGGATTTGCCATAAGTATGTCTGTTTTGTGGGCAAGGGGGTGAGGGCCTAGGCGGTGGAGGGTGGAAGTTAATACACAACACGAAGGGTGCGGAGGGATAACTTTGGAAATTCTGACCTACCCTGCTTTGGGCACCACCATATATGTGGCCCACCTACCAGTCACCATAGATCAAAATTGATCCAAAACTTGTCAAAATACAAGTTTATGTTTTACCATGGAAACTAATGCACATAGCATTGCACTTGTGAACGAAAGGCTTTATTTCAACATATATTTAATTTTGTCCCTATTTTTTTGAAAAGGGGACAAATTTGGAAATTCAAAAGTAAACTTCAAATTTGGAACTAGACATATTGGTTGATTTGCCAAGATGCACCGATATACTAAATGCGGACACATCATCATAAATTATGTCCATGACCTTGGTCACCTTTTTTAGACGATGGCATCTTTTTGAAAGCCTTGAATTGTTCGATAATATCAGCAAATGCCTAAAAACTCATTTAAATATTGGAAAGCAACTCTCATTGGTATGCGGGTCTAGAGTGTAATAGCGAATCTAAGAGGCTCCACGTCGGAGCAACGTATGTTTGAAGCTTCGACGTCAAAAATTTTGGTACTACGCCCAAACATCACACACATCCATTCAAATATCCCGCGCATCCATTCAGACATACTTCATCTTTTTTTATAATGCATAATTCCTCTTATATCCCTGCTACTCTTGTTGGAAAGCCTTGAATTAATGTTCATTAATTTCGGCAGATGTCTATAAACTCATTAAATGGTGGAAAGCAAACATACATGTGGGTCTATCTTACGAGGACAGCATCCCAAGTGGGAGTAGCGTACCTTAGAAGCTTCAACTTCAAAATTCTGGCAGAGCACCGAAATATCCGGCCCACCCATCCAAATGTCCCACCCATCCATTCAAACATCTAACCCAAAAAATTACTTTATTGCACAAATTTAGCCTAGAAGCTTGAAAGGGATTATACATTGTGTGAAAAAGGGGGCGGTGGCATTTGGAGCCATCATCTTTGTAGTTGCTTCACAACAAAATACATAGTAGTTACGTGGAAATTCGAAAACAATCTTCAAATTTGAAACCAGACATATTGGTTGATTTGCAAATATTCACCAATCTACCAAATACGGAAACGTCATCATAAACTATTTCCATGACCTTGGTCACCTTTTTTTGGATGATGGTCATCTTATTGAAAGCCTTAAATTGTTCGAAAATTTTAGCAAATGCCTAGAAACTCGTTTAAATGCTGGGAAGCAACTCTCTCTGGCGTGTGGATCTAGATAGTGACACGCGTCTGAGAGGCCCCACGCCGGAGTAGCATATGCTAGAAGCTTCAACCTCAAAATTTTGGTACGACGCCCAAAAATCGCACCCATCCATTAAAATATCCGGCGCATTCATTCAAACATGCTTCACCGCTTTCTAGAATGCAAAATTCCTCTTCTATCCCTACTCCGGAAACAAGAATCCGAGGAGCACTACAATAACAGAGGGATATAGGTGGTAAATTTGCATTCTCCCAAGTGCATCACCCCATCAACGTTTCCTAGCCCTTCTTCAATATTTACCTGCCCGCCCACTCCGACCTACACTGACTTTTTGGACCCACTATACAAGTGACCCACATGTAGGTGGTAAGTTTGCATTCTCCCAAGTGCATCACCCCATCAATGTTTTCCAGCCCTTCTTCAATATTTACCTGCTCGCCCACTCCGACCTACACTGACTTTTTGGACCCACAATGCAAGTGACCCACATGTCATTGAGCCAGAATTACGGGAAATAGAGATTCCCATTGCTTGCTGGTAAAAATACGAACATTTTTCGCTAAACCAAGATAAAATGTTGAAATCATCCAACCTGGCTCGAAAGCTTGAAAAATCATGAAACTTGGGCATTATTCGTCAAAAAATAATACTATGCGAGAAAATTAGTGTGGTGAGATTTTGAACCACATATAATCTTTGTAGTTGCTTCACAATGGAAGCCATTGTTGTCACTTGGACAATTTAAAATAACTTCGATTTTGATGCACCCTTTTTTGTAAATATTATTTGAAATGCCAATATGCAGTTATGCACAGATCAACCAAACATGGACACATTATCATAAACTATGGCAAACATATTGCCATGACCTTGGTCATCTCGTTTGAAAGCCATGAATGGTCATACATGGTACGTCATATTGGGAAACGGGTTTCTTTAGAAAAATAAAATTTTAGAATAATTTTCATGAAAACTAGGTAGTACACATAACAAAATACTCTGCAAAAGAAAGACATTGCTTCAATTTATATATTTTTTACTTGGATTTTTCTTTCAAAATGTCCCAAATTAGGCTGCATTATTAGCATTCATATCAAGAAGTTGAGGGGTTGTTTGGTTAAGCTTATCTGTTGCTTTTAGCTTTATTATATAAGCCACTTTAAATTTTTGCTTTTGGCTTATACCATCATTCCACTATGTCAGAGTAAAAGCTAAAAAATAAAGCCCAAAACATGTTCCTGGCTTTATAAGCCAAAAATCAAAAGCCAGAATTAGATACCAACCAAACAACGCCTAAATATCACGAAAGTATTGGTGTTTCTCCCTTGTTTTAGTACTTGGGTACCTTGAATTTTATTTAACAAAAAATATGACCAAGCTGGGTTTCATCGACTTGTAGATCAATTTTTGAGATACTTTCATTAAATTGCGGTAACACCATTATATTCCACGAATATATATAACCATAGAGTTTGATCATATTATTGAGAATTCACGGAATCCTAAACCATAAAATCTAAACCCCTAAACCCTAACCAAGCATGTATCATGCACTTATAGATCAAAATTTGAGATACTTTCGTTAAATTGGGTAACACAATTCTATTCCATGAATATAAGCATAAAGCTTGAACATTATTGCAAATTCCCAGGACCCTGATCCCAAGCTAAACCCCCAAAACCGAAACCCTAAACCCCTATACCCCAAAACCTGACCAAGCACGTAACATGCACTTATAGATCAAAATTTGAGATACTTTCGTTAAATTGGGTAACACCAGTCTATTTGACGAATATAAGCATAAATCCTGAGCATGATCAAAAATTCCCTAAACCTTAAACCCTAAAACCCTCAGCCCCAAAACTCTAACCAAGCAGGTGCCATGCACTCATAGATCAAAATTTGAGATACTTTCATTAAATCAGGTAACGCCATTCTACTAGACGAGTATAAGCATACATCCTAAGCATTACAAAAAATTTTCTAAACCCTAAACCGAAAAGAACCCATAAAACAAAACCGTAAAACCTTAAACCCTCGACCCATAAACCCTAACCAAGCAGGTACCGTGCACTTATATATCAAAATTTGAGATACTTTCACTTAATTGCGATAACACCATTTTATTCCACGAATATAAGCATAAAGCTTGAACATTATTTAAAATTCCCGAAACCCTAAAACCTAAACACTAAACCCTAAACCCTTACGAAACATGTAGCATGCACTTATAGATCAAAATTTGATATACTTTCATTAAATTGGTAACACCATTCTATTCGACGAACATAAGAATAAATCTTGAGCATTATCGAAAATTCCCTAAACCCTAAACAACCCCTAAAACCTAAACCTAAAACCCCAAACCCTTAACCCATAAACCCTAGCCAAGTAGGTATCATGCACTTATAGATCAAAATTTGAGATACTTTCAATGAATTAGGTAACGCCATTCTATTCGAGGAATATAAGCATAAAGCTTGAGCATTATTGAAAATTCGCTAAACCCCCTAAACCCTATTCAATCCATAAAACCTAAAACGTAAAACCCTAAAACCTCGACCCATAAACCCTAACCAAGAAGGTACCATGGACTTATAGATCAAAATCTGAGATTCTTTCATAAATTGCGGTAACACCATTCTATTCCACGAATATAACCATAAAGTTTGAACATTATTGAAAATGCCCTAAACCCTAAAACTCTAAGCCCTCAACCCCGCCTAAACGACCCTAACAAATGAGGTATCATGCACTTGTAGATCAAAATTTCAGATATACTTTCCTCAAATTGTTCTAACACCATCTAATTCCACGAATATAAGCATATATAAATCAACTTGAACATTATCAAAAATTCCCAAAAAACCTAAACCCTAAAAACCATAAACCCTCATCCCTTAACTCCTTACCAAGTAGGTATCATGCACTTATAGATCAAAATCCGAGATACTTTCATTAAATTACGATAACACCGGTCTATTATACGAATATATAAGCATATATATATAGCTTGAACATTATTATTGAAAATTCATAAACCCTAAAACCTAGAAAACCCTAAACCCTAAAACCCTAAACCCTAAATACCAACCTTAAACTCCTAAACCCTAAAATCCTAAATCATATACCATAAACCCTAAACCCCTAAACCCTCAACCCAAAAAACACGAACCCTAAACCCCAGGCTATGTATATCTTGCGTGGAAACTAGGGCAGTGGGATTTTGAGCTATGCTTATTTGTAGTTTCTTCATGACAAAAGACATTGTCGTCGCTTGAAAAATTGAAGATAACTTCATATTCAGAAGCTTCCTTTGTAAATAATATTGTAAATGCTAATAATACGGACCAATCTACAAAATACAAACATGTTGGTCATCTGGTTTGAAAGCCATGTATATTCATACATGGTACGCCATATATCGTATGACAAAATTAAAGTCATTATTATCGATTGGGGCTTTTAAAATAACTTCAAATATGGAAGCTCTTTTTGTAAACAATGTTGAAATGCCAATATGCACCAAACTACGAAACATGGTTACATTATCATAAAGTATGGTAACACATATGGCCTTAACATTGGTCATCTATTTTTTGAAAGCCATGAATGTTCAAACATGGTATGCCATATTGTGAAACGAGTTTTTCAAGAGTTATCAAATTTTATATATTTTTCATGGAAATTAGCTAATGCACATAGTGAGCCACCAACAGAGAAACAAATGTTTGTATTTTGTTTTATATTTTGTTTCTTTTTTTAAAATGGCCCGAATTTGGTGTCATTACCATTCATATCAAAAAATTGAAATATTGCAATACTCTCAGTGGTTCTCCAATATTTGACTAATTTGGTACCTTTAAACTATTTTTAAAAAGTCAAGAGAAAGCTATATCACACACTTTGTAGTTCGTAATTAGACATACTTACTTTAAGTTGTCAAAAAGTCATTTTATTGCACATCTTTAGCTAGGAAGCTTGGAAAATCATGAATGTAGGGCATTATCCATCAAATCTGGAATCTCCTTTGTAAACAATTGCTTGAAATGCCAAGATGCACCGATCTACCAAATATGGACATGTTTGTAAGCTTGGTTGGTGCAGATGCTTCAATGTATGGAGTAGTACAAAACATGAAAAAGGTACATAAACTATGGCTGCGACCTTGGTCATCTTGTTTGAAAGCATTAAATTAATGTTCATTAAATTCGACAGATGTCTATAAACTTGTTAAATGCTAGAAAGCATACATGCCTCTGGGTCTATCTGACGAGGACAACATCCCAAGTGGGAGTAGCGTACCTTAGAAGCTTCATCTTCAAAATTTAGGTAGAGTGCCGAAATATCCCCACCCATTCAAACATCCAGCCCCAAAAATTATTTTATTGCACAAATTTAGCCTGGAAGCTTGAAATGGCGTTATACATTGTGTGATAAAGGGGGAGGTGGCATTTTGAGCCATCATATTTGTAGTTGCTTCATAACAAAACACATTGTTGTTACTTGGAAATTCGAAAACAAACTTCAAATTTGGAACTAGACATATTGGTTGATTTGTAAAGATGCACCGATCTACCAAATACGGACACGTCGTCATAAAATATTTCCATGACCTTGGTCACCTTTTTTGGACGATGGTCATCTTGTTCGAAAATTTCAGAAAATGCCTAGAAACTCATTTAAATGCTAGGAAGCAACTCTCACTGGCGTGTGGATCTAGATGGTGACAGCGCGTCTGAGAGGCCTCACGCCAGAGTAACGTATGCTAGAAGCTTCAACATCAAAATTTTGGTACGGCGCCCAAACATCGCACGCACCCATTAAAATATCCCATGCATCCATTCAAACAAGCTTCACCTCTTTCTAGAATGCAAAATTCCTCTTCTATCCCTGCTCCAGAAACAAGAATTCAAGGGAGCACTACAATAATAGAGGGATATAGGTCGTAAATTTCCGTTCTGCCAAGTGCATCACCCCATCGACGTTTCCTAACCCTTCTTGGATATTTACCTGCCCACCCACTCCAACCTACACAGACTTTTTGGACCCACTATGCAAGTGACCCACATGTTAGTGAGCCAGAATTTTGAGAAGTAGAGATTCCCATCGCCTGTTGTTCAAAATTCAAACATTTTTTTCTAAACCAAGATAAATCGTTAAAATCATCCAACATGGCTCGAAACCTTGAAAATTCATGAAACTTGGGCATTATCCGTGAAAAAAATTATAATCTATGAGAAAATTGATGCGGTGAGATTTTGAACCACATATAATCTTTGTAGTTGCTTCACAACGAAGCCATTGTTTTCACTTGGACAATTTGAAATAACTTTGATTTGGATGCACCCTATTTCGTAAACATTGTTTGAAATGCCAATATGCAGTTATGCATATATCTACCAAACATGGACACGTTATCATAAACTATGGAAAACATATTGCCATGACGTTGGCCATCTCGTTTGAAAGCCATGAATGTTCATACATGGTACGACATATTGGGAAACAGGTTTCTTCGAAAGTTGTCAAATTTAAACATACTTTTCATGGAAACTAGGCACTATACATAACAAAATACTTCACGAAAGAAAGACATTGCTTCAATTTATATATTTTATTTGGATTTTTCTTTCAAAAGGTCCCAAATTAGGCTGCATTATTAGCATTCATATCAAGAAGTTGAGGGGTTGTTTGGTTAAGCTTATCTGTCGCTTTTAGCTTTATTTTGTAAGCCACTTTATATTTTTTTCTTTTGGCTTATACCATCATTCCACTATGTAAGAGTAAAAGCTAAAAAAGTAAGGCAAAAACACGTTCCTTGCTTTATAAGCCAAAAAATCAAAAGCCAGAATTAGATCGCAACCAAAGAGCACCTAAATCTCACGGAACTCTTGGTGTTTCTCCCTTGTTTTAGTACTTTGGTACCTTCAATTTTATTTAACAAAAAATATGACCAAGCAGGGTATCATCGACTTGTAGATCAATTTTTGAGATACTTTCACTAAATTGCGGTAACACCATTCTATTCCACGAATATATATAAACATAAAGTTTTAACATGTTATTGAGAATTTACGGAATCCTAAACCATAAAATCTAAACCCCTGAACCCTGACCAAGCAGGTATCGTGCACTTATAGATCAAAATTTGAGATACTTTCGTTAAATTGGGTAACACCATTCTATTCCACGAATATAACCATAAAGCTTGAACATTATTGAAAATTCCCCAAACCCTAATCCCCTAAACCCCTAAAACCCAAATCCTAAATACCTAAACCCTATAACCCTAAACCCTGACCAAGCACATAGCATGCACTTATAGATCAAAATTTAAGACAATTTTGCTAAATTGGGTAACGTCATTCTATTTGACAAATATAAGCATAAATCATGAGCAATATCAAAAATTCCCAAAACCCTAAACCCTAAGCAACCCCTAAACCCTAAAGCCCTAAACCCTCAGTCATAAACCCTAACGAAGTAGGTGGCATGCACACATTGATCAAAATTTGAGATACTTTCATTAAATCAGCTAACACCATTCTATTCTACGAGTATAAGCATAAATCATGAGCATTATTAAAAATTCGCTAAACCCTAAACCCTAAACAACCCATAAAACTAAACTGTAAAAACCTAAAACCCTAAACCATCGACCCATAAACCTAACCAAAGCAGGTATCGTTCACTTATAGATCAAAATTTTAGATACTTTCAATAAATTGATGTAATCCCATTCTATTCCACGGATATAAGCATAAAGCAGCTTGATGATTATTAAACATTCCTGAAACCTCAAACCCTAAACTCCTAAAACTCGAAACCCTAAACCCTTACCAGCACGTAGCATGCACTTATAGATTAAAATTTGATATACTTTCGTTTAATTTGGTAACGCCATTTTATTTGACGAATATAAGCATAAATCTTGAGCATTATTGAAAATTCCCTAAACCCTAAACAACCCTTAAAACCTAAACCCTAAAACCCCAAACCCTCAACACATAAACACTAACCAAGCAGGTATCATGCACTTTATAGATCAAAATTTGAGATACTTTCAATAAATTAGGTAATGCCATTCTATTCGACGATATAAGCATAAAGCTTGAGCATTATCGAAAATTTGCTAAACCCTAAACCCTATACAACCATAAACCTAAACTGTAAAACCCTAAAACCCAAAACCCACGACCCATAAACCCTAACTAAGCATGTATCATGCACTTATAGATCAAAATTTGAGATGCTTTCATTAAAGCATATAACACCATTCTATTCGACGAATATAAGCATAAATATTTGAGAATTATTGAAAAATCACTAATCCCTAAACCCTAAACAACCCAAAAAACCTAAACCGAAAAACCCTAAATCCTTGACCCATAAACCCTAAACCAAGCAGGTACCATGCACTTATAGATCAAAATTTGAGATACTTTCATTAAATTGCGGTAACGCCATTCTATTCCACAAATATAAGCACAAAGATTGAACATTATTAAAAATAAAAAACCCTTTAACCGTAAACCCTAATAACCTCCTAACCCTAGAACCCTAACCTCCTAACCCTAGAACCCTAAACCCTTACCAAGGAGGTATGTACTGCACTTATAGATCAAAATTTGAGATACTTTTATTAAATTGCGATAACGCCATTCTGTTCCATGACGATAACCATACATATAAAGCTTGAATATTATTACTAAAAATTCCCAAAACCCTAAAACCTAAACAATCATAAACCCAAAAACCGTGAACAACCCTAAACCCAAAATCATGAACCCTAAACCCTAAAAGCCTAAACCCTAAAATCCTAAACCATGAACCATGAACCCTTAAACCCTCAACCCAAAATAGACCCTGAACCCTAAACTTAAGCATAGGATATATATACTTTGTGTGAAAACTGGGGTAGTGGGATTTTGAGCCATATTTTGTAGTTGCTTCATGACAAAAGCCATTGTTGTGCCTTAGAAAATTAAAATAACTTCGAATTCGGAAGATTCCTTTGTAAATAATATTTTTAATTCCAATACGCACCAAATAGCATATATGGATAGGTTATTATAAACTATAGAAAATATATGGCCATGACCTTGGTCATCTGGTTTGAAAGCCATTCATATTCTTACATGTTAATCCATATATTGTGATACAATTTTTTCTCAAAAGTTATCAAATTTTAAGATTATATTTTTCCATGGAAACTAGCTAGTGCACATAGTGAGACACGAAGAGAGAAAAGAATGGATGTATTTCATTTTATATTTTTTTCTTTGTATTTTTTAAAATGGCCGAAATTAGGTGTCATTACCATTCATATCAAAAAGTTGAATTTTCGAAAGTCTCGGTGGTTCTCCGATATTTGACTACTTGGTATCTTTGAATTATTTTAAAATGTCAAGAGCAAGGTATATCACACACTTTCTAGTTCGAAATTAGACATACTTACTTCAGATTGTCAAAAAGTCATTTTATTGCATAGATTTAGCTAGGAAGTTTGGAAATTCATGAAAGTTGGGCATTCTCCATCAAATCTAGAATATTCTTTTGAAAAGACAAGATGCAGCGATCTTACAGATATGGACACACTATCATAAACTATAACAGAGATATAGCTGTGACCTTGGTCATCTTGTATGAAAGCCTTCAAAATATATTGTTTATAGATTTCGATAAATGTGTGGAAACTCATTTATATGTTGGTAAGCATACTGTCGCTGGCGTGTGGGTCTAGACGAGGCTAACACGTGAGAGAGGCTGCATCGGAGTAACGTATGTTAGAAGCTGCAACCTCAAAATTTCCGCAAGGCATCGAAACATCCCACGCACATCTATTCAAATATCTCGCACATCTATTCAAATATCCCGCCCCGCTTTTTGCAAATGCAAAATTCCTCTTCTATCCCTGCTCTAGAAACAAGGACCATGAGAGTACTGCAATAATAGAGGGGTATAGGTGGTAAATGTGTGTCATCCCACATATATCCTCCATCGTCTCTTCCGCGCCCACACCCCTCCAACCTCGACCTTCCTCTAGCTGCTTCACCGTCGGCCCTCTCTTCCACACCGGAGCTCCTCCATTGTCGGCGCTCTTCATCAGAACTATTGCATCGACTCCCTCGCTGCACCAGATCTGCTTCACCAACGTCGTCGTCTACCCTACCGGGGTCGCTTCACTGAATCACTCGTTGTTGACCCCGTAATGCCAGGTCGCTGCCCCCGCTGCCCTCTTGCCTGTCCCACCCATCCTCGCCGCGCAACGGTAATTTCTCTTGCCCATTTGATATATTTTTGGTACTCATAAGCTACAAAATCGTTAGGATGTTGCTCAATATCCTGGATGCTATTGCCATTTCATTTGCACCCTTCATCTGGTAGGTCCTATCCATATCATTAGCTTCTCGTTTTTATTCCCTTTCTTACATTCTCACGTTATCGGTTTAATCCTCCAACACCAACTCATAGATGCTATTCTTCCCGAGCACTGGCACGGGTCATGGAAACATCTCATAGAGGATCCAACACTGACAATTTGATGCCCAACAAGGATGAAGTGTGAGGTTTCCTTGTGTTACCTAGGCCAGTTTCTTGTCATGTCAATAAGTTGTATAACCTGCATGCCTAATAGGTTAATAAGCAATTCTACCTAAGACCTTGCCATGACATTTGAATTCATGTTCTATTGTGTTTCTATCAGCAAATGCTTAATTTAGAAAACATCCATCTAGTTTGAATCATATATCTGGTCATTTTTAATGCTATATTTTGGTGTTTTCACCTGCTTTCATCCTTCCAAACTAGCTATCTAGTTTGAATCATATATCTGGTAATTTTTAATGCTACGTTTTTGGTGTTTTTAAAGAGTTTTTATCCTTCCAAACCAGCTAACTTGGTTTTCAATGTCATGTAGATAAATGACAATGGAGTACAAGGACTAGAGTTCCAACTACTCGGCTCAGATTCTTCTGGTAGATTGGCTAGGAGTCACACCCGCTCGAGAAGGAGCTACTGTCAGTCTAAACGTTCTACTGCAAGTTCATACTACTTTAAATGATCTCTACTTTATATAATACTACTTGTTTCCATTTTTCATTGTTTTAACCTCTTTCACCATATTTTAGTAGACTGTAGTTAAACCCAGCAAGAGTCCTTGGAAGGCATGACTGAAAGTTGTGATCCCTCTTCCCATTCATCCTCCCATTGCATTTTCGAAGCAAACAACTTACTTAACAGTCCACCTAGAACAACTCCTGCAGGTGATAAATATATAAAGGTTGTATTGCATGCATAACAAAAGGGTTTAACTTCTCTAAGATCTATAGCTGAAATGTTGAAGAAGAGGATAGATGATACTGTTGGAGATATGCCCAAGAGGCAATAATAAAGTGGTTATTATTATATCTTTATGTTTATGATAAATGTTTACATCCCATGCTATAATTGTATTAACCGGAAACATTAATACTTGTGTGTTTTGTAAACATAAAAGAGTCCCTAGTAAGCCTCTTGTTAAACTAGCTTGTTGATTAATGGATGATCATGGTTTCCTGATCATGGACATTGGATGTCGTTAATAACAAGATCATATCATTAGGAGAATGATGTGATGGACACACACCCGTAGTAAGGATAGCATAAGATCAAGTCATTAAGTTCGTTTGCTATAAGCTTTAAAATACATAGTAACCTAATCCTTCAACCATGAGGTTATGTTAATCACCATCACCAGATGGGTACTTTGATGACATCAAACACCGCTTCGTAACTAGGTGGTCATAAAGGTGTCATTGGGTATTCTGAAAGTATGTGTTGAAGCACATGGACCAAGATTGGGATTTGTCCATCCATATGACGGATAGATATGCTCTGGGCCCTCTCGGTGGAATGTCATCTAGTTAGCTTGCAAGCATGTGACTGGGTCACAAGGGATGACATATCACAGAACGAGTAAAGAGTACTTGTTAGTAACGAGGTAGAACTAGGTATGGAGATATCGACGATCAAACCTCGGATAAGTAGAGTATCGCGTGACAAAGGGAATTGGTTTCGTATGTAAATGGTTCTATCGATCACAAAGTCATCGTTGAGTATGTGGGAGCCGTTATGGATCTCCAGATCCCGCTGATGGTTATTGATCGGAGAGGTGTCTCCATCATGTCTGCATATTCACGAACCGTAGGGTGACACACTTAAGGTTCGAAGTTGTTTTAAGTAGATATGGAATGTGCGTTGGAGACCGAATGTTGTTCGGAGTCTCGGATTGGATCTGGGAAATCACGAGGAGCTCCGGAATTGTCCGGAGAGTAAGATTCATATATTGGGGATCATTTTCTAAGTTAGGAAATGTTCCGGAGTATTTGTATGGGGATTCTAGAAGGTTTCGGAATGTTCCGGAAGGTTCTGGAAGATTTCTTGGAGTTTACTTGAAAACCAAGAAAGGATCAAGGAATCCTTGTGGGGTAAGACAAGGATTCGTGGGGGAGTAGGACTCTCCCCCCACCTCCTTGATCCGCCGGCCATGGGAGAGGGGAGTCCTACAAGGACTCCACCTCCCCATGGCGCCTCCCTCCGTTAAATAGAGGGGTGGAGGCGCCACCCCCTGGCCCCCTCCACTCTTGCCCTAGCCGCCTCTCTCCTCCTCCTTTCTTCTGCTCAAGCTTAGGCGAAGCCCTGCAGAATTTTCTACTCCACCACCACCACCATGCCGTCGTGCTGCTGGGATTGCGTGGAGAGATCTACTACCTCCATTGCTCGCTGGAATGGGGAGAGGAAGGTCTGCTTCGACTCCGCACATGTGACCGACTGCGGAAGCGTTGCCGGAACGCGGCGCCGGAAGGATCATCTACACGATCTTGAGATCGGCAAGTGATCGACTACATCAACCACGAGATCCAATATCGTAACGCTTTTGGATCTACAAGGGTTAGTACAGATCTATCTCGGTGCACATGTCTGGGTTTTGTTTGTTCTTGCGGTAGAACGTTTTTGTTTTCCATGCTACGAACCCATCAGTGGTATCAGAGCCGTGTCTATGCGTAGATCTGTTGCACGAGTAGAACACAATGGTTTTGTGGGCATTGGTGCTCGTGCCGTCTTTTGCTTTGTTCACTTTGCATCTTGCGGTATGGTGGGATGAAGCGGCTCGGGCTAACCTTACATGTCATCGCACATGAGACTTGCTCCACGCTTGACGTGTAACTTGCTTTGCACAAGTGGCTTTGCGGGTGTCTGTCACTCCCACCATAGTATAGATCCAATCTACACTTTGCAGTTGATAGCACTTGTATCAACGTTGTGGTTCATATTCGTAGGTAAGATCCGTTCTTATTCGAAAGCCCCAAGCCATGTAAAACATGCAAAGAAGATTAGAGGCGTCTAACTCGTTTTTGCAGGGGTTTTGTGATGTGATATGGCCATTATGTGATTATGATTATATTTGATGTATGCAATGATCCTTATTGTAATATGGCAACCGGCAAGAGCCTAATGGTTGTCTTTAAATTTTGTTTAAGACCTGCGTGTCTATTCATCATGTAATAGATTTATTCCAAGTAGTTGTAATAGTTGCTGTTGGTGATGGACAACCATGAAGCGGCGCCACGGACCTTGACGCCACGCTGGTGATGATGGAGATCATGTCCATGCTTTGGAGATGGAGATCAAAGGCACAAGAAGAAAGGCCATATCATATCACATATTATGAATTGCCTGTGATGTTAATCCTTTATGCATCTTTTATTGCTTAGATCGCGATGGTAGCATTATAAGATGATCCCTCTCACTAAATATCAAGTAATAAAGTGTTCGTCCTTAGTTGGCACTATTGCTAAGACTCGTTGTTTCGAAGCATCTCGTGATGATCGGGTGTGATAGACTCTACGTGTGCATACAACGGGTGCAAGCCAGATTTGCACATGCGGAAACTAAGGTTAACCTTGACGAGCCTAGCATGTACAGACATGGTCTCGGAACACGGAATACCGAAAGATAAAGCATGAGTCATATGGATGATATGATGAACATGTTGATTGTTCGCCTTTAAAGCTACATCATCTCACGTGATGATCGGACTTGGTGTAGTGGATTTGGTTCGTGTAATCACTAAAACAACTCGAGGGATGTTGTTTTGAGTGGGAGTTCATTTGTAATTTGGATTAGTTGAACTCAATTTATCATAAACACAATCAAAGTGAATTTGCGTAGTTTGTTGTAGTCACTAGCATCCGTTCACCACCTAGCGCTTAGTTATAGTTGAGATAGTGGAACTATAGAAATTCTGGATATTTACTTTACGAACTGGTATCGTATTGTTTTGAATGTCAATTTAAAGTTTATAAGTCCTATTGCAAACTTTCAGCAAACTCTATTTGCTCCATGAAGTTTAATAAGTAGTATTAAATCAAGAGTAACAATTCCAGTGTTAGTATCTAATGTATCATGTTTGCCTCCATGATTCTTGATACTCAAAAGATTGTTTTTAATATCAAGTTTATCTAAGAGCTGAAAGCAATGTTTCAGAAACCATCATATGTGAAAGGTATTGCGATATCTAAAACAATGTGTTGGTTACAACATGATAGAGTATACATCCTCATATTTGATGAGAATTTGTGAAGGTTGGAGACGCTAGTCGTCCTAATCCTCCAAAGGTTTTGAAAAAGAAACATTATACTCGCAATTCACCTTTATAAGCTATAGCAGCTTGATCATGAAAGTTGTCATGATAAGGATGAATAGAAGATGTAAGTAAAATGTTTACTACACTAAAAGGTTACTAAAGAATGGATTTTTGAAAGAACACCAAACATTTGATGATGGTGATCCACCTCAAAGTGCAAGTCCAAAGGTATTAGTGGTTGACTATATACGCTTTGTACCATGTGTCATGTTGATGACACCACTATTGATGTTGATAGATTTTTTAAAAAGAAAAGGAATTGCTGAAAGAGAATCTATAAAATATTTGGCAGAAAATAAAAGGTTGGAGATGTCCAACTTAGGCATATAGAAGATATACATGTTATGGTTGTATTCCTTGCTTGTTAAACAATGTGGTTCTCTGGTATTGGATACCGAATTGGTTGGTATGAAGTGTCATACAGGACAACACAATTCATGAACTACAATGGCCTAAGTAACTAGCAAGAGAAAATGTGATGATGTTCATCGAAAACAAACAAAAGGGTTGTTGTGTTGCTCGTTGACATCAAAGCTTGCCTTCAAGATTTGTTTCAATAATTGTTATTTTGATCAGGTATTATGACGACAAAAAGTTGTTCAAATAATTACCGTATTCCATAATAGATGGATAATATACAAGTCTGGTAGGAGAAATAACGACCATAAAACTAATGCTAAAATGTCGCAAGATAGATGATTGAAAGATCACTTGCGAAGTGACATCGCCGTTTAAATTATATTGAAAGGGATACATGAAGAAACTCCATGTTGATGGATTTTTGGAGTCTTTGATTTGGATCAAATGACGCTTGTGATACTTTCCTGGAGATAATTAAAACTCCGTTCGTAGGCCAAAAGAGGAACGGACGACTAACTGATTGGAATTTGTACATATTGATGTATATAGTCCATTATGTGTAGTCGTGGGCGATGGATTTCAACTTCATATGCTTTCTCCGAAGATTTGAGTGAGTATATGTATATACTTACTCAATAAGGAAGAAGTATGAAACATTTGAAAAATGTTCAAAGACTTTCAAGATGAAGTGGAAAATCATTGTAACAAGAAAATAAAAGAGTTTATGATTGGATCATAAAGAAAGATGTTTGAGTTACAAGTTTAGCAAAACACCTAAGATTTGAGGAATTATTCCATGGATTTGCATTTCCCAAAACACCATAGGAGTATGGAGTGTTTGAGATATGTAATGAAACCTTGTTTTTCATGGTAAGATCAAAGGTGTCATTTATAAAACTGCCATTATATTTTAAAGATTAAAGCTTTAGTGACTACCGCTTTTACACTGAAAATAGCTCCATCGTGATCCGTTGAAATGACACCATATGAGTTATGGTTTGGGATAAAACCCGAATTGTCTTTTCTTAAATTTTGGTATGGTATGCATGAGTAAAATGTTTACAACCAAAGTCGGATAAGCACGTCTTTGTAGGTTATTCCAAAGAATTTGTTGGGAATTTCTCCATAACACCAAGGACAAAAGAGTTTGTCGCTTGGAACGTCAAGTTTCTTGAGAAGGAATTTTTCGTGAAAAGTTAAGTGGGAGGACAATAGAACTTTGATAAGGTTGTTGAACCTTAGCTATATGTGCTAAGTAGCGCAGCGCCGGAAAGTGTCCCGGTGGCGGCCACAATGCTCATGGCTCTCGTGATTACAAAAGGTGTGATCTCGGAGATTAGAGTTCCTATAGAACCGTGTGGGTCGGTAAAAATCGAATAGTAAGATTTGATAAGCAAGTCGTTATTGTTTTGACAATGATGAACCAACCACATGCAAAGAAGCAATGATGGGCCCTGACTCCATAAAATGACTAGAAGTCATGGAATCCGTGATAGTATCCATACACGAGAAATCAAGTTTCTGAACTTAGAAGACCCTCCAGAAAGGCGTGAAGCCTATCGGTCGTGTTTGGATCTATAAAGAAATAGACATGGATGTTTCAAATCTATGAAATAGTCGACATGTCGAAAAGAGTTTACGACAATGTTCAAGGAATTGACTATGATAAGATTTGATCTTTCATAGCGATATTTAGTCTAGACGGATTAATGTAGCAACCACTACATATATTTTGGTATATGGTAGTTGAACAAACAAAACAAGTTCTTCTAAAAGAATGGTTACCTAGGACGTGTACATGACAAAATCCAAAGGGTTTTTTTAATTCAAAGGATGCTAAAAGAGTATGCAAAACTTCAATGGTTGAAGTGAGCATCCCGGAGTTGGAATCTTCACCGTGATGAAACCGTTAAAAGGTTTAATTTCATCAGAGACGATGAAGATGTTTGCATTTTGCAAGAAATTAAGTGGGAGCGCTAAGACATATTTCTAATACATTATGTGAAAGACATATTGTTGATTAGAAATGATGTATCTTTTATTGACACAGGTTAAGAATTTCATTTCGATGAAAGACTTAGGCATAGCTCGAGAATTAGGCATCAATGTCTATATGAATAGATTGAGGCGCTAATATGGTTTTGCCAAATGTACATAGATAAGATGTTGAATGAGTTCAATATGGAAACAACAAGAAAGGTTCTTGACGCACGGAAAGGACTAAATCAAGATTCAAGTGTGTTGACACGAGATTCAAGTGTTTTGACACTTGGTGAAATCACAAGAATATTTTGATCAATCATTCTTTGAGATGTACACATCCAGGTATGTCCTATGCTCTAAATGTTATGAGCATATACCAGAATGATTCATAAGATGATCATTGGACAATAGTAAAGATATTCTTATGAGCTTTGGAAGAACTAAGAATATATCATGTATAAGTGACAAATAGTTAAAGGTAGTTCGTTGTAAAGTGTTACATTGATACTAGTTTTGTCACAAGATACAAATTAAATTTATCTCAATTTAGACTATGGGTGGCACAATATAATGGAAAGGATGTTCCATGATGGATTTGGATGAGTTCCAAAGTTGAGATATTGTGACGGATACTACAACAAAAGGCTAAGTATATAACTGCTATAGTAGCAGCAAAGGAGGGCATTTGTGTCAAGTAGGTTGTTATCAAACTAGGCGTGGTTCATAGCGGGATAATACTATGAAGATACATTGTACGAAAATTGTATCAACATGATTTAATCCCAAGGAACTAAAGGTCTCACCAAAGGACCAAATTTATACAATGCCATCTCATTGGAGAATGAGTAATGCGTAGAGACGCAAGGACATGCAAATACACACGGACCTGGAAGTGTCAGATCCGAAGATTATATTTACCACTAGCAATAGTGTCTATACAACACTAGAAAGCCATAGGTGTTGAATGCACAAGTTTTTTAACTAGATTATTGACTCTAGTGCAAGTGGGAGACTGTTGTAGATATGCCCAAGAGGCAATAATAAAGTGGTTATTATTATATCTTTATGTTTATGATAAATGTTTACATCCGATGCTATAATTGTATTAACCGGAAACATTAATACTTGTGTGTTTTGTAAACATAAAAGAGTCCCTAGTAAGCATCTTGTTAAACTAGCTTGTTGATTAATGGATGATCATGGTTTCCTGATCATGGACATTGGATGTCGTTAATAACAAGATCATATCATTAGGAGAATGATGTAATGGACACACACCCGTAGTAAGCATAGCATAAGATCAAGTCATTAAGTTCGTTTGCTATAAGCTTTAAAATACATAGTAACCTAATCCTTCGACCATGAGGTTATGTTAATCACCATCACCGGATGGATACTTTGATGACATCAAACACCGCTTCGTAACTGGGTGGTCATAAAGGTGTCATTGGGTATTCTGAAAGTATGTGTGGAAGCGCATGGACCAAGATTGGGATTTGTCCATCCATATGACGGATAGATATTCTCTGGGCCCTCTCGGTGGAATGTCATCTAGTTAGCTTGCAAGCATGTGACTAGGTCACAAGGGATGACATATCACAAAACGAGTAAAGAGTACTTGTCAGTAACGAGGTAGAACTAGGTATGGAGATATCGACGATCAAACCTCAGATAAGTAGAGTATCGCGTGACAAAGGGAATTGGTTTCATATGTAAATGGTTCTATCGATCACGAAGTCATCGTTGAGTATGTGGGAGCCGTTATGGATCTCTAGATCCCGCTGATGGTTATTGATCGGAGAGGTGTCTCCATCATGTCTGCATATTCACGAACCGTAGGGTGACACACTTAAGGTTCGAAGTTGTTTTAAGTAGATATGGAATGTGCGTTGGAGACCGAATGTTGTTCGGAGTCTTGGATTGGATCCGGGACATCACGAGGAGCTCCGGAATTGTCCGGAGAGTAAGATTCATATATTGGGGATCATTTTCTAAGTTAGGAAATGTTCCGGAGTATTTGTATGGGGATTTTAGAAGGTTTCGGAATGTTCCGGAAGGTTCTGGAAGATTTCTTGGAGTTTACTTGAAAACCAAGAAAGGATCAAGGAATCCTTGTGGGGTAAGACAAGGATTCGTGGGGGAGTAGGACTCCCCCCCACCTCCTTGATCCGCCGGCCAAGGGAGAGGGGAGTCCTACAAGGACTCCACCTCCCCATGGAGCCTCCCTCCTTTAAATAGAGGGGTGGAGGCACCACCCCCTGGCCTCCTCCACTCTTGCCCTAGCCGCCTCTCTCCTCCTCCTTTCTTCTGCTCAGGCTTAGGCGAAGCCCTGCAGAATTCTCTGCTCCACCACCACCACCACGCCGTCGTGCTGCTTGGATTCCGTGGAGAGATCTACTACCTCCGTTGCTCGCTGGAACAGGGAGAGGAAGGTCTGCTTCGACTCCGCACGTGTGACCGACTGCGAAAGCGCTGTCGAAACGCGGCGCCGGAAGGATCGTCTACACGATCTTGAGATCGGCAAGTGATCGACTACATCAACCACGAGATCCAATCTCGTAACGCTTTCGGATCTACAAGGGTTAGTACAGATCTATCTCGTTGCACATGTCTAATAGATTAGATCTTGGATTTTATCTAGATTAGATCTGGGTTTTGTTCATTCTTGCGGTAGAATTTTTTGTTTTCCATGCTACGAACCCATCAGATACATTGAAGCGAATCACCATGTACGGATCTCTTATTGATGATACTAACACATTGTAATCTTTCTGAATTTCGATCTTGTTGTATAACCTTTTGTAATATACTTTTATTGTTGTGTAATAAGTAGTTTTGATTTGTGCGTGTTTATTAATTGATGTCTTGATATTCACCAGCTCTACCAAAAGTAGGCTCTAGCAAAAAAGGCTGAAACAGTAATAGACCGGAGCAGTAACATGCCGAACGTTGAAACAGTGTGCGCATGGATGGCCCAAAATGACCAGAACAGTAAAAGTCCATAATGGTAGAAGGCCAAAACGGTAAAAGGCCAAAACAGTAAAAGGACAAAACAGTAAAAGGCTAGAACAATAAAATGCCAAAACAGTAAAAGGCCATAACAGTAAAAGGCTAGAACTGTAAAGGCCAGAATAGTAGAAGGCCAGAGTAGAGAAAGGCTGGAACAGTGAAAGGTTGGAACCGTGAATGGTCTCAACAGTAAATGACTGGAACAGTAAACGTCCAGAATAATAAAAGGCTTGTACGATGGCATGCCATTATAGTAATAGGCCGAACAGTGACGTCCTGAATTGGAAAAATCCCAAACACTAAAGGGCCTAAATAGTAACGAGGCGAAATTCCTAAAAGGCTAGAACGATAACATGACTAAACTGTTAAATGCTATATTGGCAACAAGCTTGAATAGTGTCGGGCCATCTTGGTGCATCCCTCAAGTGACAACACATTGCTGGGCTAACCTGGGCCTTATATAGGCTGAAACAATGTCAGGCCTGAAAGTGTACGGGTCACTGCTGGCTGCAGTACCGGGCCGATTCAAGACAGTGCAGGATAAAACAGTAAAGGGCCATATTCCTATTGGGCTCTCCACATGGGCCGGCCCATTTAATTATTAGTAGGCCTTGGATGGGCCTAGCTTCCACCATAGTTTCTGCGACCGTTAACGGCAGTAACCGGACGTTAGCGACGGCTACCACGTGGCAGGTTGCGTGACATCAGTAGTCAGCACGGATGGCGAATAGATCTATGACGAAACAAGTTTTCGTGGCCGAAGGGTGCGATACGCATGGTCAGAAAAAATCGTGGTTGATTCATTGGTGATGGGGCTTTTACCACGAAGGCCATCTGTCGTGGAAGAATTTTTAGCCACGAAAAAGGGCCTTCAACCACGAAAATCGTCTGTTGTAAAAGCCAACTTTTCTTGTAGTGTTAGTGGAAATTCTCATAAAATGATTGAATCCATCATTAGCATTTATAGCTAAGTAAATGTGTCTAGGAAACGAATATGTAAGGAGACTTAGTAATAAACTCTTAAGAGTGCCAAATGATATTTAAGAGGACATTAGAAAGAAGAGATTTCTATTTTTGTGCCCTCAGTTTGTTAGTTGTACTTAGTTTTTCCCAGCCGCTTAGTTTTTACTCACTTTTGCCCATCTCCTTGTACAAAACTCTCACATGGTCTGAAACTCACCGTCCGTCAGGCTTGCTGTTACGTGCTGACAAGTGGGGCCACATTCAGTCAGGTCCCGTAGTGGACCCTCGCCGTTAGATGCTAACGAGTATGGCCGCGTTCTATCGGGTCTTGTAGTATACCCTTGACGTTACATGCCGACAAGTGGGGCCGCATTTAGTCGATTCCCGTAGTGGACACCTCTCTCAACTTATCCAGATCAACATCGGACACATAGCTTATCCACGTGAGCTCTGGACCCACAGCTTATCCACGTGATCTCTGGACCCACAGCTTACCTAGGTTGGCATTGCAAGATGGGACCCCGAGCCAGCCATGCGCCCGCGCCCGTGCCGTTGCTTCATTTTCATATACTGAAATGTAATGCATATACGAAAATTATACACCTTGGAATTCTTTTAAATCGCACTTAGGACATGATAATGTTGTGCTAATAAAATCCTGATCATTTATCATTTCCATGGAGTGAAATATAATGCATAAACTTGCGTATACAAAAATTATACACCTTTGAACTCTTTGAAATCACACTTAATACGTGATAATGTCATGCTAAGAAAATCTTGAGAGATTATCATTTTCATAGAGTGGAATGTAATGCACAAACTTACATATACAAAAATTATAAACCTTTGAACGCTTTTAAATTGCACTTAATACATGATAATGATGTGCTAACAAAATTTTGAGAGATTATTATTTTCTCCCCCATTATCGTAGAGTGGAATGTAATGCATAAACTTGCATATATGAAGTTTATACACCTTTGAACTCTTTGAAATTGCACTTAATACGTGATAATGTTGTGCTAAGAAAATCTTGAGAGATTATCATTTCCATGGAGTGAAATATAATGCATAAACTTGTGTATACAAAAATTATACACCTTTGAACTCTTTGAACTCTTTGAAATCACACTTAATACGTGATAATGTTGTGCTAAGAAAATCTTGAGAGATTACCATTTCCATGGAGTGAACTATAATGCATAAACTTGCATATACAAAAATTATACACCTTTGAACTCTTTGAAATCGCACTTAATACGTGATAATGTTGTGCTAAGAAAATCTTAAGAGATTACCATTTCTATGGAGTGAAATGTAATGCATAAACTTGCGTATACAAAATTTATACACCTTTTAACTCTTTGAAATCACACTTAATACGTGATAATTTTGTGCTAAGAAAATCTTGAGAGATTATCATTTTCATATAGTGGAATGTAATGCATAAACTGACATATACGAAAATTATACACCTTTGGACTCTTTGAAATCGCACTTATGTCATGATAATGTTGTGCTAATAAAATCTTGATCATTTATCATTTACATGGAGTGGAATGTAATGCATAAACTTGCGTATATGAAAATTATACACATTTGAACTCTTTGAAATCGCACTTAATACGTGATAATATTGTGCTAAGAAAATCTTGAGAGATTATCATTTTCATAGAGTGGAATGTAATGCAAAAATTATACACCTTCGAACATGTTCCCTTCAAATTATATTCAAGTTCATTTGTTTATGGAGTTAAAGTACCAGTGGCATACTCGTTATTATGCATGGATAGAGGGGTGCGCTCGACAGATATAGGGGTTATCCTGTCCGCTAGATCATAGAGGATCAATGGTTGGTGGGCATGATCTGTGTGAGAACTGTCTTGACCAATTAGAGCGTAGCAGCGAAGATGAGCACAGGTGCGAGCGATGGATACAAAGAGAGGGGAAACTAAGTAGCACTTAAGAACCAAGGGCAAAACTGAGTAGAACTTAAAAACCAAGGGCAAGACTGACAAAGGGATTCAAATAGAAAATATAAAAGGATTTAAAAAATGGAAAATGCTTCTTTTATACAATAAAATACATCTTGGCATACATCAAACTATTTGCAATTCAAACATACACCAGTTTGACAATTATTTCCTCATTCAGACAAACTATGTTTTGGGGAGGGATGTTTGGGGAAGAGGCTTGAGTAGAAAGCCACGAACCTTCTACATAGTAGGTGATTTGAGATGTGGTGATTTAGGTTAAAACTTGGTTTATATACATTTCTTATGGTGGCAGGTCACATAATAAGACTCTCTGGGTAGATGCCACTATGTTTTGCTCCTTTTGAATTTGTTATGCATAAAATGACTCAATTAGCTAGCTAAAACCTATTCGTTGACTCTCTGTTAACCAGCCACCAGATGGTAAAATTGCGTATATTGCACACGGCAGTGTTAGTACTGGAGAGCAAAACTGAGTACAACCAAACTGCTAGTGTTACACTCGAGGGCAAAACTGGTGCTTCAGCCTCTACAAGGGAGCCATGGCGAGCCGTGAAGGTGGTGTTCCCGAGATGCATAGGGTGCATGGGGGCTTCTAGTGCTCTTTGATCCCTCATTTGTTGCAAGCGGGGATAGAAGCTAGCTGAGCATCTTGGCTACCGCTCCTCCCCCGCATAAGATCTCCACCCGCCTGTTGATGTCTACGCACTTCTATTCTTGTAGACAGTTGTTGGGCCTCCAAGTGCAGAGGTTTGTAAAACAGCAGCAAGTTTTCCCTTAAGTGGATCACCAAGGTTTATCGAACTCAGGGAGGAAGTGTCAAAGGTATCCCCTCTCAAGAAACCCTGCAATCAAGATACAAGAAGTCTCTTGTGTCCCCAACACACCCAATACACTTGTCAGGTGTATAGGTGCACTAGTTTGGCAAAGAGATAGTGAAATACAAGTGGTATAGATAATTATAAGTGGTAACGGCGATAGAAGATAGCTTGATGGCATGGAAAAGACTAAAGTAAAACTGAAATAAAGATGGAAGCAAGCAAACATGTAACTGATCTAATTGCAAACGGTGTATCAATGCTTAGAAACAAGGCCTAGGGATCATACTTTCACTAGTGAACACTCTCATATAAATATATTCTTCTTTATGATACTACGCTGAACTACTCTCTGGTTGGACACTCTAATCCATGGTAGGGCTATAACAGCACACCTCAAAGTAAGCCTTTCCCATCTAGAAAACCCCCACACTGTCACCTTGAGCACTAGATGGTTCCAACAAACACCACAAATTCATAAAGATATCCAACTCCAAATATAACTCATAACAAGTATTTGTAATCTCTAGCCTAAGTGCCACCATGGTGTGCACGCTGTCACTTTCACACACATGGGGAGAGCAGAGATCTATTAAAGCACTTGAGTAGCAAGGTAGATCTATAGATTACAAGCTCATGATCACAATATGATCATGCATAGAGAGAGAGACGAACACATAGCTACCGGTAGAACCCTTAGCCTCCAGAGAGAACTACTCCGTCCTCATCATGGGAGTCAGCAATGGTGATGGAGATGGTGGTGGAGATCGATGGAGATGGCTTTGGGGGCACTTCCCCATCTCGACAGGGTGCTGGAACAGAGACTTTCTGTCCCCCGAATCTCCCCTTCGGTGGCGACGGTGCTGCGGAACTTTTCGTGGTTGGAGGCTTGATTGTTTAGGGTTTTGGTATCGGGAGGCTCTTATAGGCGAAGGAGGCAAGGTTGGTGGCTGGCCAGGGGGCCCACACCATGCCCTGGCGTGGCCTGGGCTGGCCCGCGCCAAGGGGGGGTGTGGCCACCTTGTGGCCCCTCTCCGACTCTCCTTCTAGCTCCGTGAGTCTTCCAAGAAAATAGTAAGTTTGGCTTTTGTCCCGTCCCATTCCGAGAATATTCATTTTCTGACTTCTTGGAACCAAAAACAGCAGAAAACAGGCAATTGGCACTGTGGCATCTTGTTAATAGGTTAGTCCAAGAAATCATATGAAAAGTACTCCAAAGTGTGGACAAAACATAAGAAAGTAGATAAAACCAAGCATGGAACATCAAAAATTATAGATACATTTGCAATGTATCAACATCCCCAAGCTTAACTCCTGCTCGTCCTCGAGTAGGTAAGTGATAAAAAGAAAGAATAATTTTTGAGGTGACATGCACCATCATAAACTTGATCAAAGTATTTGTAAAACATTCAAAGCTGGGATCATAGTACTTCAATCATAACATGAAAGACAAAGTTCTAGCAATAAGCAAAGAAACTATGATGCAACATGAAAAGGCACAAACAAAAGATTCATGAATAACAATGCTTTGGAAGACGTTTGTTTGTTTCACATAAAGAAAACATAGCATAATGGCATTCAGCTTGTCCCTCATAGAGTAGCAAATATAAATGCATAGCACACCTTCAAAGTTCATAAGAGTGACTAGATACAAATAGTTTAAAACAAGCAATATCAAGTTATGCATCAATCAACTAGTCTTGGGACAATGCACATAGAACTAAGAATGGCCACTATGCTCTCAAAGTAGGTGCATAAAGATAGAAGGTGGAGACTCAATATAATGGTGGAAGAAAGACCTTTAAAAGGAAGTAGGGATTCAAGTCTCATAAAGAGCTTCCAAAAATTATGGTACTTATAGCTTCCAGCTCTCATTGCCCCTATCATAAGCATCTTTAAGGTGATTAAGGTTAAAGTTACACAACTAAGAGGATATTCTTGACAAGTTATAAACCGAAATCTCATGCCCCTTACTTACTGTAACACCCTCGAATCGGCCCTATGCAAGTTTTAGCCCTTTCCGCCAAACCCGCATAGAAACGATTCAAGGACGCCCATTACGCACTTTCGTGCGGGTGGAAAACGAAGTAATACCATTACACAACAGTCCTTGATGGGACCCACAAAACAGATATATATATATATATATATACAGCACGACTCCAAGAGTCAAGAATACTGATATACACTACAAAGATCCAAATCAACTTGAAAACGATACAGCGTCCGAGTACGGACAAGATGCAAATGGGGCTAAGAGCCCTGAAGAATAACCAATGGCGTCCATAACCCTGCCCAGGCCAAGCCGGAAGGGTAACCCTGCTAACAACATTGATCTCAAACCTGCTAAAACAAAAGGGGTGCCGAATAAGGGCAAAGGAAAAAGAGGAGCGTCAGTACTGAGGCCAGTACACGGCGAGGCTAGAATTCGGCGGCTCTCACCTACATAGGTATGGTGGGCTGAAGCGGCAGCGCAGCGGCACTAAACAACCTATAGAGACTCGATACAACTGGCGGTTATCAGAGAGGGATAATAAAGACCTATTCGGATCCAACCTGAAGCTAACACCAAACAAACCCATCCTGGTATTTCCCCCTCGAGACCAAACGAGGAAGTCGAACCAAGGAACTCACTCAGTTGGCAATTTTACTCATTCCGTTATAGTTGCAGCAATTACTACTCAGATATAGATAGCATGAGTCATCCTGAAGCATAAATATTGGGCAGTTTTAATCACCAATCCTTGTAGTTGGAACATCTACTAGTCAGATAGATTTATCCTGAGGAATCCCAAAACCCAACAGTTGTTGGCACTTTTATCACATTCCATTGGAGTTGCAATACTTACTAGGCAGGTATAGTATGACACGGATCACCACAGATCCACCAGTTGTTGGCACTTTTATATCCATTCCATTGTAGTGAAGCTGATTACTAGTCACACATTAAATCAAATTTATAGCACTACTTTAGTTATGCTTGTCTATGATCGAGATACTGTGCTCCAAGTCGTCCATAACTGCAGACACGGCTTTCAGAAAGTTTTACCCTACAGGGGGTGCACAAATAGCAACACACACTTGATCAACCTCGGAAAAACCAACTCAAAACCCAACGAGGCATTCACGACAAAGCGATCACAGGATTCATAAAATATTTCAGGGGGCCACCCCACTAAGCTACCCGCAATGAAGTTGGCCGGCTCCAGAACGGACCCAGAGTTTGCGACGACGGCTGTAAACGACTGGGAACCCGAAAGTGTGACTGGTCTTGTCGATACCGCCAAAACGTGGCACGATCCAAAACAGTACAGGTGCTCCACGCACAATCTTAAATAAAGCAGTAAACATGGATAAGTACAGGATAGTAAATAAAACCCCAAACTAGTTTGTGGCCCCAAGAAATATAAATGAATCAAGCTCTGGCTCAAGGGGGTCCACGGCCTCCCGGATGTGGATAGTGCGAAAAATCAAGGAACAGGTATCAAGTACTCGGGGTCCAACAGGACACAAGTGAGCGTGGAAGAACCAAATAACATCTATTGCCCACCGATGCCTCTGCATTAGTTATATATAGCATTTTAATAGTTGTATTTTAAGTCATGATCATCTCCACCATTAAGCATCTCCACCATTAAGCATCTGCCAGCATTCCAACAACTGTGGTACTCGACAACACGAGATCGCACCTGAGCAAGCAACTACGACTCGCAAGGCCAGCTATCTACCAAACAACAGGTAATAGGAGGTGTCCAATGCAGTATAGAGGCTGCACGGGATATAACTGGTGTACGGAAACTAAAGCATCGCGACACGGATAGCAATAGATCAATAGGAGGAAATAAAGACTATAAATGCAAAATAGGTAGAAGGGGAGAGATGCTCCCCTGGGAAACACTGCCGGAGGTTCATATCCGAAGAACTTGTCGATACTCGCATCCACTCATCGGTCTAATCCGCGAAGAAGCAAACACTAGTAGAAACACCGGATGCAATATTTAATACTATGGCAGAAGATCCGGCATGATTATGATATGATGCATGGCATGGCACAGATGCGATTCAATTAAACAATATTAAGCGGAACCGGGGTCCCGACAATTTATTAAACGGTTCGAGTTGTTTAACTACCCCGCAATTTAAATGTTGTCTTAACAAGGAAAATCATGGCATCGGTTCGCTACACCAATTTAAATGGAGCCCGGAATAAGACAACAATATTCCGCATGAACACTCCATATTTAATTATGAGGTGAATCGGCATAATGCCCCCAAACCACAAACAGATATGCATGCATGAACAATTTAATATGCGACAGTTTTATATAGATGGCATTTATAAAATAGGGGCTCGGATAGGGGTTACACATGTGTTTCCGAAGGTCTTGGGTTTCGGGGGTTCGGGTCCTAGGGTCGGCGGGATTGATCTTCGAACACCGGGAACGTGTTCCAGGATCCGTGAGAAGATATTAGCGTCCAGGGGTCTCGGCGTCTTCGGATACCGGGTTCAGGGGTCTTCGGTCGTTGATATCAGACTCAGGTTCAGCTCCGGTGGTGAACTTGATTCTACATCAGAGCAGACTTTGGGCAGTGTCACGATTAGGCATAACAAAAGACAGATTAATAGAGGCGGTCCACATCTCCACACAGCCACCACAGGTTCCCTCACCTACATGACCAGCAGCCGACCACAAGAGGCAGAGCAACCATAGGAACGCACGCCAAGCAACGGAGATCAACGACATGTTGTAGAGAGGATGGCGACACCAGATCGTCAATCGAGGACTCGCAGCTGGGCCGGACTCGTGCTTGCCGGCGAGGGCCCAGGGAGAGAAGCGGAGGAGGAGCCCGCGTTGGTCTGGGGAGGCGGCGTTCAGCAGCAATGGGGCACACGCGGGCCCGTAGAGCACAGAGGACGAGGCCGGGGGAGCGGCGCCTAGGCTCTAGAGGGCGCCGCGCTTGCAGCGGCGGCGGCGGCGGGGCGAAGGGGTGGTCAGAGTAACCGAGGCCGGTGGCCAGTCGAGCATGGCGAGGAGGGCGACCGACGGCGGACAGGTCGCAGAGAGGAGGAGGGCGATGCTGCAGAGGCGAGGCGAGGAAGGCGGCCGGAGAGGGCTCGGGTAGGGCGGCGGGGTGCTCGACGGCGGGTCGGCGGGAGAGGACGGGGGCGGCTCCGGTGAGGAGGGCTCGGCGAGGGAGGAGGCAGTGGCCGGGCTTCGGCGACGGAGTGGAGGTGAGGTCGCGGGTCGAGGCGACGCTCCGCGAGGTGGTGGCGCTCCCGCGCATGGAGGAGGCGGTGGCTGGAGCGGAGGGGGCCAAGGCGACGGTGGAGCTCGAAGGCGAGGAAGACGGTGGCACGGACCGTGCTGGCCAGGGAAGGGAGGCGACCTGAGGCAAAGTGCCTGAGGAGAAAACGGGCGGCCGGCGGCGTCCGCACTCGCGGTTGCAGAAAAAGGAGGCGGCAGGCGAACGAGGAGAGGCCGAGGTGGGGGGTGGGTCGTGGATCGAGGAGGGGAGGCGGGGTAGGCGCGGGATGAGGTGGGGCCGGGCGCAGAATAGAGGGATGCGGGGATCCGTGCAGGTGGTGGGGCGCGGGCGAGCGGGAAAGGAGATGGGGAAGCGGGGGGAGTGCGTGTGGTGTGGGTGTGTGTGTGTCCACCGGTGAGGTGGCGGGTGGGAGGGGAGGTGGCGGCTGGTGGTTGGCTGGAGTGAGGTGGAGGTGTGCCAGGTGGCGGCAGGGTGGAAGGGAGTGGGCGGGAAAAGAGGTGGGGCTGGGTTTTTGGGCAGGTGGGGGTTGGCGGCTGGGGTAGGATTAGGGTTTGCTTTACTGTTGGGGGTGGCCGGCTGGGCCGGGTCAGGCCTGGTTCGGCTGCCCCCTAAAACCAACAACAATTTTTTATTTAATTTTGAATAGACTTTTGCAATTAGTTTTTAGACAAATAAAAGACCCGGAAAAGCCTGGCGTTTTGATTTGAAATAAAGACGGGGTATTTAGAAAACCAAAATTAGACTTTTCGAAAATAGTTTTATGCAAACAAAATGCAAGATGACATGATGATGCTCAAATGCAAGGTGGCATGATGACATGAGGATGCAGTCATGATGATTCAATGCACAAAAACAACACGATTTTCTAGTAGTGGTTTTAGCGGGGCGCCACACTTACGAAGACCGATCCTCATGCTACTCAACTTCAGTCACGAGTAAGCTCTTGTCATTGTAAGTACATGTGTATCATTAAGAACCGCCAACGGGGTACCCCTTGCACATGATACGGGAGCTTTCCCATAATCAAAATGACAAGGCAAGCAGACAATGAGCATCTCAACGATCTTTTTATTTGCTATTTGCATAGGTTTTTATTGAGGATGCTTCATAGAGTGCTCAATATGGTGATGCTGCAAGTTTCCACCATGATTAGGCATGGCTTAGGCTAGCGGCCCAGGCGTTTCTCTAACACACATACAAACTCCATGATCTTACAAGTTCCACTTTTATTTCACACCACCGAGATCCGTAAGCAAAAGAACATGATATCAACGGGGTACAAAGTACACATGCAATTTTGAAAGCGTTCCCCATGAAACATGGTTCTGCTAATTTCAACTTATAAAGTGCAAGCATATACGCAACAAAGAAGGACCCAATGGTTCAAGTTTATTAGCTGCAAAAAGTAAAGTGTGCCATCAAGTTCTGGAGAGCTTTAATCACTAGTTTTCTCATAACAAGTTTAATTTGGAAGGTGAACAAAAGCATGAATATACTTGGAATAGCATAAGCTAGTAGGTAGGTATGGTGGACTCTTTGGAATAACTTGGTTTAGGGAGTTGGATGCATGAGTGGAACTCATACTTGGTTGTGGAGGCTAGCAAAAGACTGGGAGCGACAAACTAAGAGAGCAATAATGGCCATAATCATGCAGAGCGACAAAACATTATTGATCAAAGCATAAAGTGATACTACAAGTTGAAAACTAAAGGATCATAAAGGCTATGGTGACTTGAGATAGTCATAACATGGTGTGAGCATGCGCCAAGTCAACCCAAATAAAGCATCAAAGGAGAATACCACTATACTATGCTTTAATATGCTAAAACAACGCATGATTCATACAAGGCACATTAAGCAATCTCAATTGTTTATAACAAGTCATTCTACAGAAAATAATACTATGCATAAAGCCGAAACAATATCAAGCATGGCATGACAAAGCATAGGCCACACTCAAAAACAAGCTTTCTTTACCACATAAGCATGAACTTTCCTACTCTTTTCCAAACCAAACCAAACTATTTGCAAACCAATGTATGAAAGAGGGGGTCCAACCAATTTATTCAGAAAACTAAGGAAACAAAAGCAAACGAAAAACCAAAAAAAAATGAAAAAGAAGACGCTCCAAGAAAATCACAACTGTGCATGAAACAATAAAAATGAAGCGTTTGTAAGAAACATGGGATTTTTATTGATGAAGAAGGGGATGCCTTGGGCATCCCCAAGCTTTGACGCTTGTACTTCTTGGATATTTATTAGGGTGACACGCGTGGCATCCCCAAGCTTGAGCTTTAGTCCATTCTTCATCTAATTACTCATTCCTTCCATACACCTGAAATTTTTCCTTCATACAAAACTTCACATAATCTTTATTAGCAACTTTAGTGCACTCAAGATAATAGGTCTTTAGATTCAGTTTCAACACCCATAAAACTTCCATTAAAACATAAGATACTGTACCACTTCCCTCAAAAATCCCAATTCCCCAAAAGAACTCACAAAGGAACAAACAAGAAGCAAATGGAGAAAATGGCAGAAATCTGTCAAAACAGACCAGCAGGTAAGACGAATTTTTTCGAAGACCTTATGTTTCTCAAATCAAAAAGTGCTGAACTAACGAAAGTTAGACAACAACCTGGGGCAGAAGCACAAAAATGCACGCCTCAAAAAGACGTACAGAGATTTTACACGAATTTTTACAGTGAAGCACATAAATCTGTTTCGGGACAGCAACTTTCCCAATCATTACTTCTGTCTCATTAGAGGTTACTCTTGGCACAAAAAGCAAATAAAAAGGATAAAAAGCGGTTATTACAGAGGTAATAACTTCCAAGACTCAACTAAAACTTTTGTATTATCTCCCAATAAGTACTTTTCTTTAACGCCTTTAAGTTAGGCATGATAGTTTGAGAAGATGCTCACGTAAGAAATATGAATTGAAGTAAAAGAGAGCATCAAGAAGTAAATTCAAAGCACATTTAAGTCTAACCCACTTCCTATGCATAGGAATCTTGTAAAGAAACGAGTCATGAAAGAACAAAGCAATAATCATAGGAAAGCAAAACAAGTGCAACTTCAAAAATTTCAACATAAAGAGGGGAACTCAATATTATTGAGATGCATAGAACCATGTTTCCCTCTCTCATAATAACTTTCAGTAGCAACATGAATAAAATTAATGATATAACTATCACACAAAACATTCTTATCATGAGCCACATGCTTAAAAGAATTAATACTCCCCACATAAACATAGTCATTCTTATTAATTGTAGTGGGAAATTCAACAAAATAGCTATCATTATTATTCTCATCACCATAATCATCAAATATAGGAGGCATATTGTAATCATAATTACTTTCCTCCTCAATAGTAGGTGGACTGAAATATCATATTCATCATTGCAATCATCATATATTGGAGGTTTGGTATCATCATAAGCAATAGAATAGCTATGTTCCAAAGCTGGGGAACTAAAAAGATCATTTTCATAAAATCTAGCTTCCCCAAGCTTAGACTTTTCCATAGCATTAGCAATAATGGTGTCCAAAGATTCATACTAACAACATTGCTATTAGCATGCAAATAAAGTTCCATAGGTTTTTTAATTTTCTCTTCAAACACTTCATGTCCTAACTCAAGATAAATACTATAAAGCTCTCTAATTTTGTTGTTGTTTTCCATTAAGCCTAACTAGTGAAAACAAGAAATAAAAAGACAAAATTGCAGAATCTAAAGGAAATAACTTCGAGCACTCACACCGGAGGATGTGAGTACCTTTTACCTTACCTCCCGGCAACGGCGCCAAAAAATAGGCGTTTGCCGTGGGAGGTTATTCTTCTTTAATCCTCCGGTGTAAATACCTTTTACCTTACCTCCCCGGCAACGGCGCCAGAAAATAGCTTGATGTCTATGCACTTCTATTCTTGTAGATAGTTGTTGGGCCTCCAAGTGCAGAGGTTTGTAAAACAGCAACAAGTTTTCCCTTAAGTGGATCACCAAGGTTTATCGAACTCAGGGAGGAAATGGTCAAAGGTATCCCCTCTCAATCAACCCTGCAATCAAGATACAAGAAGTCTCTTGTGTCCCCAACACACCCAATACACTTGTCAGGTGTATAGGTGCACTAGTTCGGCAAAGAGATAGTGAAATACAAGTGGTATAGATAATTATAAGTGGTAACGGCGATAGAAGATAGCTTGATGGCATGGAAAAGACTAAAGTAAAACTGAAATAAAGATGGAAGCAAGCAAACATGTAACTGATATAATTGCAAACGATGTATCAATGCTTAGAAACAAGGCCTAGGGATCATACTTTCACTAGTGAACACTCTCATATAAATATATTCTTCTTTATGATACTACGCTGAACTACTCTCCGGTTGGACACTCTAATCCATGGTAGGGCTATAACAGCGCACCTCAAAATAAGCCTTTCCCATGTAGAAAACCCCCACACTGTCACCTTGAGCACTAGATGGTTCCAACAAACACCACAATTTCATAAAGATATCCAACTCCAAATATAACTCATAACAAGTATTTGTAATCTCTAGCCTAAGTGCCACCATGGTGTGCACGCTGTCACTTTCACACACATGGGGAGAGCAGAGATCTATTAAAGCACTTGAGTAGCAAGGTAGATCTATAGATTACAAGCTCATGATCACAATATGATCATGCATAGAGAGAGAGATGAACACATAGCTACCGGTAGAACCCTTAGCCTCGAGAGAGAACTACTCCGTCCTCATCATGGGAGTCAGTAATGGTGATGGAGATGGTGGTGGAGATCGATGGAGATGGCTTCGGGGGCACTTCCCCATCTCGACAGGGTGCTGGAACAGAGACTTTCTGTCCCCCGAATCTCCCCTTCGGTGGCGGCGGCACTACGGAACTTTTTGTGGTTGGAGGCTTGATTGTTTAGGGTTTTGGTATCGGGAGGCTCTTATAGGCGAAGGAGGCAAGGTTGGTGGCCGGCCAAGGGGCCCACACCATGCCCTGGCGTGGCCTGGGCTGGCCCGTGCCAAGGGGGGTGTGGCCACCCTGTGGCCCCTCTCTGACTCTCCTTCTGGCTCCGTGAGTCTTCCGGGAAAATAGTAACTTTGGCTTTTGTCCCGTCCAATTTCGAGAATATTGATTTTCTGACTTCCTGGAACAAAAAACAGCAGAAAATAGGCAACTGGCACTATGGCATCTTGTTAATAGGTTAGTCCAAGAAATCATATGAAAAGTACTCCAAAGTGTGGACAAAACATAAGAAAGTAGATAAAACCAAGCATGGAACATCAAAAATTATAGATACATTTGCAATGTATCACCTGTCCAGCACGACCAGGCCCAGCAGCCCATCGGAATGAAGGCGGGTCACGTCGTTGGGGCCTTTTTACACGCACATCGTGTGGAGGTGCTGGTGCAACGCCGCCACACGCTTCGAGAGATAATTTGTCACCACCTTATGGACTGATAGCCGCCAGCTGCGGAGGAGCTCAATTTGGTTTGGAATCAGGGCCAAATCTTCATCACAGGGATCAAGAAAGTCCCAGGAGGGATTCTCCGCCGTGGGGGCTATCGGATCCTCGAGCTGATCCAATGGACAGGGAAGCGAACGAAGCACCAGTTGTGGAGCCACTCACCCTAGTTATCTTGAAGGTCATCAAGGAGGTACTCGTTGGAGATCCCTTCACGCAAGGAGAAGTACACTCCGTCGGAAAGGGCCACATCATCCACTACCATCGGCACAAAGAAGTGGCGGAACAATGCCAACAATGGCATTAGTTAGACAAAGCTTTCACATAGGTGCTTGAATGCCGCCAAGGTGACGACGACACGAGGATGAAGCTAGGCCATGAACACCCCGTATGCCGCCATCACTGCATGGAAAAACAATGAGAGTGGTAGGAGAACATCGGCCGTGATGAATTGGATAAAGACTGGCACATCAAGGGCATCCTTGTCCTCGGAGTAGGCGACCTACACAATCATCGCTCCACCAGCGTGTGCCTCATTGGTAGGGAGCCAACCAAAAAAGCCTATGTCGTAGATGCTGGTGAGCCCTGGCGAGAGACGCAACCATCGACCCTGCGACCTTTCAGCCTGTCAGCCTGAGGCGAGGCCACTAGTAGAGGCAGTGGATCTACACCCTAAAGAAAACCTCGCAATTCGATAAGAAGGAGAAGGACGAAGGAAGGTTGAAGGAGGACATACACCCTCTCTCCTGAGTCCCATTTACAAAGGATTATGGGATGCCGCGGCCAAACATCGATGCAGTAACTACCACTCTACCCGAGACATGCCCATGACTAGCGCTGCCCTAATTCTCGTGGTGGATGGGTGACCCATCGCCCATTGGTCAGAGGGCAAGGGCGCGCTTCGCCTACTGCGTGGCTTGACAAGATGTGACCGTCTGGTGTGCACTAGAAGCGGGCCCGCTCATGATGACTGGGGATAGACCCGATTCCATTGGGAACCGCACCCACACCCGGGGGCTACTCTCAGTTCCATGGTGAAAGGGGTCTCCACGGGGACGGCACACAGACCCTCTTGGTGGCTATGAAAATATCCATCTTTCTCCATGTTTAAATCACATTTTAAGTCAACCAATTGATAGAGAATCTCTCTAGCCTTTCTACTAATGACTAATTATTGCAAAGATGTGCAATACTTGGCTTTAATCTGTGTAGTGTAGGAAATCACACTTTCAGGGCGAAACCAGGAGCATTCATCAAAGATTATCACGTTTCCTACTCAGCCAAGTTAATTGGGGTCGAATAGGATCCTCAAGAAGGTTTAACAACCTGATGTACAGGCAAGGCCTTCCCGTACAGTCTGCCCGTACAGTGCGGCGACAACTTCATTAGGTCACATGCTGCAACTTTAATGAAGACACCTATATATTTTGGGACTCCAACTGCCATGCAGAGAGCCACCATTCTGATATTGCATCACAACACCACATAAGGAGATCCACCACCATAGTTCATCCTCTCCATCCTCCATCCATTCCATAGCCATAGCCAATATCTTGTACTTGAGATCTCCTTATGATTCGGCGACCATTGTAAGAACATTTGATTTCAATCTAAGTATTTTCACAATATTTTCTATCATTGATATTATTGTTATGCGTGAGTAGTCCTCATGGGCTATGGGTTGGGGTGAAACCTCGTAGCTATTATGTGCATCTAATACATGGGAATATTGTGTGGTGATTGAATAGGAGATATGTATCTTTGTTTCTTTGTCTCTTGTCTCGATCCATGGACTTATAGGTACCCAAGGCCCTAGGGATTGATAAAGGCTCGAGGTAAGATGAGTGGTGAATGGAGACTTCACGCTAAACCTAGCGACAACAAGGGGAGTACGGTCTTTGTTTAGAGATCCACTTGGGAGTAACAGCAACATCATCGTTCTTAATGCTTTGATATGTATTTTACTTAATAATTGTTATATCACAGTGCTTTGTGGTATAACGGTTGGATCAAAAGACTATTGTTATGCCTGTGGCTCGCAGGGGCTTTAGTATTTATAGATGTGCTGCCCACAAACCTATCTATATTAGATCATTTCACACATGAATGTGCTTATTATTATCGTTATCCCATATGTATGTGCAGGTGTAGGTGAATCTTCAACCCTGGCATACTTCCATCCATTGCAACAACCAACGATTCAAAGAAAACTAGAAAGGTTCGATAAACAAAAAATAAAATGAGTAAATAAAGACTTGTAGATGAGCCTTATTATTTCTATAAAACAGCCGTTTCCCAAGGTTCGATAAACCTAGGTCTACTAGGGAAAAAGCTACTATACTACATCCATAATCTGGATCGAAGGTATCACCTCCCGCGCACCGCATACCCTGAAAACCGGCCCGGTAATGCACAATAGGAAGGACGCCCGCCTTTTTCCAGGTGCCGGGTGCCCCGAGCAGAGGGGCCAAGAATTGATAGGATAGCTGGCTAATGATGCCTGACATAGGGGACAGACTGCCCTCTGGCCACACTTCGTCTGGCCCACCATGGACACAGACATCACCAATGCACCACGCCATAGCCATACAAGGCATCTGACTTGCGGGGTCCTAGCTAGGACTTCCAGTGTCCCAGCTGAGATCCTAGGGGATGTGTGACCAAGGAACCATCCCCCGGCAAGATCCATACTTATGGGACAGGCGCTAGTGCTAGACTGGTCAGTGCATATAGTGAGAGACACGTGGTATAGTGGCAGAAGTGCACAACCATGTTGAGGGCATGAACTCTATGCCCACACCGCGTGGTGACCGACCCTTGTGGTATCCCCTTGCCCTTATAAAAGGAGGACCAGGTCAGTCGGGAGAGAGGATTCTTTGAGCTACAACCTTCTAAGGGAAGGAACAATTGTATTTGTGATCAACCACTAGATAGTTCATAGTTGCAGGACGTAGGGCTCCACACGTCGTGGACCAGAACCTGGGTAAAAAATATGTGTCTCTCTATGTGTGTGTTTGTCTAGCTTGCCATACACTGCGTCGCTGGCCGAACCAACAAAGGGGGTCTCCCATCCTCAGTGTCAAAAATCAAGACACGACAAGAATACCCTTCAAATAATATACAAAACCCTAAACCCTAATTCCCCTATCTCTTTGAAAACCTTCTAAATGATTTTGAATATTTTGAAAATATCAAAAGTAGAGAGTCCAAATAGCATGAAGGGACCCTACTGTATTTAAACAATTAAAAATGCTCTTTGGTATTTTCAAACTATTGAAAATAGAAAATAATTTTAATTTGCAAACTAAGAAGGAAGAAATGAAAAAGTAAAAGTTCTTTTTGAAATAAAACCGAAGGAAAACTAGGCCATAGCCCAGATGCCCAACTAGAGTCCGCTACAGGCCCATACGGGTGCGGCTAGCTAAACATTGTCGTCTTCCTCCTATCGAGCAGAGGAAGCACCTCAGTGGCCGCATCCTCGCCATGCGCCATTGAAAGGACACATATGCCACCTAGAGGGGGGGGGTGAATAGGCAGTTTAAAACCTTTACAAGATGGGCTTACCAAAGGTGGAAAAAAACTAGCGTTTACTTTGTCAAGCACAAAACCTATATATATATACTATAGTTCACCTATGTGCACCAAAAACTTATGCTAAGAAATACAAGCAACAATGTGATAGAAAGATATAATACTTTAAGCATGAAGGCTATCACAAAGTAAAGTGCATAAGTAAAGAGCTCGGGTATAGAGATAACTGAGGCACGCTGAGACGACGATGTTTTACCGAGTTCCTCCCAACAAGGAGGAACATATCATTGGAGGGGTGGGAGGTACTAAGACCACCAACGCCACAAGAGGCCTCACCCTATTCTCCTGTGGACCTCGCCACAAAAGTACCGATCCACTCACCACTATCGGTGCACTTGTCAGTGGCAATCCGTAACCTCACACAAAGCTTGGGGAACTTCTCCACAACTCAATTAGAGGCTCCCGGGAAATAAGCTTGGGGAAAGCTCCACAACTTAATTGAGGCCCCAAGTAATCGACAAACCTGCAATACAACTAAACTGTCTAGGGTTCCGAGAACCCAAGAGTAAAAAGCTTCTCACCTTTCACCCAATCGAATCCTCATCGAGAACTCAAACTGATGCACCAAATGCCATGGAAAGAACACAAGAAGTTCTCAAGTCCTTCACTCCCAAATTCCACCAAAGATACAAAAGCTTATGGGGGAATAATAGAGGAAGAACAATGGAGGAAATCCACAAAAGACTCCAAGATCTAGATCCCAAGATGTTCCCCTTACTTAGAGGAGAGATTAATTTGTGGGGTTGTAGATTTAGATCTCCTCTTTCAAATCCCTCAAGAATATGCAAGAATCATAGGAGGGATTGAGGGATAGCAAGCTCAAGAAGGTCAACAATAGAGAGGAAAACTTGCAATAATGGGTAGGTAACCATTGGGGAAGAAGGACCCCTTATATAGGTCCTCCAAAATCAAATCGTTACAGCTCTAGAGCGCACATGCGGACATTCCGGCCAGTTTCTGGGTGGTATCCGATTTGGACAGCAGAATGGAAACCACACGACTGAAATCGAAGATTTCTGCGTGACACTGGAGTGTTCGGCATTTTTCCCTCTGGACATTTCGGCCAAGGCAAAACTGACAGAAACAACAATACAAAAACAACCATAACTTTTGCATCTGGACTCTGATTTTGATGATCTTGAGTTTGTTTTAAAGAGGACAAAAACTCTACAAGATCATGTAGGGAACCATCATAGTCCAGCAAGGTAGGATAGAACCAAATTGTGAAAGTTATAACCTATCTATAAAATACAAACCAGTAAAACCTCCAATATTGAAAACACAATGGAGAATGCATATGAAATCCGTTTTCTATGAACTTGAGCTTGTCATGAAGATTAACACAAGATCTAAATCCTCTCATGGATGAAAACCAAATAAGAACCAATAAATATGATGCCAAGTATACAATGGTTTGAGCTCTCTCCGAAGGATATGATCAAGTTACTCACTCGAGAGCCCCTCTTGATAGTACGGCTATCTATCCTATAAATCGGTCTCTCCAACTAACACCACGAGACTGGTAAGAAAGAAACCCTATCAAGAACATACCTTTGACTTGCACATATTCCACTTGAGCTTGATGATGATGATCTTGTCTACCTCAAGATGGAACACCTTTCTTGATTGCACTAGCTTGGTGAAGACTTACAAACTGCTCCCTCATATTCCACTATGGTAGACTTTTCTTTTGGGCATATCTTTACATATCCATGAACACCATAAGATGGCAAGCTTCAAGAAAATGCTATCTTCGATATGACTCATCTTGAACTTGCACTTCATTTCTTCTTTCTTCATTATTATGGTGTCTTGAAGGTACACAAGAGATATCACTCCATCTTATTCTTCAAGACACACTTGCCATAGTCTCAACTCTCACATGACCAATCTCTGGATCACTCCTTGAACATCTTGGTCATCACTTGATTTTCTTCATTTTATTCTTCTTAAATCAACCTTGACACCACCATATGGTTCAAGCATCGCCTATGGACAAATCATTAAGTATAACTCCATGCAAACATTAGTCCACAAAGATTTTCATTAATTACCAAAACCACACATGGAGGAACACATGCACTTTGAGCCATCACACTCATGCCAAATTCAACACCGTCGTCCCCAGATGTCTATAAGTGCTTAGGACCACCGTGGATAAGACCTAGCACGCCACTCTCCCCTCTCCTTTCTTCCTCGCATGGGAAGACCGAAACCCTAACCCATAGAATCGTTGGTGCCACGATGTTACCTAGCTCACCTTGCAAATCTGAGGCCACTGACATGATACCCGTGAATCCCTCATTCTGCTCATCCAGCAACTCGAGCCGGAGAGCCCTCTGGGCGCTCCAATCGACACCTCCTTCCTGACCTCTAGCTACCGATCATGCCATCGATTCCAAGCTCCCCCGACTTCCCCGATGCCACCGTCGTGACCTTGGTGAGCTCCTCAACCTCCCAATACACTCCAACCTCTCCCTATAGGCATGTGTCGCTCTATCGTCGTTGGCCACCATGCACCGCCGCCAATCGTCGTTGTACACCGTGGTCCCGTGACAAAATTAGAGCGGCCGCCACCATCTTGCTCGCCTCATTGCCCTCTTTCCAATGAGCCCAAACATCATCTTGCACATAGTAAATCGATGGATTCGAGATCATCTAAGAGAAGTTCCTTTGATGACGTCAATGTGACGTCATATTGACATAATAATCCAATTTCTTTTGTTTAACTATTTTCAGAAAATCAATTCTAGAATTTAAATATATTGTGGGCCCTACCTATGAGTGTTTAGTATTTAACTAAAATGTTTTAGGAAATGTATGAACTTATGACATGTTGGACCAAGTTAAGAAAATAATTAATATATTCTAAATATTATTTAAAATGTTTTAAAATGAATAAAAGTTCAAAAATCATATCTTTTAATCTATAATTCAGAAAAATGTATATGACATATCAAAATTTTCACAAAAACAAGATCTAAAAATTAAATCTAATCTCATACAATGTCAAGCAACTTAACAAAATAGTTTTCTATTTACCAAATATCTCCTAAAGTAATCAAACCTTAGAAATTTGGTATTTTATTAATTAATACTAAAATGATCAAAAAATAATATTTACATGTTAAAAATGAAATATTACTTTTAAGTAAATAAAATTTAATGCAATAATATCTTGTATTTAAACCTTTCCTTTGTTATTAATTCATAAAAGGTTATATAAACTGTTTATGTCTTTATTATTATTCATTTAAGGTCTAGTTGTACTAACAATCTCAATTGTTGCTTGTATGAAGTAAAAATTGTCTGAATTATATTAAATGAATTTTCTAAAATTATCATTCAAAATTGAATGTATATTATTTTCCAAAAAGATTTTATCAATTATAAAATCATCAAAAATAGTATTTTTGAGCTATTAAACATTTTAACTATCATTTCTTTTACAAGTTGATGAATTTATTTAAAATTTAAACATAATTCTTAAGTAGTTTAAGTAATACTATTTCCATGTTTATAAAATATAATCACTAATTCCTAAGTGTATACATGTTTCATTCACTTACAATGTTAACAGAACATCAATCGAATTAAAGTAATGCTACTTTTATTTAACTTTTATGAAGTATTATGAAGTAAACAAAATATGGTATCATCTCATATTAATAACATACAAGTATCAAATACAAGTAATATAATTAACTCAATTGGAGCAATGGTTTTGTTTCATAGTAATTAGAGTTAGGAAAAACCCTAATAGTAGCTATCTACAAGCTTAAATGCTTTTACTTTGTAAAGTAAGGTTTTCTTCCAAAGTTATATTTTTAAGATACATTAGGAGTAAGCTATAGCTATTATGTTAAAGGCTCTAATAGAATAACAAATCTTTATAAAAGAAGTTTCTGGATATTTATCAATACTTAGGTGTTTTGATTGTTGTATGCTACTTTGTTGTACTTGCAAGTTATTTCAAACACTCTCACAAGCCTAATAATAAGCACAAGTGTGAAATTGAGCTAGAAGGAAAACACATCCCAAAGAAAACATCACAATTCCATGAACCCTAGATCATCGACGTTTATTTCGTGGATTTTGAGTTAGAATGTTGTATAGCATTACTTATGCATAATGTCATCTTACTTCTTTAAACATTAGTCCTTATCGGACCAATGATGTTGTTTTCAGATATTGGAGTTTATATTTTCTTGAAGACCTTGGTTGCATAATATTGTAGTAAAAAAGGCAAGTTCACACTTAATCATGTCCTTTTATTATTTTCTATCAAGTATTTTTAATCTATTATTGTTAAGACCTACATTTAGAAAAGTATGGTAGAAAACACTATTTTCATAATTAACTTGAACTACTGGGTGCTGATCCAGGGTGGCCAGTTGATCTATTATGACTAGAAGTGGAACCATGGCATGGTTATGTGTTTGGTCGAGGTTCCATTGCACAGGAAAGTATCATCTAAGATTTAATAATAGATGTTGCCAATGATTCTTGCACTGTATATTCTGCATTAACCATAAGATATGGAATGGTATAGAGAAGTCAACTGGATCTTCTTCCTTTCGCTTGTCAACGGATGACCTTATCATTAGGCTGCACATTCCTCGCCGAGGATCCAACACATGGGTGGGAATCCTTATTGCCCCTTGATACTCGGTATGATCATCTGTGAGGGGTTTTCGGAGGTAGGTCTGCCATTTTGATGGGGGCTACTAGGGGAAGGATCCACTTACATGTCTACAAGGGGTCTATAATAGTTATAGCTCCCCGTAAGGGGGTACAACAGAGGTAGGGTTGCTTTTAGAGTCAGGCGGGCATGCGAGGTTGTGGATAATGGCAGCGATCGGCTTGGATCTTATAGTAGTTCCCACACCAAGGAAGTGTGGACGAGAGTAAAAATCGAATGTGAAATAGAGCTATCTTATAGGTAAAGCAATGGACCTCTATAGAGTGTATAAAAGTGTGACATGTTACTCCCTAATCCAGGAAGGAGCTACGGATGCGGCGGGAAAGGATCTCCATGAAGTTCTGGTAAACCTATGAAGGCTGATGGACATAGCTTTTCAGAATAAAATAAACCTTTGAAGAATTTTTTATGAAACCTGCGTATCCTATGACCTATGGTCTGTGGCTATAGATAGTGCATCAAATAGTCCTCTTTAATGAACTTGTGGAGTATGCTCGTACTCAAACGTACCTTCTTAACCCTTGCTAGATTCTAAAGTCGATGAAGACATCATAAACACCAACTGATTCTCAGAAGGATTACTACAAGAAAGAATTTTTAGTGAAGTTAATGGAGTCAACATCTACATAAACTGAAGTGAAGACAAAAGTTCTAGAAGAAATAGGAATACAAATCTCTATCCATAGAACCTATCTCTGTAGAGCATTGCTATAGTAGAAAGAGCAAGCCAGATAGTCATAATAGTAGTCTTATTCATAGTATAGTTATGAGTTGTTATTTCTGGTTCTTCTTTGTAAGAATTTTCTTCCTCTATGTACTTAAGAGTCTCTCTGGATCTTCTATAAAGCTTAAAGTTGTAACCTATAGTCATATCTTGGACCCGCGATGTTTCTCTTGTACCACCATGAGGGACATAATACTACTGGAATGGTGTTTTATTGGTGTTTTATTGGTGTTATGTCAGTGACTTTCATACTACACCATGCAATGGTATGTTGGGTCACCGTAGGTTTCCTCCCTAGGACCCCAGGGAACGCCACGACAAGAGGCGCCTTGGGTACAGATCACGGGAGCAGGATACCGAGGCGCACCCTGAGAAGAGAGCGGGACAGCTGACCGATGATGCCTGACCTAGGCGCCAGGCTACCCCTTCTCACACTCTAGAACACACTGGTGGACCATAGGACTGCCACGCCATGTCGAAGCCATGCATGTCCCACTGCGACACGTGGTATACAAGTGTCACCGCGTGGTGATAGACCCATGTGGTGTCGCCTTGCCGCTATAAAAGGATGCCCAGGTAGGTCATTAAAGAGGAGGTTTTTAGAAGGAGAAGAACTAGATGAGTTCTTCCCTGGGAACAAACTCTATAATTGCGTGATCATCCACCATATAGTAGAAAGTTGAAGGACGTAGGGATCCGCACATTGAGGCCTGTGTAGGGGTTCGCGCTTGAAAACAATAATTTTTTCTACGCCAAGAACCCTAATGCCAGTATCTATCTATTAGTAATGCAGTAACGGGAGGGGCTTTTCGCGAACTTACCCTTGAAGACCAAAAAGCATTGTCAATGCTTGGGAGAGAGAGGCTGATGTAGTTGTTCCGAAGCCGACCTTAGAACCTATGTCCCAACATAGTGGATGACGATCATCCTTTTCAACCACTGATGTTTAACTTAGTGCCATTCCTAATTCGAGTGACCAAGGACCATTCCTTAATCAATTCCTATTCCGAAACTATTTCAGAATCTCTTTTAGGAATACATTACAACATAATATTATACTTACTTCTCAATTTTTAATTCCCTATAAATAATTATTTATTGGTACTTGCGCCTTTATTCTTAATGTGTCATACACACCTAAGAATCAATCATCAAGCTCCCACTAAAAATATGTTCCCAACATATTCTAGTCCAAAACTTATGTTGCTCCCACTCAAAATATGTTTCCCACACATTTGAGTATGAGACATTCATTGCTCCCACTCAAAAAATGTGTCATTCATATAATGCTTTAGGAAGGCTTTTATAGCTCCCACTCAATTTGATGCAAATTGTATATCTTCTCAATATTTTGAACAGCTTCAAAATCCCTTGATCATTTATCAAACTGAGAGTTTATTACAAGACGCTAGTACTTTACTAGTATCAGATCCACTAGACTTTTTAGCACTTCTAAATTAAATTCTTTTGAATTTGTCCAATACATTATTGATGACAAATCGTGCCTTTGTCATTCACCTTTTCCACTACGACCTTATAGTCTTTTGGAAACATCAAACAACCCTTTACTTATAAGACTCAGCAACGTTTTTGCTTTCTAATCTTAAGTGAATATGCCTCTAGGATTTCTCATAATTTTAGTTTACCATCATTTTCTTTGTAGTTTGTAGGTATGCCATATTCTGGTAACATGACAAGTGATTCACAAATGTCTCCATACAACATGTGGGGTACATTTTTGAATCCTACCTTATTTAGTAAAAACACTAGTGGGGAAAGACAATGACCATTATCATCGATCCTTTCCTTTATGAAGGGAACCGTTAAGGAACACTTTTCTGTTGTGCTTCTCAACATTCTGATGTAGGGTTTTCAATACTCATTGTGTTTTTCACTATCTTCTATTAGAATTATGGTCGAGAACATAAACCTTCTCAGGAATGCACCAAAATTTAAGCAATACTAGTTTTTCCTATCTTTTGGTTCTAGCCATGGATTTTGTATTCATAGTTTCTAATGAATACTCTACAAGGACTTGTTCGCTATTGTTTGGCTGATATCGAATAACTCCAAAACTTCTACGACAATCCATACAATATATGATGCCGATCTTAGGAATTCAGATGGTTCACTTTTATTCTAAATGAGTGTTTACTATTTCTAACTAATGGTCTTTACATTTATACTACAACAATTTTATTCGGTGCCATCTATTCACCCATTTGATAACAAATATCACATTGTGATGCTTTGCACTTCAACGTACCAAATGCATTGCATTTCACAATTCCTTATGCCAATCTGATAACGTCGAATTTCATTACTATTGATCAAATCGTAGTAATTGGATTCTCTTTTATCTTTAATACCCTTTGATGCTGAAATACTTTGATCACATCAAATAGTTTCACACTTAAATTTTCCTTGGTAAACCCTTTTAGAAAGTTCAACAATTACGAAATGATAATAACCACTTTGTCGAAATACGATACATCGAATATGTATTTTCTTGCAAGAATTCATCAAACACTTGGGAATGATTCATATGTGACAAGAAATCAAATGACTTTCACATATTATCAACATAACTTCGAATTCAAACAATGGTTTCATTCAAAATGAATATACCATTAAGTTGGGTATTTTTCAAGGCATTTCAATATTTTACAAATGTTCATGCATTATCAATTAGATTCACAACAAGGATAATTCACACATAATCAAACAACATATGAACACAAATAGAAATCATTCATAAAAGCAGAACAACTGTTTGTTACACACTCATAGAATAATTTTCTCACGAAGTGTGAGACATACTAAAGAAGTTCACAATCCATCGATTACAATAATCATATAAAAACGATAAACTAAGTGATAAATTTCGAGGGAGAGTGTCGTTGGCCATCATCATCATGCTCGCCATCAATGCGCATTGTCACCTCCTCTCCAGCAAGCAGTTCTCATGCAGAAGGACATGTTTTCACAAAAACAGAACAAGTATCAAATATTTTAACACCACAACAAGTGTTTGCAAGATTATAACATTTATAAAAATGTATATAAAATATATACCTTCGTCATCGACGACCTCTCTGGCAATAGGTTCAACCTTTACATTCTTGAAACATAATATGAACTCCTGGAAATCCAGTGTTTCCTACTCCGGACATGTCCTTCATAGCTGGGAGGTAGCGATGAAAGCAGTACGCCTATCGCAAATGACTCGGTCATCCAGTAGTCCACGAAGTAAACCAGTCTCATGTGTGCATCAAGCATGCGCCCCGAGTGACTCTTTCGACAAGTGTGTTCCTCCATCTGTATGGAAAGGGAATCTCCAAGAAACTCGTGCTTCCACATGTGCCCATGGCTCATGAACTCTGCTCTCAATTGATCCACCATTGCATATGGGTTAAGATCACCCATAAGTGGACGAAGTTCGTTCACCAGCCCGTAACACATTATCACTTGAATGAGAGTGGACATATCTTGACGATAATAGTGTTTTCCCCGCTCTCGTGGGGTCTCATAGTCATCAGGCTCGGCCAAATCCATCGTGCGGCGTATGTAATCTACCACATTATTCTTAGTAAGGAGATCATTCAGATGCATAAGCCACCCAAGGAAGTTTGATCCATCAAGTCTAAGTTTTTCAGCAACTACCCACTCATAAACGTCAAAGTAAGCTGCACGGCGAGCCATTTCTACATTTATAATTGCAAAAAGGAATTTAGCCTAAGTTTATAATTATATGAGTTAAAACAAGATCTCCACTAAAAAATCCTATCCCTAGAAGGTTTTAGTGATCACACGATCCCTATTCGCTACACCACCCCCGATTGTCACGGCCGGCGATATAGTTGCAAAGGTGGACGCAGAAACATCGATCACATCATTCATGCGACTCGTGCTTGATCTTTCGACCATCCGTGTTCCGAGGCCATGTATACACATGCTAGGCTCGCCAATTCAACCTTAATGTATTCGATGTGCAACATGGCTTACACCCACCGTATGCGAACACAGATATGTCTGACACCCGATCGTCATGGCCTGCCTCATAACATAGAACTTTCCTGGTGGTGCACACTAAGGGAGAACACTTTCATTGGTATTTTGATTAGGGATCATATTATTAGGCTACCGTCGAGTATCTAATACTAGCACAAAATAAGATGCACAAACAATAAACATTGAATGTAAGTGCGATGGGATATGGTCTTCACGCTGTGATATCCATCTCGCGTCTATGGACTCCAACGCTAGAGTCCTGGTGCCGCAGGCACTAGGGTACCGGTGCCTCTGGCATGGTTGTCCATCATTACCATGACTGTTACTACTACTTAGCAACATAAAGTAAACTACTTTACCTTGACCACTATCATATGACATCACAACGCCCCTGCAAAACAAAGTTAGATGCCTCTACTTTATATTTGCATGTTTTATGTGGCTGTTAGGGCTTTCGGACAAGAACCATTCTTACATACGAGCTGCCACCACAACGCTAATCAAGTAGTCATCTATAGTACACCCCTCTCGGGGCTCTCCTTTTCAAATGGCATCCAAACTAATGCGAGAGAGACAGACACCCCCCAAAGCCAGTTTATATGGTACAAGCCGTATGTCAAGTGTGGACCAATCTCGTGAATGAATGCGTAAAGTTGGTTGGGGGCTGCTTCATCAAGCATTATTGCGGTATACAAAAGTACACGTGGGATGGTAACAACTAAAATATCAACACCCACACACTTCAACTCATGTGTTCTAGCCGTACTAGCAATACTACGCATAGACCTAGCTCTGATACCATTGTAGGGGTTCGCGCATGAAAACAATAATTTCCTACACCAAGAACCCTAATGCTAGGATCTATCTATTAGTAATGCAGTAACAAGAGGGGATTTTTGCAAACTTACCCTTGAAGACCCAAAAGAGTTGTCAACGCTCAGGAGAGCGAGGCTGATGTAGTCGTTCCGAAGCCAACCTCGAGGTCCAACGACTCCTAGTGCCCCAAGTGTTGCACCTCCAAGAGAGTTACACACGTCCGGTGCCCAACGATGACTCCCACTCCTCCGATCTAGCAGTAGTTGCGGAAGTAGAGCTTCTGGATCCGAATCCCACAATGCGATGGTGCTCCGTGGTGAAGAAGACTCCTTATTGCGCGATCTAGACTAGGGACCATGGTCACGGGAGAGAGAGAGAGTATCAACCGGAGGTCTTCCCAAAATAGAGAAAACCTTTTATTGATTATCGTGTATTTATTTTGTCAAAATACCTCACAATATATACGGGAAAAATCCCCACATAGTTAATTGCCTTAGCCATGTCGAACTAAACAAAGGAGAGGGGAGGAGGGGGCTGGCTGCCGCCGGCCAAGGACCAAGTGGGCCCCACGCGGGGTCCCTTGGTCCAGCCGGCCACCTCCTTTCTCTCTCTTCCCCTTTGGTATTTCCCTCATGGGCCTTTTCCCTATGGAATTAGGCCCAATTAGGTATTTGACCTTTTAATTCATTTTTCTTTTATTAAATAATTATAAATAAATGATTAAATCAATATTTAACATTTACTTACATATTGTTCAATCCCCGTGGCTATGGAACTCCTTCCACCTTCACTCCGGACATCCTCCGGACTTACCGAAACTCTTCCAGTTCTCTCTCTTTGTTTTCTTCCATGATTTTGCCAATACCAAAACGCTCTCTGAGCATCATCATGCCCTTAAGCGTGATACCCGAAGGTTCGGGAACACTCCAAACATGGTCGAGACCTTCTCGTACCAATGATCATCAGCGGGACCTGGATGCCCATGATGACCCCTATGCATTCCACAAATCTTTCGTTGCTAAACCATGAATGTCGTATCATATTCCTTTTATCTCTTTGATACTTGCATTGTCCGAGATATGATCAATGACATCACCATGTCGTGTTCAATCTTGTTATCGACAAATTCTATTTGACTCGTTTCGACAAGTGATATCCCCGTGATCAAATCACACGCTGCGCAACTATTGGATATAACTTCTCTGAGTGGGCCCTGTAGTATCTTTCCGTCACACAACTGGAAAAATCCCACTCTTGATGCATAATGCCTCTACATGTTCCTCCAAATACCTGAACACACCTTTATGATCATCGCTCCGGCAAATGATGTTTGATGCTATCTAAGTATTCTCGGGTGAAAGTGATTGATATGGCCTCACGGTCTAATAAATAGGACACTAGGTCTATTCTAATCATCATAACTTGAACTTCATGACATGATAGGGTCATGATTCTTAGATTGGGTATAGCTCACCATCTCATTCTCAAAATGAGGTGACTCCATTGTCAACTAGCATAAATGCCACATGATTAGGAGACATTGATCATCTGTTGACCAATGAATCGGTGACTAGAGCTTCACCGGGAAGGCCTGGTTGTTATATATCACACGTGTATTGCATTTCCTTTCAATATAGTTATAGCATGATATAAAACTTAATTATAAACTTTATGAAATATGATAATAATCCATATTATTATTTGTGTCTAGGGCATATTTCCAACAGCCCGAACCTACGTAAAAAAGTATGTCTCTGTGTGATTGTGTGTTCGTCTAGCTCGCTGATCGAGATTTCCGGAGATTGCGCCCCTAGCTGAACTAAAAAGGGGATCTCCCGTCCTAGTCACAGAAAAGACCTTGTAGGGGCCAATTGATCCTTAGTGATTTGGAGCTTATCCAGCAGCTTTGCCGAGAGGATATTGAGGCCAGCACCTCCATCGAACAGCATCTTGGTAACTCGAATGTTCTTTATGATGGGGAGACCACCAGGGGTAGCATGCTGACCCCAGTGTTGCGGTCCGGATGATCTCCTGCATCAAAAGTAATCAGCACGTGAGACCACCGAAGGGGCCTTTGTGCCTTTGGGCTGGGCTGTACGGTGCATATTTCATGGGAGAAACAGTTAAATTCCCATGGGAAGTCATGGCGTAGCCTCCTCCATGTGTGCACGCGCAATCCTGTACTTGTGGGTACTATCCGCACCTGTCATCATCGTCTCCTTGGTTAACGGCAGGGCCATTGCCGCACGGTTGAGGGCTTGCGTTGTCGTGGCCCCCTCCATGCCCTGCTCTTGTTCCATCTCCACCGCCTCCATCTCCTCCTCGTGATGCGCCCACGTTGCCCCCATGACCTCCAGCGGTGGCGCCCGGGCCAGGTTGTGTCGGGCAGTATTTCACATGATGACTGACCTTGTTCCAGCAGTAACAGTTCCCGAGGGTACAGTTAGCCCCCTGCTCAGTGATGCGCCTCTTCAATCCCTCGGTGTAACCGAGGATAGAGCGCTAGTTTAGAGTGTCATGCTCGTCGGACTCATGCAAAGGGCACCACTTCCCTGTTGTGGGCTTGGTAGCCGCCACTTCTTCCTCCGGTTTGGTCTTCTTTTCATCTCCGGTGGGAGCACTAGGCTCCGCAACCAAATCCTGACGAATGCCCTGTTTATGCGAGCCACTCTTCTTCACAGCTGTGCTTCTCGGGTCCATCACTCCATTAGCCAACGCCCACAACTCGTGTATGCTCTTGACGGGATGCATGTTAAGCTCTTCGCGCATTTTGCTGTCATGCACATTCATGGTGAATGCGCCAATAATGGTGGCGTCCTCTGCCTCTAGGATAGTGTGTGCGATCTGTTAAAATCGCAGCATGAAGTCTCGTAGCCGCTCTCCACTCCCCTGGACCACTATGTGGAGCTGAATGAGTGTTCTTGGGCTCTTGAAGGCTCCCTAGAACACGCTCACAAAGAGAGTACACAACTCGACCAAGGAATGAATGGACTCCTTGGGTAGATGCATGAGCCAGGATAAGGCCGTGCCCTTCAGAGCCATTGGAAACCAGTTGGCCATGACCTTCTCATCCGCACCCGTAGCCACCATTGTGGTAGAATAGATAGCCAGAAACTCCTTCAGGTTGGTGTTGCCTTCAAACTTGACGGAGAAAATGGGAGGGAACTTTGGCAGCCACGCCACCTGCTGTAACGCAGGAGAGAAGGCGGGGCAACTGCTTCCGTATCCCAAAGCCATGCTTCCTGCCTCAGTTGTGCCCTGCGGGTTAGGGAAGGCTGCACCCGCAGCTTGTTGATGCAGCTGCATCAAGTATTCTCAAACCAGTAACTCGTTAGCTAGGGCAGAATCACCCCGGTGCTCTTCGGCATGCCTGTGCGCAGGGTCGGCAGATGAGCCCATAGAGAGGTGGTCTTGTTCGGCAGGTCTTGAGGATCCAGCTCCCAAGTGGCTAGTGGCATGGTGGTCGGTCCTCCTTCCACCATCGCGGGGTCCAGCAGCCCCCGGCCTAGGGGCAACATTCTGGGAACATGGCCTCGGGCATGGTTTTGCATGGGTCCCGCTGTGGTGGTAGGAGTGCGCTCCGCCACACGCCTTGGCCCTGGTTCGACTAGGAACTAGCGTGGGCGGACTCCTGGTGCAACCTGATGAACTCTAGCTGTGTGTCGAGGTCATCCCTCCACGCCGCATACTCCACCGTTCCGGGAGCTAGTGGGTGCCGAGCTATGGCACGGGTAGCAGCGACTTCTTCCCCAAAGTTTGGTTCCCAGAGCAGTGGGACTGAGGTTGGCGGTTAGTACTTGGCGTGGCGAGAAGAGTCCCGATGCGAGATGGTGCATGCTGGGCTGGTGCATGATGCGCCGGTTTGTGGCCGGCTCCTCCGGCCCCAACCGGTGAGACTCCTCCAGACAGATGGCCCCCTCCGGTGGCATGTCCTATGCCACCGGGGAGAGGCGCTCCACTGGCGGCGCCTCCTACATCGCCGGTGAAGGGATCTTCAAGCGTGACGCCTCTTGCATCGCCTGGCGGTGGAACCTCCTGTGCAACAACACCCCTGCCAGTATGGTCACCCTCCTCAACCGCAGGATGCGGTTGTGACGGTGATGGTGGTGGTGCGGTTGTGCTTGGCCATGGATGCGGGTCGGCACCTATGATGGTAGTCACACACCATGCATGAGTCTCAGCATCCAAGGCCCCAGTCGTGGGAAGAGCGTGGGAGCGAGTTCGTGAAGCGGGTGAGTCTACCGCAGCAGGGCCGGTCCTAGCGCCAACACACTTCCTCGGCACCATGGCTGGTGATGATGCGGTCGATGTCGATGGTGAACACGAAGGCGAATCATATGTTGGTGATGATGACGGTTATGACGATGAAGCTCACGAAGCTATTGATGGTGATGATGATTGCCAAAGCCGAAAGCGCGAGCGCCCCCCTACCTGGCACGCCAGATAACGCGTGTCGCCTATGATGACATCGGGGATGTTGGACACCCCTATTTGTTCGATAGTGGGCACGAAGGTGTTCTGGCCTCAATGTCAGCGAAGGAACCTGCTGATATGAGCATACAACACACAGAGCACACATGAGCAATTTTTACCCAGGTTCGGGCTGCCTTTCGTCTAACAACCCTATGTCATGCTTTGGTGGATTATCTGTGGTGGATCGAGATACAAGAAGATGATCTCTATGGTGTCAGGAGCCGCTTTCGCTCTAGCTTCTACACTCCCCAGGCTTCCTCTTTCTTTCTTTCTTTCCTCACTTCCTTGCTTTCTCACAGCCCTCTAAACCTCTCTCTCTCTCTGGCAAAACCCTTCTCTAGACCAAAAAACCTCTCTTCAGGCCAAGAAACTCTTTCAGGTCCAGAACCCCTTTTCAGCTCCTGAACCCTTCTCCCAACTCTCGGCCAAGTACCTCCTTTTATACACCAAGGGGTCACCATAGGACCAACATGGAGCACCATCCAGGGCATTCTCGGGCCTCAATCGCGGGGTGCCACGTGGTCTTCAGGTAGGTAGGCAGTGCATGTGGCCAATGGATTGCCAGGGGTGGTGCTGAGAAGCACTCGATGGCCGAGTGACAGCTCAGGCTCCGAGCTGTCACTCCTGTCTGTGGCGCGCTGCAGTGGCAATGCAGTGGACTGCAGCACGATGATGATGTCCAGCAATGCTGCCTCATCGCTGGTTCCCGATGCTGAAGTGTCGCGCCTGGCCCAGGAGAGGGTGCTTCCATGGTCCTTCCAGGTCTTGGTAGAGGCCACTCCTTAGCCTCGCTGCCCCCAACAGTGCCCTTTCCCTCCTTCCGGGGCACCCCCGGAAGGAGGGGCAGGAGCACCTTGCACTCGTTGTTGTCCTTTCCTTCTTGTCTGTACCCAGTTGGTGGGTCCAGGCGTGTCTTGTAGTGTTTTCTCACCCATAGGCACCTACATCATAGATGATACTTAGTCTTCATAGGCTCATCATGACAGATCCATACCTGCTTGGAGGACATGGTGATCATATCTTCACGACTCCCTTGCCGGCAAGGCCACACATCCGCTGGGTAGCTGACCGGTGGGTCCTGGCCCACGCGCTAAGGCACAATGCGAGGGACCCCCGATTCCGTTATGCCGGTAGTTTTCAATTGATAGCAAAAAGTAAACTAAAAACAAAAACTTACTAACAAGGTCTCTAGTGACCTCACTAGGATAGTGAATTGCTTCCCCTACAATGGCACCAGAAAAGGGTTGATACCTTCGATCTGGATTACGGATGCAGTATAGTAGCTTTTTCCTAGAAGACCTAGGTTTAATCAAACCTTGGGAAACAATTGTAGTAGATTAAGGATCTTATGCAAGACTTGTTAGTTTGCTTCAATCTTCATTTACTTATACCTTTCATGTTTACTTTTATTATCAGAGTTGTATCAATGGATGGAGATAGGCCAGGGTTGAGGTTTCACTTGCAGCTATGCATACATATGGGATAAACATAATAATAAGCACATTCATGTATAAATAATATAATATATATAGCATTTGTGGGATGTACATCTGTAAATACTAAAGCCCCTACGAGCCACATGCATATCATATAGTCTCTTGTTCTAACCATTATACCACAAAGCACCGAGCTATGAATGACTATTAAGGAAAATACATACCAAAGCATTAAGATCAATGATGTTGTTGTTGTTCCCAAGTAGATCAGTAAACAGCTATGATACTTCCTTGCTAACACTAGGTTTCACGCGTATGTACCATTTACCACTCATCTCACCTCAAACCTTGATCAATCCTAGGGGTCTTGGGTACCCGACAATTCCAAGGATTGTGGTAAGAGAAAATGATACAAATACAAATCTATTATGCAATCACCACACAATATTCCCATATAATTAGATGCACATAATCGATGTGAGGCCCTTCGAAACCCGCAGCCCGCGAAGACTACTCATGCATAATAAGATCAATGATAGTAAACATTGCAGAATTACTTAGATCAATACCAAATATCCTTACAAACTCGCCAACCGCGAGGAGATCTTGAATACAAGTTATGGTTATGGCTATGGCTATGAGATGGATATGTAGATCATGAACTATGGTGGTGGTGAAGTGGTGGATCTTCCTTGGTGTGTTCCATAAGCAATCTGAGAATGGCGGCTCTCTTTGCGGCGGTTGGGAGTCTCGAAATATATAGGGCCATGCACGCAAGTTGCTCCGTTTGACCTGGGGAAGGCACCGCTAGGTGGTACATGAAGGGAATATGCCCTAAGAGGCAATAATAAAGTTGTTATTATGTGTATTCCAAGTATATGATAGATGTTTTTTTGCATGCGATAATGGTATTAATATGGAAACATTAATACATGTGTGTTTAATAAACAAATGGAAAGTTCCTAGTTAGGTCTCTCTTTAAACTAGCTCGTTGATTAACAAGATGATCAAAGTTTCCTTATCATGGGCATTGGATGTCGTTAATAACGAGGTCACAACATTTGTGAAATGGTGTGATGAACATTCATCCGAAGTATAGCATTACGATCAAAGTCATTGAGTTTATATTGCTATAACATCATACGAAGTAATCCTAGTCCTTAGACCATGAGATCATGTTAATCACTAACACCGGAAGAGTATCTTGATAACATCAAACATCACACCGTAAAAGGGTGACTATAATGGTGGGTTCAGTGCTAGGAAGGTGTCATGTAGAGGCTCATGGATCAAGAGTGGGATTTTTCCATCCCGATGATAGATTGATATACTATGGGCCCTCTCGTTGATATCACATTGATAATAGCTTGCAAGCAAGTGATGTGATCACTAGAATGTTATATCACGGGAATGAGAAAAGAGTGCATGTTAGTAACAAGATCAAACTAGGTATTTGGATACCAATGATCGAATCTCGGACATGTAATATATCGCGAGACAAAGGGATTAAGTTATTAGCCTTAAAGGTCTGACGATCACAGAAGTCATCGATGAATGTGCAGGAGTCAGAATGGATCTCCAGGTCCCGCTTCTGATTATTGATCCGAGAGGAGTCTCGATCATGTCTGCATTATTTGCGAACCATAGGATGACACACTTAAGGGTTGCCAAACACCATTTGGAGCATATATGTTTCAGACGAAAGAATTGCAAAGCGCTGGAATTATTTCAATGGACACCAGAATTGTTTCGGGTGAAATTGCTAAAATTGATTCTGCATGTAATATTGAAAAATTGCAGGGGGTTTGTGAATGTTTGTTAATTAAAATAATTAAAAAAATTCTGGATAAAATAAATAAAAGAGTTTTATTAAATGAGAGTTGCATTAAATTTGGTGGAAATTTAATGCATGTCAGTGGATGTGTCAGTGGAGGCATGTTTATGTGAGTGGAGCTTCCACCACATGAATGAGGAAGAGGTGGGGGCACCCCCATGGGCACCGGCCATGGGAGGGCGGGAGCCCCCTCTCCTATAAAAGGCCCCCCTCTCCTCCATCACAAAGCACACCTCCTCTTGAAGGATCTCTCTCCCCCTCTAAATATATTCCCCCATGGTCTCGGATTAGCAAGATACATGTTCCCGGTGGCTTTTCGTCTGGAAGGAGTTACTGCTTCTGCTAATTCACTAGAGCAAGGTGGAGGTTGTTGGGTGGCCTAAATGTGTGTGCGAGGACAGATGCGCTGCTGATTTGCGGCACTAGGACTTCCACACGATCTTGAGATCGGCAAGCATTCGACTACATCATCCACGAGTTCCAACTTGTTAATAAAGCTTTGGTGTCTTCGAGGGTAAGTTCTGTATGGATGTATATCCATCCGTTTCTTGTATCTAGTAGATAGATCTTGGCGTATAGTTCCCCTCATAGGAATTTTTTTGTTTTCTATGGTCCAAACCCAACAGTGGTATCACAGCCTGATCTATGCGTAGGTGCTTTGCATGGCTAGTACACATATGTTTATATGTGGGTGGTGATGATCATGTTATTGCTTCTTTCATGTATTTTGGATATTGGTTGCATAGTGGGATGAAGCGGCCCAGACCAACTTTACATGTCCTCACACATGAGACCGGTTCCACGACTCACATGCAACTAGTTTTGCATAAGTTGCTGGCAGGTGTCTGTCTCTCCTACTATAGTCAATATTTGAGTTACATTGAATTGCTAATAACTTAGTTATCATTGTTGTGGTTCCATGTTCCTAGGTAAGACCAGTTCTATCTCCGAAAGCCCTAAGCCATGTAAAACTTGTAATGGATATATTAGAGGTGTCTAGTTTAGATTGTTGTTGGGCTAGTGTCATGATATGGTAATGTTGTAAGTTGATGTATAGTAGATACCCTTACAACACACTTAACGTGTAAGTTCCATAGACATTGGTCTTACACACAAAAGAATGATAGAGATGATACCACGATGCACATAATGGTTATCAAATGCATGGACCATATGATTCCACTTTACACATATGATGTTTGCATCTTATATTGCTAGTTTGGCGTTTTTAGTAGCATTATAAGATGATCCCTTATTTAGATATCAAGATAAAAAATGTGTCCTTCCTTAAGTACGCCCGTTTATGTTTTGCTGCTTCAAGACGTCACGTAATGATTGGGTGTACTTGAATCCACGATCATATTTCGGGTGTAAGACAGTTTTACACATGCGAGTACTAAGGTTCTTACTTGGCGAGCCTAGCATGTACATACATGGCCTCGGAACATGGACCGAAAGGTTAAGCATGAGTCATATAGTTGATATGATTCCCATATTGATGCTCGGCTTTGAAACTACACCAACTCACGTGATGATCGGACTTGGTGTAGCGGATTTGGTTCATGTAATCACCAAAAAGAGACGAGGGATGTTGTTTTTGAGTGGGAGTTCATTTGTAATTTGGATTAGTTGAACTCGATCTAACATAAAATTAGTCTAAACTTTACAAATTCTATTGTAGATGGCACCACCCGCTTTTAATTTCAATGTGTTCATGGAGAAATAGAAACTTGCAACAAATGGTAGCAACTTTACCGACTGGGCCAGGAACTTGAGGATTCTCCTCAATGCTGCACACAAGGTGTATGTGCTAGAACCATTGCTAGGCCCCCCACCAGCTCCTGATACCCTGACAAGGAAAATAATGTCTATCTGACTCGTCAGGAGGACCACAAATTAGTTCATTGCGGCATACTGTATGGGCTAGAGCCAGAACTTCGAAAGCGTTTAAAAAACATCAATGCCTTTGATACCATGGGCGAATTTAAAATGATTTTCGATATGTCGTAGAGAGTTATAATGCTTCTGAAAAGTTCTTTAGCTGCATGATGGAAGAGAACAGCTCCGTCTGCGAACACGTACTCAAAATGTCCCAGTACGCCGATAGGCTTATGTCCTTAGGAATAACGATCCCCATTAACTTAGGCATACATCGTGTTCTCCAATCTCTCCTACCTAGCTACAAGAGCTTCATGATGGACTACAATATGCAGGGCATGAAGAAGTCTCTCCACGAGCTTCTATTAATGCTTAAGACTGCAGAGGTGGACATAAAGAAAGAACATCAAGTGTTGATGATCAATAAGACCTACGGTTTCAAGAAAGACAAGAAGGGTAAGCAATAGGGAAAGAAGGGCGGAAAATCTATTGCCGCACCTGAAAAGAAATCCCGAGGTGGCCCTAAGTCTGATACCGAGTGCTACTATTGCAAGGGGACCGACCATTGGAACCGCAACTACCCCAAGTACTTGGCAGACTAGAAGGCTGGCAAGGCAAACAAAGGTATATATGATATACATGTTATTGATGTGTACTTGACTAGTACTCGTAGTAACACCTGGGTATTTGATACTAGATCGGTTGCTAATATATGTAACTCGAATCAGGGGCTGCGGGATAAGCGACCACTAGCAAGGGGTGAGGTCAAGATGCGTGTCAGCAATGGATCAAGAGTTAATGTGATTGCCGTCGGAACACTACCTCTCCACCTACCGTTAGGATTAGTTATAAACTTAAATAATTGTTATTTGATGCCTGCACTGAGCATGAACATTATATCCGGATCTTGTTTAATGCGATGTGGTTATTCGTTTAAATCCAAAAATAATGGTTGTTCGATTTATATGAATGATATCTTTTATGGTCATGCACCTATGATGAATGGTTTATTTCTGTTGGATCTCGATAATAGTGTTACACATATTCATAATGTTGACACCTAAAAGGATTAAACTTGATGACGATATATCTGCATATATGTGGCACTGCCGTCTAGGTCATATTGGTGTTAAACGCATAAAGAAACTCCATTCTGATGGACTTTTGGAATCACTTGACTTTGAATCATTTGATACATGTGAGCCATGCCTTATGGGCAAGATGACTAGAACGCCATTTTTCAGTTCAATGGAACGGGCGATAGATTTATCGGAAATCATACATACTGATGTATGCAGTCCATTGAGTGTGTCAGCGCGACGTGGTTATCGTTATTTTGTTACTTTCATTGATGATTTGAGTAGATACAAATATATCTATTTGATGAAACACAAATCTGAAACCTTTGAGAAGTTCGAGGAATTTTAGAATGAAGTGGAAAATCATCGTAATAGAAAGATCAAATTTCTATGGTCTGACCGTGGAGGTGAGTATATAAGTTACGAGTTTAGCACACATATGAAAGAGTGTGGAATAGTTTCACAACTCACACCTGCCGGAACCCACGGTGTAATGGTGTGTCAGAACATCGTAATCATACTTTATTATATATGGTTCGATCTATGATGTCTCTGACTGACTTGCCACTATCATTCTGGGGTTATGCACTGGAAACTGCTACATTCACTTTAAATTGGGCACCATCTAAATCTATTAAAAAGACACCATATGAAATGTGGTTTGGAAACAACCTAAGCTGTCATTTCTTAAAGTTTGGGGTTGCGATGTTTATGTGAAGAAACTTCAACCGGACAAACTCGAACCCAACACGGGAAAATGCGTCTTCATAGGATAACCTAAGGAAACTATTGGGTATTCCTTCTATCACAGATCCGAGGGCAAGGTTTTTGTTGCCAAGAATGGATCCTTTCTAGAGAAAGAGTTTCTCGCGAAAGGTGTGTCTAGTCGGAAGGTAGAACTCGAAGAGGTTATTGAACCTTCTCTTCATACAATGGCGACTAGCACAGTGCCAGAAATTGTTCCGGAGTTGACTTCACCAAATGAAGAGGGAACTAATGATAATGATCATGAAGCTCCGAAAGAGGACACTACTGAACCTCGCAGGTCAAGCAGGACACGTGAAGCTCCTAAACTATACAGAAATCCTGTTATGAATTTCATGGTTGATGAAATAGATGACCCATCGACATATGAAGAAGTGATGATGAATCCGGATTCCAAAAAATGGCTAGAAGCCATGAAATCCGAGATGAAATCCATGTATGAAAACCAGGTTTGGACCTTGGTGGACTTACCTCACGACCGAAAGGCTGTTGATAATAAATGGATTTTCAAAAGAAAAACTGATGCTGATGGTAATGTAACCATCTATAAATCTTGACTTGTTGCAAAGGGGTTTCGACAAATTCAAGGGGTTGACTACAATGAGACATTCTCTCCCCTAGCGATGCTAAAGTCGGTTAGGATTATGTTAGCAATTGCTGCTTATTTCGATTATGAGATAAGGCAGATGGATATCAAAACTGCATTCCTCAATGGTAATATTGAAGAAGAGTTGTATATGATACAACCAAAGGGTTTGTCAATCCTAAGGATGTTGACAAGGTGTGCAAGCTTCAGCGATCCATCTATGGACTGAAGCAAGCATCACGGAGTTGGAATCTCTGCTTTGATGAGGTGATCAAAGAGTTTGGATTTATCCAAACTTATGGAGAGTCTTGTATTTAAAAGAAAGTGAGTGGGAGAAATGTGGCATTTCTAATATTATATGTGGATGACATATTGTTGATTGGAAATGATATAGATCTTTTAAACAGTATTAAAAGTTATCTAAACAACAAATTTTCAATGAAGGACCTAGGTGAAGCGTCATAAATATTAGGCATAAAGATCTATAGAGATATATCAAGGTGCCTGATAGGGATATCACAAAGTACATACCTTGATAACATTTTAAAGAAGTTTAAAATGGACAGAAGAAAGAAGGGGTTCTTACCAATGTTGCAAGGCAAGACATTGAGTAGGACTCAAAGTCCGGCTACGGTGGAAGAAAGAGAGATAATCGATAAAATCCCCTATGCTTCGGCTATAGGATCTATAATGTACGCCATGCTATGTACAAGACCAGATGTGGCACATGCTATTAGTTTAACTAGTAGGTACCAATGTGATCCAGGTACGGAACACTGGATAGCGGTCAAGAATATCCTTAAGTACTTAAGAAGAACTAAGGATATGTTTCTTGTATACAGAGGTGATGAAGAGATGGTCGCTAAGTGTTATGTCGACGCTAGCTTTGACACTGATCCAGATGACTCTAAGTCTCAATCCGGATACGTATTTCTCTTGAACGGAGTAGTAGTTAGTTGTAGGAGTTCCAAACAACCTATGGTGGTTGGATCAACGACAGAGGCGGAATATGCTGCTGCTTCAGAAGCGACGCAGGAAGAAGTTTGGATGAAGGAGTTCATAACCGAACTAGGTGTGGTTCCTAGTGCATTGGACCCAATTTTTATCTATTGTGACAACAATAGAGCCATAGCTAACGCCAAGGAACCAAGGTCTCACAAGAATTCCAAGCATATTAAGCGCCGGTTTCACTCCATCTGAGAGCATGTCAAAGATGGATATATAATGATTTTTAAAGTACACACGAATTTCAATGTTGCAGATCCATTGACTAAAGTTCTCCCTAGGGAAAACATAATCAACACCAGAATTCCATGGGTGTTAGATTTATCACTATGTAACTAGATTATTGTCTCTAGTGCAAGTGGGAGATTGAAAGGAATATGCCCTGAGAGGCAATAATAAAGTTGTTATTATGTGTATTCCAATTATATGATAGATGTTTATTTTGCATGCTATAATTGTATTAATATGGAAATGTTAATACATGTGTGTTTAATAAACAAATGGAAAGTTCCTAGTTATGCCTCTCTTTAAACTAGCTCGTTGATTAACAAGATGATCAAAGTTTCCTGATCATGGACATTGGATGTCATTAATAACAAGGTTACAACATTTGTGAAATTGTGTGATGAACATTCATCTGAAGTATAGCATTACGACCAGTCATTGAGTTTAATCACTAACACCGGAAGAGTATCTTGATAACATCAAATGTCACACCGTAAAAGGGTGACTATAAAGGTGGGTTCAGTGCTACAAAGGTGTTATGTAGAGGATCATGGATCAAGAGTGGGATTTATCCATCCCGATGACGGATAGATATACTCTAGGCCCTCTTGGTGATATCACATTGAGAATAGCTTGCAAGGAAGTGATGTGATCACTAGAATGTTATATCACGGAACGAGAAAAGAGTAAATGTCGGTAACAAGATCAAACTAGGTATTTGGATACCCATGATCGAATCTCGGACATGTAATATATCGCGATACAAAGGGATTAAGTTACTAGCGTGAAAGGTTCTCACGATCATAGAAGTCACCATTGAATGTGCAGGAGTTAGAATGGATCTCCAGGTCCCGCTTCTGATTACTGATCTGAGAGGAGTCTTGATCATGTCTGCATATTCACGAACCGTAGGGTGACACACTTAAGGGTTTCCACACACCATTTGGATCATATATGTTTCAGACGAAAGAATTGCAAAGCGCTGGAATTATTTCAATGGACACCAGAATTGTTTCGGGTGAAATTGCTGAAATTGGTTCTGCATGTGATATCGAAATATTGTAGGGGGTTTTACGTGAATGTTTGTTAATTAAAGTAATTATCAAATTCTGAATAAAATAAATAAAAGAGTTTTATTAAATGAGAGTTGCATTAAATTTGGTGGAAATTTAATGCATGTGAGTGGATGTGTGAGTGGAGGCATGTTTATATGAGTGGAGCTTCCACCACATGAATGAGGAAGAGGTGGGGGAACCCCCCATGGGCGCCGTCCATGGGAGGGGAGGAGCCCCTCTCCTATAAAAGGCCCCCTCTCCTCCCTCACAAAGCACATCTCCTCGTGAAGGATATCTCTCCCCCTCTAGATATATTCCTCCATGGTCTCGAATAAGCAAGATACATGTTCCCGGTGGCATTTCATCTAAAATGAATTGCTGCTTCCTTTGATTCGCTGGAGCGAGGACGTGGAGGTTGTTCAGTGGCCTGAACGTGTGTGCGAGGATGGATGTGCTGCTGATTTGCGGCGCTAGGACTTCCACACGATCTTGAGATCGGCAAGCGTTCGACTACGTCACCCACGAGTTCCAACTCGTTAACAAAGCTTTGTTGTCTTCGAGGGTAAGTTCTCTATGGATGTATATCCACCATTTGCTTGTATCTAGTAGATAGATCTTGGCGTATAGTTCCCATTGTAGATTTTTTTTGTTTTCTATGATGCGAACACAACAATATAGGTGCATGTTATGGGCAAGCTCAGCATGTACCAGTGCTTGTTAACACTCCAGTACAATGTCTTTCAACCATAGTTGACCTAGTTGAGTTGGCAACGTGTTATTCTCCTTTAATTTTCTAGATTTTGCCGTAAAAGAGTGATATTCTACACATCACAATTTAAAACAAGGATTTTCATATATGAGGAGTAAATAATAGTGCTAGATTGTTTCGACTCAGACTGCTATCCACATCTTCCCGATTATTTTCGACTGTGGGATGGAGACTGAAAAGGACACGTGGTGACGCCGCAACAGAGCCCTGCTATCCCGTGAGGCGGGAACCACTACGGGCCAGGGCTAAAGATTCTAGACCGCATCAGCTTGGTGTCGCAAGGGCCATCGTACCCCACATCGCAGACCGGTGGGACGCAAGAGCGAACTGGCCCGCGGAGAGCCTACATGGTGCCGTGAGCCCATGAAGTCCATGGTTTCTTGCGTCCATTGGGCCCGTGAGATCTGATGTGGCGCTGTGAGCCCATGTCGGACACGGTTTCTCGCAAATACTAGGCTCGCCAAAAGCTAGCATGGCACCATGAGTCGATGCCGGGCGTGGTCTCTCGTGGTCGTGTGGCCTGAACAAAGCTGACGTGGCATCATACACTTTATTTGGAGGCGGTTTCTCCCAGCGGAGAGACGAGCTGGCATCGGAAACCATGGGAGGATGCATATTCTCGCCGTGGAGGGACGAGCTGTGAGCGTAGACCATTCTCGACCTGACTGTTCTCGATCCTGATATCCAATCTGGGAGCAGATCTTACATCTAAAACCTTGAGCCAGCCGCGGTTTTTCGCGTTCACCATGCAAGGTAGGATTATAAATTATCACCTCAGAGATGGCGGATGAGGTGACATCAGAAGGCATGGACGAAGCGGGTTATAGCGTGAAAGAATGGAGCTAGAAGCATATACTATTGCCGTAGGCTATACACCTCCACGATTTTCTCACGCGATGGTGGTCGTCCATGCGGCCCTACTATCCTGATCAAAAGGATAATACGGTCTTTAAAAGACGAACTACAGCGCCCCCCTATAAATATGGTGGACTCACTCCCTTTCTTGCTTCCAAGAAACCCTAGCTGCCACACTCATCGATCTACTCCCCTCTCTTCTTCCCCGACGTACTCTTTCAGAGTTTTAGGTGCCACCTTAGGTTCTCCTATTATCTCATCTCTTTTTCTGTATTTTAGATATCGGACGATACAGAGAAGCTGGACCAGAACACGTTGGGCATGTTACAGAGAGAGTAGCGGCGACATTTGGAATATCTAGTATGTTGCCATGCTCGCTTCCTCCGGCTTCTTTTTTCTCATCATTTCTGACATATTTTCGTTCTCTGTCTTGCGGTTCTATGTCTTACGGTATCTCTCTTTTGTATTTAAGGGGTGATAGAGCTCGCTAAGAGATTGATGGCAGACTCAACAACGGTGACACGTCGACGGGAAACCAGTTCTCTCTTAGGTATGCTGCCGCACTCGCTTCCTCCGTCTTCATTTTCTTAATCGTTTATTGCGTTCTTTTCTCTCTTTGACTTGCGCTCTCCCTCTTCGATGTTTTAGGGGACACGAATGTCGCCAACAAATCGATGGCATGATGCGAGGTGTTTGTGCCCCTTCTTCTTTGACTATGGCCATTCCCACCACACGCCTATGTAGACATCACATCCAGGTAAGCAGGTACAATACTGTCAAAGGGCCCTCCACTTATCTTTAGCCTATGACTACTTTGGTTTCCTCTTTCTATAGCAGAGCTATCCCTTTCAATATGATAAAAGAAGACTAAGCAAGGATGCTGGACGATAGAAGCTGTCAAACCTAAGACGCTTGCTCTTCCACGACGAGACAAGCATGCAAAGCAAGTATGCTACTCCTTCCAGAACGAGACGAGCAGGGCAAGCAATGATGACCATAGTATATCTTTAGGATAGCTTAGATTTAGGTAGATTTCCATGCTTCCATTCGGGATGAATGGAGCAATCTATAAATATGTCTACTTATCTTTGGGATACGTGGATAAATCTATAGGTTTCTCTATTTATCCTAGGATAGATGTGAATAGATCTATAGTTTTTTCGTTTGTCCTTAACATGTTTTAGACTAAGCGTCTGTAACACTTCAAAGTATATGAGTTCACACAATCTTTGTGGATATGTTGTCTCCATTCTTCTTAATAACTTTTTATTTGTCTTCACGTCCTTCGTTGTGTCGAACGGTTTCTATACTCGCGTTTGCGAATGGTTTGCCAGCTTTTGCACCCATTGTGTCCTTTTTGTGAATTTTGTTCTCAGATAAATGTGACCGCTTTCTGTGCCACGGTTGTGAATGGATTTCTTAGTCTAGGCACTTTATCAGGGTATTCTCGACCTCTGTGATAAGACGCATGTCCTCCCACTATACAAGGAAATGTGACGCTTACCTCTATCAAACGTTGCACACTATTTGTCTTCACGTCCTATGTGGATTTTGCGAGCGACTTCGTAATGCGCTCATGTGAGAGCCTACCTGTCTTGGATCTATCCCACGTGTTTGGAACTGTTGTCGCGTTAACATACCTAGTGGAAATGGTAGTGCATTAAACTTCCTTTGCATGTTGTCTAGTGTATTCTAAAGCTTCACATGCTATGATGTGCCTGTCTCGACGGGAAACAGTGGTGCATCAAACTTCCTATGCTTGCTGTCTGCTCTGCTCGGTAATTGCTGACAGCGCCTCGCCTGATGCTTCTTTTTGGTTCCTATTTTTTACTATCAGTGAAGATAGGACTCTATTTTAATCCTATACTGGTCGCTTATGCCCTTTCCACTAACATCGACTGCATGCTTCTGCATTTAATCTTATAGTGTTTTGTCTAATAGCCGTACCTTGGGGGGCACATTGAGACGTCTAGTTTGAAACAATTAGTCATTAGTGGCAAGGCTAGAGAGATATTTTATCAATTTCTTGAATTAATATAAAATTTAAACACAGATAAAGATGGCTATTTTCACAGCCATCACCAAGACGCCATGACATTTATTTGGGACATTGTATGCCATTTTGGCATACGCAACCAGATCATCACCGATAATGGCTCCTAGTTCACCACTAGTGCCTCCGTCGCTTACTTCGATAGCCTCGGCACCAAGATCTGCTATGCCTCAGTGGCTCACCCTTGGAGCAATGGGAAATCAGGGTGCCTCAACGTGGGTGCTCTGGAGGCTCAAGACCAAGACCTTCGAGCCACTCAAGGCCAGTGGATGGAACTAGATCAAACAGATCCTAGCCGTCCTATGGTCGTTACGGACTACACCAAGTAGAGCCACCAGGGGAACACCTTTTGTCCTCATCTACAGAGCGGATGCGGGTTTTCCCACAGAGCTCCAGTATGAACCCTCCCAGGTGCGAGCTTACGGAGAGGCTTCCCAAGGGGAATGAAGAATCGACAATGTCAACTTTCTCGAGGAGGTTCGGAACATGGCCGCTATGCATGCGGCTCGCTATCAATAGAGCCTGCACCACTACCACATTCGTCCGGTCCGACCTCGGACAATAGAAGAAGGTGACTTGGTCCTTCGTCGGGCACACCCTAGGAAGGGCCTTAGCAAGTTGCAACAAAAGTGGGAGGGCCCCTACTAGGTAGTTCAAGTCTCCACACCAAGATAGGTACACCTAGAGACCAAAGATGGTATGCTAGTGGAATACTGGTGGAATATCGAGCACTTAAATGATTACCATGTTTGCAAGTTCCACCCCTAAGGAGCTCCAGAATAAGGCTACACGCTGTCGAGTTAGTTGTGCAGCGCGTGAGTCTTGGTGGGATCACCCCACATTAATTGCCTGCTGCCTTGATGGATACGCCATAGCATCATGCATAGTCGAGCTTGTCCACAGTTGGTCTCCACTAGTAGTTGATCTAACACTGGAGCAGAAACGCTCAAGGGATGCCCCCGAACACCAAAATTCTTGTGTGCTGGCTGGGTCCCATAGCAAGCAGTGTATCCAGGATCGCCCTATTGATGAATGAAAATGAAGTGGTTTCTCGTGCACTCATTTTTTGTTATCATTCACCCGCGGTTTTCCATTAATGGTGAGTAGTGTTGATATGTCCGGATAGCTAAAGGTTTAATCCTTTAGCTATCACCACCAGCATAGTCATCCTGAACAAGAAAGAAGGAAATAAAAGGCACCTCTACATGGGCACCCGAACACCATATAAGTACATATTTTATTAAAAGAAAAGGTACAAAGATTTGGCAAAAGATGTGGTAGCCACTTCCCTCTACATTTTACATGCCACTTGCTTTGCTCCTCTACACAGATCTAGCTTTTGAATCTGCCAAGCAGGTCGAAAACCGACCGCATGGGTCAAACCCTTTGCGCGTTCAGAGCCCCTCCTCATGGAAGTACTCAACGTGATGTTGGTTGCAGCTAAAAACTTTGACAGAAAGCTCCTCGGCGCCATCGTAGGTGAAGGAGAAGACGCCCCCTTCTGCAGGCAATGTGTCTTGGAGAAGCGAGTCCAGCCTCTCCCAAGACACATGATCCCGCCTTTGTCATTGAAAACCTATACCCACCAAATGGTGTTGCAGCAGCCAATAGGGCGGATCATCAGCTTGCGGGGATGGCATCGGCCATCGATGGACCATGCAAACATGTTAGGGATCCAAAGCGTCCCCACCTTCTCGCAGTGCACCCTCACATAGAAGTTAAAGCCGGACAGATCCGGCCATGTGTCATGGGGCACCGCGGCTGGGGGGAACGGTCTAGCGCCCCGAGGCGGCCTCTTCCTCGACGCCACCATGTTCGTGAAGGGTTCTGTAGCAAAAAACAAAAAATTCCTACGTTGGAACTCCGTAACACCCAAGATCTATCTATGTAGTAATGCAATAATGACCAGAGCGTATAGAATACATACCCTTGTAGACCGTACGTGGTTAACGTTCCGAGGGGAACATGATTGAAGTAGTCGAACTCGTAGCCGACCTTAAGGTCGTGATGCTCCTCACAGGTCACCCCTTGCTCCATCTTCATCGTGTAACAGCTCCGGCTCGCGACATCCAAGGTGCCCTCATATGAGGCAACCTCGAGGTTTCGTACACATACGGTGTATGATGACGACCTTTGGCTCCCCGATCCCGCCGAGAGTGCAGAAGTAGATCTCTGGCTTGGAATCTCTACAGCGCAATGGCGTGCTGCAGGTGCCTTGTTCGCACAACCCATACATGGGGGGCCATGGTCATAGGAGAGAGAGAGAGGAGAGAAAGTCAACCAAAGGACTTATCTATCCTTTTGGTGTCTATTCCGACCCATGGGCACCCCTTTATATAGGGGGAGGGAGGTGAGCCCTCCCCTTTGCGACTACACAAGGGGGAGGCATCATGGACCTCATGGGCTAGTCGGATAGGGGTGGGCCCCACCCCGCGCACAGACCAAGGCTGGTCAGGTGGGCCCCATGTGGTGGCTAGGCCTTGGCCCTAATACGTTGCTAACGTATCTATAATTTTTGATGTTCCATGCTTGTTTTATATCTACTTTCTTCTGTTTTGTCCATACTTTGGAGTATTTTTATACACTTTCTGGGACTAACCTATTAGCAAGATGCCATAGTGCCAGTTGCATGCTTTCTGCTATTTTTGGTTCCAGAAAAGTCAGAAAATGAATATTCTCGAAATTGGACGGGACAAAAAGCCATAGTCGATATTTTACCGGAAGACTCCCGGAGCCAGAAGACAAGACAGAGAGGGGCCAGGGGCTGGCCACACCACATGGTGGCACGGGCCAGGTCAGGCCACGCCAGGGGGTGGTGCGGGCCCCTCTGGCCTCTGCTGACCTTGACCTTTCGCCTATAAGAAGCCTCCGATGAGAAAACCCTAAATCCGAGGGCCTCCAGCCACGAAAAGTTCCGCAGCACTGCCGCCACTGAAGGGGAGATTCGGGGGATAGAAAATCTCTGTTCCAGCACCCTGCCGGGACGGGGAAGTGCCGCCGGAGTCATCTCCATCTATCTCCACCTCCATCTCCATCGCCGTTGCTGATTCCCATTATGATGAGGGAGTAGTTCTTCCTCAAGGCTAAGGGTTCTACTGGTAGCTATTTGTTCATCTCTCTCTATGCATGATCATATTGTGATCATGAGCTTTGTAATCAAGTAGATCTACCTTTCTACTCAAGTTCTTTAATAGATCTTTGCTCTCCCCATGTGTGTGAAAGTGACAGCGTGCACACCATGGTGGCACTTAGGCTAGAGGTTACAAATATTTGTTATGAGTTATATTTAGAGTTGGATGTCTCTATGAAATTGTGGTGTTTGTTGGAACCATCTAGTGCTCAAGGTGACAGTGTGGGGTTATCTAGATGGGAAACACGAACTTTGAGGTTTGCTATTATAGCCCTACCATGGATTAGAGTGTCCAACCGAAGAGTAGTTCAGAGTAGTATCATGAAGAGAATATATTATATGAGAGTGTTCACTAGTGACAGTATGATCCCTAGGCCTTGTTTCTAAGCATTGAAACACTGTTTGCAACTAGATCTGTTACATGTCTGTTTGCTTCCATCTTTATTTCAGATTGCCTTTAGTGTTTTCCCACATCAACCACACACCATCAAAGCTATTTTCTGGCACCATTGTCTTATATCCATACCACTTGTATTTTACTATCTCTTCACTGAACTAGTGCACCTATACACCTGACAAGTGTATTGGGTGTGTTGGGGACACAAGAGACTTCTTGTATCTTGATTGCAGGGTTGCTTGAGAGGGATACCTTTGACCACTTCCTCCCTGAGTTCGATAAACCTTGGGTAATCCACTTAAGGGAAAACTTGTTGCTGTTCTACAAACCTCTGCACTTGGAGACCCAACAACTATCTACAAGAATAGAAGTGCGTAGACATCAAGCTATTTTCTGGCGCCGTTGCCGGGGAGGTAAGGTAAAAGGTACTCACATCCTCCGGTGTGAGCGCTCGAAGTTATTTCCTTTAGATTATGTAATTTTTTATTTTTGTTTCTTGTTTTTACTAGTTAGGCTTAATGGAAAACAACAACAAAATTAGAGAGATTTATAGTATTTATCTTGAGTTAGGACATGAAGTGTTTGAAGAGAAAATTAAAAAACCTATGGAACTTTATTTGCATGCTAATAGCAATGTTGTTAGTATGAATTATTTGGAGACCATTATTGCTAATGCTTTGGAAAAGTCTAAGCTTGGGGAAGCTAGTTTTTATGAAAATGATCTTTTTAGTTCCCCAGCTTTGGAAGATAGCTATTCTATTGCTTATGATGATACAAAACCTCCAATATATGATGATTACAATGATCAATATGATATTTTCAGTGAACCTACTATTGAGGAGAAAATTAATGATTACAATATGCCTCCTATATTTGATGATTATGGTGATAAGAATAATAATGATAGCTTTTTTGTTGAATTTGCTCCCACCACAATTAATAAGAATGACTATGCTTATGTGGAGAGTAATAATAATTTTATGCATGTGGCTCATGATAAGAATGTTTTATGTGATAGTTATATTGTTACTTTTAGTCATGTTGCTACTGAAAGTTATTATGAGAGAGGGAAACATGGTTTTATGCCTCTTAATAATGTTAAGTTTCCCCTCTTTATTTTGAAAGTCTTGAAGTTGCATTTGTTTTGCTTTCCTATGTTTGTTGCTTTGTGCTTTCATGACTTGTTTCTTTACAAGATTCCTATGCACAGGAAGTGGGTTAGACTCAAATGTGTTTTATATTTGCTTCTTGATGCTCTCTTTTACTCTAAATTCATATTTCATATGTGAGCATCATTGAAATTATCATGCCTAACTTAAAGGCGTTAAAGAAAAGTACTTATTGGGAGATAACCGAAAAGTTTTAGATGAGTCTTGGAAGTTATTACCTCTGTAATAAAAGCTCCTTATCCTTTTTATTTTCTTTTTGTGCCAAGAGTAACCTCTAATGAGAGAGAAGTAATGCTTGGGAAAGTTGCTGTCCTGAAACAGATTTTTGTGCTTTGCTGTAAAAATTAATGAAAAATCTCTGTACGTCGGTTTGAGGTGTGATTTTTTTTACTTCTGCACCAGGTTGTTATCTAACTTTCATTAGTTCAACACTTTTCGATTTGAGCAATAGAAGGTCTTCGAAAAAATTGGTTTTTACCTGCTAGTCTGTGTTGACAGATTTCTGCCATTATTTGCATTTGCTTCTTGTTGATTCCTTTCTAGGTCCTTTTTGGTGAATTGAGCTTTTTGAAGGAAGTGCTACAGTAGCTTGTGTTTTTCATGAAAGTTTTGCTATTTTAAAACTAAAACCCAAAGGTTTATTATCTTTTGAATGCATTAATGTTGCTAATGAAGAATTGTGTGAAGTTTTGTATGAAGGAAATTTTCAGGTGTAGGGAAAGAATGATGTAATGAGATTAAGAATGGACAAAAGCTCAAGCTTGGGGATACCAACCCGTGTCACCCCAAGAAATATTCAAGAGGTACAAGCATCAAAGCTTGGGGATGCCCAAGGCATCCCCTCCATCAATAAAAATCTCAGGTCTTTCTAGACACTTTGTTTTTATTGTTACATGCACTGTTGTGTTGTTCTTGGAGCGTCTTTGTTTTTTTTTAGTTTTTTTTTCTGGTTTGCTTAAATAAGTTGGTTGGATCCCAACACGCTTCTTTTGGAGAGAGACGCGCACCGTTATTCATTGCCTAGAACACTCTAGTTTTCATTCTTATTGTTTTGTGAGTGTTCTATTTTGCAAGCACTGTGTTTAGCCTTAGTTTTCTTGTGCTTTCATATTATAGCTTTTTAGTTCCTCCTTTTGGATTTGTGAGACAAGCTTACTGATCTTTATTTATTATTATCTTGGTGAGTTCTTTCAAATAAGTTGGTTTGGATTGGAAAAGAGTAGGAAAGTTCATGCTTAAGTGGTGTAAAAGGAGCTTGTTTTTGACTATGACTTAGACTTTGTCATGTCATGCTTGATATTTTTTTGGCTTTATGCTTAGTGATTTTTTCTGTAGCATGACTTGTTATACACAATTGAGATTGCTTAATGTTCCTTGAAAGAATCATGCGTTGTTTTGGCATACAAAAGCATAATATTGTGGTATTCTCCTTTGATGCTTTATTTGGGTTAACTTGGCGCATGCGCACACCATGTTAAGACTATACCAAGTCACCATAGCCTCTATGATCCTTTAGTTTTCGACTTGTATATGCTTTAATTAATGATGTTTTGTTGCTTTGCATGATTATGGCCATTATTACTCTCTTAGTTGGTCGCTCCCAGTCTTTTGCTAGCCTCCATACCAAGTATGAGTTCCACTCATGCATCCAACTCCAAATAAAACCAAGTTATTCCAAAGAGTCCACCATACCTACCTAATAGCATTTGCTATTCCAAGAATATTCATGTTTTTTATCTACCTTCCAAATTAAACTTGATATGTGAAAACTAGTTATTAAAGCTCTCACGAACTTGATGGCACACTTTACTTTCTTGCGCTTAATAAACTTGAACCATTGTGTCCATCTTTGTTGCATATATGCTTGCGCTTTATAAGTTGAAGTTAGCAGAACCATGTATCATGGGGAACACTTTCAAGATTGCACTTATATTCCATTGATATCATGATTCTTTTGCTTATGGATCCTGGCGGTGTGAAATAAAAGGGGAAATTGTAAGATCATGGAGTTTGTGTGTGTGTTAGATAAACTCCTGGGCCGCTAGCCTAAGCCATGCCTAGTCATGGTGGAAGCTTGCAGCATAACCTTAACGAGCATTCTATCAAGCATCCTGAATAAAAACCTATGCAAATAGCAAATAAAAGATCACTGAGATGCTCATTGTCTATTGCCTTGTCATTTTGATATGGGATAGCTCCTGTGTCATGGGTAAAGGGGTACCCCGTTGGTGGTTCTCTATGATACATATGTACTTACAATGACAAGAGCTTACTTGTGACTGAAGTTGAGTAGCATGAGGTTCGGTACTCGTAAGCAAGGGGCATGAGATTTCAACTTATAACTTGTCAAACATATCCTCTTAGTTGTGTCACTTTAACCTTAACCACTTGAAGATGCCTATGATAGGGGCAATGAGAGTTGAAAGCTAATAAGTACCATAATTTTTGGAAGCTCTTTATGAGACTTGAATCCCTGCTTCCTTCTATGAAGGCCTTTCTTTTACTTTTATGTTGAGTCTCCATCTTTTATCTTTATGCATCTATTAAGAGAGCATAGTGGCCATTCTTAGTTTAATGTGCATTGTCCCAAGACTTGTTGATTGATGCATAACTTTGATATTGCTTGTTCTTGAACTATTTGTATCTAGTCACCCTTATGAACTTTGAAGGTGTCCTATGCATTTTTGTTTTGCTACACTATGAGGGACAAGCTGAATACCATTCTCATTATGTTTTCTTTATGTGAAACAAATAAACGTCTTGCAAAGCATTGTTATTCATGAATATTTTGTTTGTGCCTTTTCATGTTACAACATAGTTTCTATGTCTTATTGTTAGAACTATATCTTTCATGCTATGTTAAAGCACTATGATGCCAGCTATCAATGTTTTATAAATGCCTTGATCAAGATTGTGATGGTGCATGTCACCTAAAAAATTATTCTTTATTTTTATCCCTTACCTACTGGAGGACGAGCAGGGGTTAAGCTTGGGGATGTTGATACGTTGCTAACGTATCTATAATTTTTGATGTTCCATGCTTGTTTTATATGTACTTTCTTATGTTTTGTCCACACTTTGAAGAATTTTTATACACTTTCTAGGACTAACCTATTAACAAGATGCCACAGTGCCAGTTGGCTGTTTTCTGATGTTTTTGGTTCCAGAAAAGTCAGAAAATGAATATTCTCGGAATTGGATGGGACACAAGCCAAAGTCGATATTTTATCGGAAGACTCACGGAGTCAGAAGATGAGACGGAGAGGGGCCAGGGGCTGGCCACACCACCTGGTGGCGGGGGCCAGGCCAGACTACACTAGGGGTTGGTGTGGGCCCTTCCAGCCTCCACCGACCTTGCCCTTTCGCCTATAAGAAACCTCCGATGAGAAAACCCTAAATCCGAGAGCCTCCAGCCACGAAAAGTTCCGCAGCGCCGCCGCCACCGAAGGGGAGATTCGGGGGCAGAAAGTCTCTGTTCCGGTACCCTGCCGGGACGAGGAAGTGCCCCCGGAGTCATCTCCATCGATCTCCACCACCATCTCCATCACCATTGCTGATTCCCATGACGATGAGGGAGTAGTTCTTCCTTAAGGCTAAGGGTTCTACAGGTAGCTATGTGTTCATCTCTCTCTATGCATGATCATATTGTGATCATGAGCTTTGTAATCAAGTAGATCTACCTTGCTACTCAAGTGCTTTAATAGATCTCTGCTCTCCCCATGTGTGTGAAAGTGACAGCGTGCACACCATGGTGGCACTTAGGCTAGAGATTACAAATACTTGTTATGAGTTATATTTGGAGTTGGATGTCTCTATGAAATTGTGGTGTTTGTTGGAACCATCTAGTGCTCAAGGTGACAGTGTGGGGTTATCTAGATGGGAAAAGCAATCTATGACGTGTGCTGTTATAGCCCTACCATGGACTAGAATGTACAACCGGAGAGTAGTTCAGAGTAGTATCATGAAGAGAATATATTTATATGAGAGTGTTCACCAGTGAAAGTATGATCCCTAGGCCTTGTTTCTAAGCATTGAAACAACATTTGCAACTAGATGTTTTACATGTTTGCTTGCTTCCATCTTTATTTCAGATTGCCTTTAGTCTTTTCCCACATCATCCACACACCATCAAAGCTATTTTCTGGCACCGTTGTCTTATATCCATACCACTTGTATTTTACTATCTCTTCTCTGAACGAGTGCACCTATACACCTGACAAGTGTATTGTGTGTGTTGGGGATAGAAGAGACTTCTTGTATCTTGATTGCAGGGTTGCTTGAGAGGGATACCTTTGACCACTTTCTCCCTGAGTTCGATAAACCTTGGGTAATCCACTTAAGGGAAAACTTGCTGCTGTTCTACAAACCTCTGCACTTGGAGGCCCAACAACTGTCTACAAGAATAGAAGTGCGTAGACATCAGGCCCCTTTGGCCCTTGGCCCTTCCCTCTCGCGGTTTTCCCTCATGGGCCCTTTTTCCCTAGGAATTTGGCCCATTAGTGGAATACCCTTTAAAATTAGATTTTAATATTATATTTAATATTAATTACATTAATTAACATGTAAATACATATTACAAAATCCGATTTGACCCGAAATACCTTTTGGTTCCCTTTTGATTTCCTTCGAATGACTTCGGAACTTCCCAAATAGATTATGGTTCTCTCACACAACTTTTCCGGTTTCCTTTTCTCTTTCATATGGTGATTCCAACTTACAGAGGATCTCTAGCTCATTGTACCCTTAAGTGTATTTTCCCACGGCTTGGTAATGGCACATACATGATCTCCATCAATGATCAATAGAGGGACCGAGATGCCCATATGACCCCTGTGCATTCCACGATGATAATGTTGTTTGAACCGCAAACATCATTTCACATTCCCTTTGCCACTTGATACCTAGTTCACCTGAGATTTGATCTACGGTATGTCCATACCTTCGTTTTATCTCGTTGTTGATGAACTTGTTTCCTTGTTCCCTTGTCGTTGCATTCTGTGACCTAATCACACGCTTGAAAGCTTCATTAATGCAATGTCACCGAGATGGCCACACGTATCTATCTGTTACATGGATTTGCAAATCCTGGTCTTGATATGTACTCCTCGATGCTCTCCTCTGGGAAACCTGAGTAGCACCTTTTTGATGACCGAGTCACGTTATGATACTTGATACCATCTATGCTCCCTCCATAATGGTGATTTGCATTATCTCACAGTTTAAGGATTAGGTTGCGAGATTTCCTTAGTTTATCATTAATGGTGAACTTTGTAACTAGATCTCATTATGATACAACTGTTGGATGTTTTTTTATCATGTCATCAACCAATGATATGACATCATTGTCAATTGGCATAAATGCCCATGATCTTGAAACCCTAGATCATCCTCATGACCAATGAGCTAGTTCGTTAGAGGTAACTAGAGACTTAGTTTGTTTACATATCACACATGTACCAATGTTTCCACTTGATACAGTTATAGCACAATATGAAACAATTATGAACTAATTGAGATATGACAATAAAAACTTATTTATTATTTGCCTCTATGGTATATCTCCTTCAGTCTCCCACTTGCACTAGAGTACAAATAATCTAGCTCGCATTTTACTCATCATAAACCATATAAAATAGTATGTGTTTATTGATGATGCATGCTTATGGAAATGTCCTATACATTTTCTGTTTTACCAGATCATTATGTCTTTTGCAAATCGTTAATGTCTTCCTAATTTTGACATTCATACCAATATCTTATAATGGGTTAAAGTATTCATTTGGTGACAAAGTAAGACTTTGTTTCTACTGTTTACAATGACGGTCGCTTTAACTATTGTCATGTAAACTTTGAAACACACTTAGTAGTCCTTTGTGTATATATATATATAGTAGTTATGGCAATAGAGTGAGGTCAGTTTCCAGGAGCCAGTAGTGACGTTAGATCAGCCAAAACGAGCTTTCTCATGGGCACTATGCCCTGGGACACACCATCTGCATAAAGATGAACTAGTCCCTCCATAACAATATACAACACGTTAGATGGTGCCCTTATACTTGTTTATCTATGTAGATCCTAGTGCATGAAATGCAACTATGCGCCTTACTTTGATTCTTGCCATGTAAGGACAAACTTAATCCTGGTTCAGTGATTAACTCAGGAATCACTTCAAGACATGTTCCTATAGTTAAGAGCTTGTCCTTTTAACCAGAACCTCGGGTCACATTACGTCGAGTATGGTTGTATGGAAGAACCTATGACTGAGGCATAGGAGATGCATCACACCTCTTTCTTTCTTTAAACCATAGTTGTAATAGTAAGACTAACTCAATGCTTCATACAAGTAAGAACTTCTTTCTTACCTTGTTCTGACCTATTTCAGAATTTTTTCTAGGACATTCTGAACATTTTCAGAATCAAGTCCAGGAAGCATTCGACATTTAATGTTTATTAAACTCACCAATCTATCTCGATAAATTTCATTGTTTAATAACTTGTTCAACTTCATCCATATTTACCAACTTAAACGTTATTAGTACCAAACACATCATTCATATATGTCATCCACATATTTCAGAATAATGTCACGCTCCCACTCAAATATGGCATCCATATATGAGATCCAGGGATTTCACTTAGCTCCCACTCAAAATATGGCTTCTACATATTATGATTCAACCAAGCTACTTAGCTCCCACTCAAAATATGTCTCATACATATTAAGATTTGGCCAAGATAATTAGCTCCACTCAAAATGCAGGTCCTCTCGATAATCTTGGACATTCCAAAATTCTTTGATCACCATCAAATCAATAATTCCAGTTACGAGACTTCAATATCCATATATTGCTAGTGTAAATCCAATAGACTCAAGCATCGCTACATTTGTAGTTAACTCCTTGAATTTGTCCAAACATACTTTGTGACAAAATCGAGCTTTATGTCATTTAGTAAGTTTCATTTCCTTCCTTATGACTTTGCAGTCATTTAGAATATCAAGTAAACTTCTTTACTTAATAAGATCAAGTAACATATTACTTTTCCATCTTAAATGTAACTTAATATAGGATTTTATGACTCCTAGTCATCTTGCACTTAGGTCCATCACGCTTCCTTGTAGTTCGTAGGTATGTCTTGTTAAAATAACATGAAAAGTGAATCTATAATATAATTTCGTGAACTTGTAGAGTATATATTGTTGAATCCTACTTTCTTTAGTAAAAGTATTCACTGGAACTTTATGATCATTATCATTAGTTTCTCCTCTATTTGTAGAGTTTGGTTTCACGAAACAAATTCCACTACGCCACTCAACAATCTAGAGGTAAGGTCAAATAACATGAAAAGTGAATCTATAATATAATTTCGTGAACTTGTAGAGTATATATTGTTGAATCCTACTTTCTTTAGTAAAAGTGTTCACTGGAACTTTATGATCATTATCATTAGTTTCTCCTCTATTTGTAGAGTTTGGTTTCACGAAACAAATTCCACTACGCCACTCAACAATCTAGAGGTAAGGTCAAATACCTTGTATTGATCTTTTACTTTCTTCCACCTGTATCTTCATCAAGACACATCAACTTTGGACAACGGTAGGTTTGCCCCTTGTGGAAATGTATTCATAGTTTCCTTAGAATATGCTACAAAGACTTGTTTATTCACTACGATTTCGAATTATCGAAACCTCTAGAAACTTGAATGTTCCATAACTCTTATGGTGTTGTTTCGACGAATCTTTTAGATGTTCCTTTGTATTTCAAATGAGTGTTTGCTTATTTCAATATCTAACTCTAAACGATAACTATAATCCTGATAAGAGATAATATTATACCACATGTATCTATTACAATATGATTATGATATTTAGACATTTCAATACAGTTTGAATTTGTCCAATTGTCATAATTTGTGAAACATATTTCACAAGTCCTTTTATGCTAAAATTAACTTAAATACTTTAGTCATGTCGATCAAATCAAAGAGACTTTTGTATTTTTTGTTAATTCAATATCCTCCTTCACTTTGAAATCTTTTGAACAATTTCAAACTTATGTTTCATTAAGTAAAATACTCATATTCACTTAAATCCACAATGAAGTATGAAATAATGATTTCCACTATTTGTTGAAAATACGATACATCACTATGTATAAGATTCAACATGAAGTATAAATAATGATTTCCACTATTTTTTGAAAATATGATACATCGTTATGTATAAAGTTCAACATTTCTTTGCATATCACTGTTTTACCAGAATGCAGAGTTTTAGTCATTTTCCCAAATGAGGTATGGTTTTGCAAAGTCTCTAGATCAAACATCCAAGACCCCAATCTTCATTTAGAATGAAAACATGCAACAACCACCATGACTTAAACAATATTGTCATGTCATTATTGAACTTATATATATTTTAGCATTCTAATCCTTCATAAATGCTTAAACTATTATCATTAACATAGTGATGAGAATAACTCATTTATAATCGTAATGTGACCATAAAGGTATTATTCATAAAGAAGTACAACTGGCTTGTAACTTATTCATATGAATAACTGTCTCGCTAAAAGCAAGACACACAAACAAGGTTTACAAAATTATATTCAAGTCCACTAATCCAAATGATAAACCTTGAGGAAAGGGAGTGATGTTGGCCATCAACTATTTTGCTTGCTGTCATTAAGCTACATTGCCTCAATACTAGCAATTCTCAAGCAGACCATCCTTTTTCACAAACGAGACAATTATCTAATACTTATGTAAACTGCAATGAGTTTTGCAAGAATTACATTTATAACTTTGTATATCTAACATATATTCTTGTCATCCATGACCTCCAATGCAATCAAGCCTTTTTGAGAGTTCTCATCTCTAATGCAAGATCGCTAAGTGATTCTCCAAATATTCTCTTTTCATCCATGATGGAGGAAAACTTATCCAATGGCTCATACTTTATGTGCTAGATCTTGCATAATACAAAATTGTTGTCCAACTCTCCATCGCATGGAGAATGGCTTATTGGATGATTATGGAGAAAACACAAACATTGCAGAGTCATCGGATTACCTCCTAATGGTTAGTGTATCAAGAAGAGAAGATCATCTTATTACAAGGATATCCCTCAGGCGTGGGTATTAATCTATGAAATTGGACCCTTTTGCTAAGTTCCACATCAAGCAAGAGATTTCCCATGGTCGCAAAAGACCTCAATGGGATAGGCCATGATCTACCAAGACATTTGCAAAAAGACATCTAGAGTGAGTTCATAATATGAGTTCAATCCTAATTGAGCTCCCACTAAAATTGTCATCCCCTAGACGATTTTAGCGATCACATGATCCCAATCCTTTACACCTCCCCCGATCGTCACGACCATCAGTGCATTATCAAAGGTAGACATTCAATAATGCCAATCACATCAACCATGTGATTCATGCTCGACCTTTCGGTCTCTTGTGTTCCGAGGCCATGTCTACACATGCCAGGCACACCAAATCTAAGTTGTGTGTATTTGCAGTGCAACATGGCTTACACCCACTGTATGCGAACGTAGATATGTCTGACACCTGATCGTCACTGCCTGCTTCATAATGGAGAACTTTCTTGGTGGTGCAAACACAAGGGGAACACTATTATTGGAATTATTTAGGGATTATCTTATTTGCTACTGTTCAGTATCTAATACTAGCATATAATAAGATGTAAAACAGGTATCAACATCACATGTATATTGTGATATGATATGGTCCTTCTTCTTGTGCCTTAATGTCCATCAAGCGCTCCGACATGATCTCCATCTTGCCCCTAGTTTAACACCAAGTCCATGATGCCACCAACAGGTCATCCATCAGAATTATGACTATTACTATAATACTTAGTAACAGAGAAGTAAACTACTTTACCTTCGTAACAACCAATACCATATCATAACACAAGCCCTCCTGCAAAAGAAAGTTAGACGCCTCTACTTTATCTTTTGCAAGTTTTACGTGGTTGTTAGGGCTTTCGCAATAGAACCATTTCTAATCTATGAACTTTACAACCACAACATGGATCCAACAGTTGTCTCTACTACACCCATTTCGGGGCCCTCCGTTGTAAATTCCATATGAACTATTGAATGAGAGGCAGACACCCGCTAGCCATTTATACAGGACAAGCTGTATGGCGAGCGTGGAACCAGTCTCGCATACGAATACGCGTAAGGTCGGTTCGGGCCGCTTCATCAAACAATACCGCGATATAAACAAATACACGTTGGAGGGTAACAACTAAGGGATCAATGCCTGCACAATACTTGTGCGTACTGGACGTACATCACTCCTACGCATAGATCAATTCTGATACCACTTAAGGATTCTGTAGGAGAAAACAAAAAGATTCCTATGTTGGAACTCCCTAACACCTAAGATCTATCTATGTAGTAATGCAGTAACAACCATAGCGTATAGAATACATACCCTTGTAGACATATGTTGTTAACGTTCCGAGGGGAAAATTGCTGAAGTAGTCGAACTTGTAGCCGACCTTAAGGTCGTTATGCTCTTCGCAGGTCACCCCTTGCTCCATCTTCATCGTGCAGCAGGTCTGGCTCATGGCATCCAAGATGCCCTCGTATGAGGCACCCTCGAGGTTTCGTACACATACGGTGTACAATGATGACCTCCGGCTCCCCGATCCCGCCAGGAGTGCGGAAGTAGATCTCCCTCTTGGAATGCCTGCAGCGCAATGGCGTGCTGTAGGTGCGCCGTTCGCACAACCCATACATGGGGGCCATGGACACAAGGGAGAGATAGAGAGGAGAGAAAGTCAACCAAAGGACTTCTCTATCTTTTTGGTGTCTATTCCCACCCATGGGCACCCCCTTATATAGAGGGAGGTTTGCCCTCCCCTTTGGGGTTTCCATGTGGGACTAAACAAGGGGGTAGGAGGCGCCATGGGCCTAATGGGCAGCCGACTAGGGGTGGGCCCCACCCTGCACATAGCACAAAGCTGGACGGGTGGGCCCCATGTGGCGGCTAGGCCTTGGTCCTTCCCTCTTGTGGTTTCCCTCATGGGCCCTTTTCCCTAGGAATTTGTCCCATTAGTGGAATACCCTTTCAAATTAGATTTTAATATTATATTTGATATTAATTACATTAATTAACATGTAAATACATATTACAAAATCCGATTTGACCCGAAACACCTTTCGGTTCCCTTTTGATTTCCTCCGAATGACTTTGGAACTTACCGGAATGATTCTGGTTCTCTCACAGAACTTTTCCGGTTTCCTTTTCTCTTTCATATGGTGATTCCAACTTACAGAGGATCTCTAGATCATCGTACCCTTAAGTGTATTTCCCCATGGATCGAGAATGGCAAAGACATGTTCTCCATCAATGATCAACAGAGGGATTGGGATGCCCATATGACCCTTGTGCATTCCACGATGATAATGTCGTTTGAACCGTAAACGTCGTTTCCCATTCCATTTGCCACTTGATACCTAGTTCACCTGAGATTTGATCTACGATATCTCGTTACCGATGAACTTGTTTTCTCGTTCCCATGTCATTGCATTCTGTGACCCAGTCACATGCTTGCAAGCTTCATTAATGCAACATCACCGAGATGGCCACATGTATCTATCCGTTACATGGATTGGCAAATCCTGGTCTTGATATGACTCCTCTACGCGCTCCTTTGGGAAACCTGAGTCCCATCTTTTTGATCACCTAGTCATGGTATGATACTTGATACCATCTAAGCTCCCTCCATAACGGTGATTTGCATTATCTCAGAGTCTAAGGATTATGTTGCGAGGTTTCCTTAGTTTATCATCAATGGTGAACTTTGTAACTAGATCTCATTATGATACAACTATTGGGTGTTTGTCTATCACATCATTCAACCAATGATATGACCTCATTGTCATTGGCATAAATGCCCATGATCTTGAAACCCTAGATCATTCTCATGACAAATGAGCTAGTTCGCTAGAGGTAACTAGATACTTGGTTTGTTTACATATCACACATGTACCAATGTTTCCACTTGATATAGTTATAGCACAATATGAAACTATTACGAACTAATTGATTATGAAAATAAAAACTTATTTATTATTTTCCTTTAGGGCATATCTCCTCCAGTTCTCCCCTACCACGACCCTCTGCGCCATCACCTAGCGGAAGCTGGCCCTCAGGCGCTGGCAGAAGCAACCTATCCAAGGCATGGATCTGCTCGGTGTTTAGAGCCGCGTCCATAGCCTCTATGAAGGAAAATGGTAGAGCAGGAGAAGGATCTTGGGCTGATGGCATGGCCCCTTCAGAGCCTCTTAAATAGGCTAAGGGGTTTTATCTGCCAAAGTCTAGGTGCCAACATTAACTACTCATGGAAGATTTTGAGATTTCCAAGATAGAAAACCTATCTTTCCCACGTGATGATTGGTTCAAGCCTACTTCAGGGCCAAGCACGAAGTCGGCCTAGGTACATCCACTGTGCTTCACCCCTTAGGGAAAGGCATTGCTGTCAACTGGCTGCCACGCGGCTGACACCTTACTTGGGGGCTACTATCGCTTTCGTGGAATCTAGGGGTGCACACTCCAATGTGCAAAGGACTGGACGTATCTCGGGTCCGAAGAACGTTGGTTTCCTCCCTAGGTCCTTAGGGAACCCCACGACAAGAGGAGCCTCAGGTACAAATCGCAGGAGCGGAAGACCGAGTCACATCCCAAGAAGAGAGTGGGACAATTGGCTGATGATGCCTGACCTAGGTGCCAGGATTACTTTGCTCACACTCTGGCACACACTGGTGGACAGCAGGAAAGCCGCGCCACGTTGAATCCATGCACGTCCTACCCCGACGCATGGTATCCAAGTGGCGTCACGTTGTGATTGGCCCTTATGGTGTCCCCTTTCCACTATAAAAGGAGGCCCGGTTTGGTCATTGAAGAGGAGGTTTTTAGAAGGAGAAGAACTGGTTGACTTCTTCCCCGGAAACAAACTCTGTAATCACGTGATCATCAACCATACAGTAGACAATTGCAGGACATAGGGATCAACGCATTGCAGCCTGAACCTGGTAAATAACTTGTGTCTCTCTATGATTGTGTGTTCGTCTAGCTCACCGATCGAGCTCGCCGGACATTGCACCCTTGGCCGAACTAAAAAGGGGATATCCCATCCCTCGTGTCAAAATCCAAGACACAATAGTGCCAATGGAGGGTGGATTGTGATTACGTAGCACCCGTGGCACTGATACCTCCAAAACTTCTACACGATGGTGAAAGATTGAGCTATCACAATTGCAGCATGTTGATATTTAACCATTTGGGGGACCAATGGTATCCTTTCCCCCATTCACTTACTACTACAAGCACGCGAGGATTGAGATGATGAAGATACAACAACAAAGAAACAACGTAAATTTTGCAACCAATGACACTACAATGCGATAACTGTGTTTGACAAATTCACTGCTACCATATATTTCATATTGACAGGGACTGGGATATCCTTCTTAATGACTATCTTGTACCAACAAAGTATGTTGATGCCATTGCCATCAGTAAATATTTTGATTTTATGGAGCACATATAAGCACTGACAGAACTATGAGGAGATGTTCTAGTTTGGGAACCAAACAAGTGGAGTGAGTCCAGTTATTTTAAAAAAATTAGAAATTACTTACAACTCCATTATTAGAGATATTTTTGCTAAGTGAAATGCACACAAAGGTATAGTTGCAGGTCCATGTGTCATACATGCTCTAGTAATTGAAGAACTGGCAAACCTCCAAGCTGGTGGCGATGGCGAGGCTAAAGATCTTGTATTAGGCATCTTGTAGTTGGCACCGCTAGGCTGGAATGTTCCATGGATTCATACCAGCGGTGCACGAACCAATACCGATGGTGATCTAGTATCATACATAAGTAGAGAGATGTTCTGTTATCCCTTGTTTTGTTTGTAGATTTTCTCCCTCCCTCCGCTGGCACATTTTTGAGAGGGATGCCCATCTGTTGAATGATCATGTAGCACCATACTAGATCAAAAAGGTCAATCTTGAAGGGATACCAATGTTTGTGGGAACTAACCATCCATTTCCTGAAACCCTACAAATCTTAGACCTGTTGATATTGATGCTAACGAGCTCTACCAGTGTTCAGACCATACTGTGTGTTTTCTACACACGTTCGTGGCCAGCATCACCCACAACCAGTTTCAGATTGGAGCCGCATGCACGTCAAATGGAGGGGCTACCATAGGATCATCAATTAACTACACGGAGCTATAACATAGAGAGCAAATGTTCGAGGCACCGATATGGTTCATGCCAACATTGCCACTGGTTCCTTTGTGGTTCTGACATTGTCTATGAAACTAAAATAGTCCTCCATTAGAACTTTGTGGAAGTTTGACCATGATATAGAAAAACATATTATCAACACTTACAACATATTTTTTTGCTAGTAGTCACCATGTAATATGCTTTGGAAGTTTGACCATGATGTAGAAAAACATATTATTAGCACTTACAACATAATTCTTTTTGCTAGTAGTCATCATGTAATATGCTTTCATGCTAGTAATCACTATAATATACTTTCATATTATTTCCACTATCGCGAGTAGGCACATGTAATAGTAGTACTTTCATAGTAGGAGTATTATGTATTGGACGTCTCTCTTGTAAAACACTGAAGCTACTAATAGATGCAAGTGGGTTGCAGCTGGTCACCTAGTGCTTTCGACCCCTTTCTAGCAAACGGAGCTCAGTCTCGCTTGGTCCAAATATTTAAATGGACCGTAGGTAGCCATCTAGTTCTTTCAACCCTTTTCCAACACACGAAAATCCCATGATAAAAAACACGGTTCCCTAAAAACAAGGAAATACTATAGATAATTGTTGTTTTATTTCCATTATTGAGTTTTTATTGTGAACATTCACACTATTGTGTTCTTGTGCTACAAAAAAATTGCATATCCAATTTGAAAATCCTGGCTCATCCACTTTGTTGCAACATGGAGCTCGGTATTTTGAAGGATTCAAAATTTCGAACCTAGATTAAGTTTGAAAATGCCTAAAGTACTGAACAATGTTTAAAATATAGTCAATGATTTACTCTACTCCCTTTATCTCAAAATAGATGTCGGAAATTTGTGTAAATTTGGATGTATCTAGACACTATTTAGTACTAGATTCATTCAAATTTAGAAAAATTTATAACATCTATTTTGAGACATAGATAAGTTTGCAAGCTTTCATATCGAAATACCTTGTATTTCAGTCTCAACAAATTGTTGATCTGATTTTAGTGAACAAGTAGAGGTTTTTGAGTCCCAAATATGTTGATCTAGAGTAGTTGGTACGGACCAAAAACTCTCTCAAATAGCCTACTATAGGAAAATTTGAATCAACTCCTTATGAAGTAGTTAGTGTATTGGCAAGGTATTAACATCACAATAACAAGTGTACTAAGTTCTTAATTTTGAGTCCTAGTAATGGAGTATTAATTTTCAATCTAGCAAATAGTACTGTACTAAGAGGCTGATATCTAGGAAACCACCCGACTGTAGGATCCTGAACTTTTTTTGCGAATAGGATCCCTCAACCTTAACAAGTTAAAGTTTAATGGTTAACTTTGAAAATGAAAGATTTGTAGCAAGAAATCATAAGTATCAAATTATCCAAAATACTTGTACAAAAAGGCTGGCATCAGGGACCTAGCAGCCCGACCATGTACATATGGTTGCATCGAGATATGTTAACAGATTAAAACAACAGATGTGAGCAAAAAGAAAAAGTACAACATAGAGTACATGTTTCTTATAATGAGAGGCTCACATGTGGGATGCAACAGCTAGGACCTACACGGCTAATGCATCGAGGAACGTTGCCAAGGTTAAAAAGCGGATGTGTAGGGGGAAAATCCATCATACACATGTTTATTTTATAGAGGTTGGCATGTGGGACCCATCACTAAAACTAAACAACTAATACATCAAGCAACCTTATCAAGTTCTAAATAGGGAATCTTGAGTGGAACAAGAAAGTCCAGCATGCATATGTTTCTTCTAATAAGAGCCTGAAATCTAGGACCACCAGCCTAAGTAAACGACGGCTAATGCATCGAGCAAACATTATCAAATTATAAATAGGGAGGCGCGATTGAGAAAATAAATTCTATTATAAAAACGTTTCATTTATAGAGAGGCTGATATCTGGGACTCAGCACCCTAACTAAATGGCTATTGTATCGAGCAACGTTATCAAGTCAAAAACAAGGAGGCACAAGCGAAGGAAAAATTCCATCATGCGCACGTTTCTTATGATGAGAGGCTAACATCTAGGACCAAACAGCCTGACTACCGGCCAATGCATCGAGCAACATTATTAAGTTCAAAACAGGAAGGCATGACCAAAAAATTGGTCTGCTATAGATACTGACATCGCAGCCCACGGATTTTAAAATATTTTGGTGGCATTAACCAAAGTAAAAATCACACAAGAAATCAAAAATCTAACATCTACCATGACCCGATCGACTTACTACCATGTTCTAACAATTAGGTGGCAGTAGGGTGTCTCCAAAACAAAAAAGATTTCGATCTACCATGGTAATAAAATCGTGGCAGAAGGTGTACTTTCTACCACACTAGGTGGATGTAGCATCCCAATTGTCTAACAATGGTAATGTTACTTGGTCTAGTAATATAATGGCTACTTCCTATATATAATTGTTGCATCATAATTATATCATGCTCATGTCATCATGCCACCTTGCATTTGAGCATCATATAAAACCCTCTTTCTTTGGTTCTTCTCTCATATGCATTATTAATTGTATTTGCCTCTTGATATTGTATTTGGTTATTGATATATTGTTTAATGCCCAAGTTGAGTTGGGGGCATATCTTTTATTCACCTCCATCACCTTTCTTTTCACCACCTTATAATTCCACCATCCTATTATCCATGAGCTTGTATTTCTTTTTCTTTTGATTTTATTCTAGCTCATGTGGGTGGGGCGGATCTAATCCTAATTTCTTTTGCTTGGCTTTTATTTTCCACTTATTGGGAATGCATAAGAATAATGCCATATTATTATTATTGTTTTCAAAAAATAAAAACATGGCATTTATTATTTTGCATGGGCCATGCAAGATTACCACCACCATTAGCCATTTTGTTTTTCTCTTGGTTTAAGTGATTCTTCCTATATGGAATCGTCTACACATCTCTCCATCATCCCCTTGATCTCATCAACACCACTAATTTCCTTCATGCATGATCATATGAGAAGCTATCCACATTGTTTTCCTTTTCTCCTTTACACTTGCCCATGTCTTGATCATGCCTCTTTTAATCCCTACACCCCCTCACCCCTTCATCTTGACTTGATCTATAAGCATGTTTAAAACCCTAAAAATTCTAAACAAAACCCTAACCCTAGCTTCCTCTCCTATCCTCTCTCTCAAAACCCTAACCCTTAACCTCACCTCTCTTTCTTTCACTCCCTCTCTCTACCATGCTGGCCCCACCTGGCCCTCTCTCTCTCCCTAGCCCACACCCCATCTACCCCATCTAACCACCCCCAAACCCTAGCCCATGCCAAGCATGCCCTAGCTACACCCTAGCTCAATCGAGCCCCCTCTTTCTCTTCCCTCTTCCTTCCTCTATGCCATGCTGGCCCAGCTGCTACTCCTCACCGTCCCCACCTGGTAGCCCCTGCCCTGCCCTGGCCATGCACGACAAGCACGTGAGAGGAGGTGGAGAAAAGGTGGCCGAAGCCACCTTTATCTACCCCGTGCCCCACAGCATCTTCCCCTCCTCTTTTCCTCCTTCTCCACGGCTCCTCTGCCTCTCCCAGATCCGCCCAGAGCCCTGCCTCTCCTCTCCTTCCTCTCCAACGACGACGCCCCTCTCTCGCCGGTCACCGTCAGATCCGACACCGCTCCCTCGTTCCTGCGTTCGGGGTTGACGTGGAGGTGGCCGAGAAGACCGAGGAGGTACCCCTGCTCCACCTTGACCGGCCCAGCGAGGAGAAGAAGGCCACCAGGACCGCCAACATCCTCGCCGCTCCGCCGAAACCCTAGCCCCCCGGCCTCTGCGTCCTTGTCGTTACAGCGCCTCCCAGGCCGATCCGACCACACCAATCTCTCCGCGGTATGACCCTCTCCCTCCCTGACACCCTCCGTCTCGCTGTCGCCGACTAGCGCCGCCGTTTGTTTCAGCGAGCACCCTCTGTGCGCCAGAGATCACGGGTGTCTGCCGCCTCTGCACCGTGCCACACCTCACCTAGCCGCCCAGCTGCTCCCTGACAACCACCCCGCCCAGCCGCACTGGTTGCCGTCTCCGCGCGCGAGCCCCAGGTCGCGGGATCGAGTCCCCGCCTCGCTGCGCCGCGCACCGCGCGTGTCAGACCGAGCCGTCAGAGAATGAGAGAAGAAGATCCACAGTGCCCGTTTCGTTTTGCAAATAGCCCCCTCTGTTAATTCTCGCTCAACCCGCGGTACTCGCTAGCCCCACCAGTCAGTCTCTCTGCCCGCTTTGCAAAAATGCCCTCGCATTTTCGAACACCCAACCCGTGCTCCAGAACGGCCCCACCTGGCAGTCTCTGCGCGTTCGCTCGCTGTCACGTGAGCCATAGCCACCGGACCCACCTGTCACCCTCAGTGGCTAGGTAGCGCCGCAGTGAGAAAGTTTTTCCGCGCGCGTGTGTCCCCGCCAGCAGCTGGCCCACCTGTCAGCGACTGTGGCTGGGTCGGGCTGAGTAATAAAAGTAATTCCGTTTATCTGTTTTAATAAAACAAATTCAAAATGTTTAAATTCAAATTCAAATCAGTTTTAAATAACTTTTAAAATACAAATCCAAATAATACAAATGATATATGTTTTTGAATTAGAAAAATGTGAGGAATTCAAATATGCCATTCAAAATATTATTTGAGCACTTTAAAATTTTCGAGTTGATTAAAATTACAATAAAATCCCCTTTTCTTAATAAATTAATAACTTTAATTCTATAACTCCAAATTGGGCAAATAATATGTCTAAATCGATCAGCGCGACGAGCCCGTTCTATCTATGCCCTCCTAGTTCTGAATTGAAGCATGCATCATGTCATTATTACAAATCTGAACTGTTTATGGAAATAAAACTTGACTAAACAAATAATAAAATGCTTTATTCTTGTATTCCACACCTCACCATGCCATGCTACTTTAATGCCATGTGAATTGTGCATCATTCATCATGGCATGCTTGTTTGCTTGTCGCATTTTAATTCATATGCTTGTGCACTTTATTTATGTTGGTCCTTGTTTGTTTGGTTCTTCTTCGAATAGACGCCCATCAGGAGAACTACCAGGAATCACAGGAGTACTACCCAAATCCATCTCTCGCTTCAACTGAGCTTCCAGGCAAGCACTACCACATGCTTGCATACATATAGTACCTATTGCTTCTATCTTATTCTTGCATCATTGAGTCGCAATTTCATTAAATTGAATCCCAAGTACTGCATAGCCTTTACTGTTAAACCCCACCGAAGCTTGTTCCTCCATCCCATGAGCCATTACTACAGGAGTTGTTTGAGCCATGCGAGTCGTAGAAAAGCATGTGTAGGGTATGTGAGTGTCTGATGGATAACAAGGTACTTAAACAACTTAACCTCAGTAGTAATGGGATAACTAATGAAAGAGGCACCGGTGAGCAATATCTGCTATTTGGTTTTTCATGCTCACTTGTGTCCCGTAGGACCCCGAGTACTTGATTCCTGTTCCTTGTTTATTCACACTATCCACATCAGGGAGGCCTTATGGACCCCCCTGAGCCAGAGCTTGATTCATTCTTATTTCTTGGGGCCACAATTAGTTTGGGGCTTTATTACTATCCTGTACTTATGCCATGTTACTGCTTTATTTAAGATTGTGCGAGGAGCACCTGTACTGTTTTGGATCGTGACACGTTTTCGCTGTATCGACAAGCCTAGTCACATTTTCGGGTTCCCAGTCGTTTACTGCCGTCCACACAAACCTTGGGTCCGTCTCGGAGCCGGCCAACTCCGTTGCGGGTAGCTTAATGGGGTGGCCCCCTGAAATATTTCTGAATCCTGTGATTGCTTTGTCGTGAATGCCTCGTTGGGTTTTGATTTGGTTTTTCCGAGGTTGATCGAGTGTGTGTTGCTATTCGTGCACCCCTGCAGGGTAAATCTTTCTCAAAGCCGTGTCCGCGGTTATGGACGACTTGGAGCACAGTTTCTCGATCATAGACAAGTATAACTAAAGTACCGCTTTTAATTTGACTAAGTACTTGATTAGTAACTAGTGCAATACTCATGGAATGGTTAATAAAACTGCCAACGGATGATGGGGGTTGTTCGTCCGCTTCCTCGTTGGTAAGCGAGGAGGAGGATGGATCTGTTAATTATACTGTTATAACTATTGTTCTTAATTCACGGACATCCATCTATCATTGGTTAGGCAGATGGTTAGCGAGTATCTATACACTTGTTAGTTATTATGTTTTTCTGCAATTGCGTCACCCCAGGTTGTGTCCCCTTAAGTGGCATAAAGACTTGCTGAGTACCCCTAGGGTCTCACACGATAAATTGTTTGATTCAGATGAACAGGTGTACCCGCAAGATGGATACTGGGTGGAGGAGACAGATGATGTTGGCAACGATCATTCGGTGTAGAGATTCCGGGAACGGGGATCCGTGAGATCTGTGGGCGGGATGTGTTCATTTATGGGGCATCTTATGCCGATTTGCTTCTTATCCGTACTCGGATCTTGTTTTCCGCTTCCGCCTGATACTCTAATGTTTGTTGTATGAGGAGCTATCCTAAATTATTATCTCTATCTAGGATATTTGAATCTTGCCGTATGGCGTTGCAATATTTCTATTTCTTTTTAGATGGAATGGCTCTGAGGACTGTTGTATGTGGCTTGCATACATACTCATTTTTGTATGTAGTTGATCCCTTCGCCTGCCGATTACGCCGCTCGTTCTTGTCCCGATGATCTGATAGTGGTTAGGACGGTCGGAAGGTCTACCGTGAGTGGCCCTAGGCCCCACCGTACTATTTTAACCACTTTCGTTAATCCAGGCATGTAACTAAGAGCGTAATTCACCGAGGTAGTTACAATTGGTAACAGAGCCATCCCGCCCTTCAGGGTCTCAGCCAAAATGGTCGTTGTCAGTCTAGCAAATATTTATGTAGCTATGTATACTAGGGAAAAACAAACGTGAGAGTAGGACTGCTTCCATTTTTCTTCTTACCCACCCACCCACCCTTTTCTGGTAAGGAAGTGTAACGTTTTCAATTCTCTTCTAAAAATTCAAACTAGGATTCACGTGTTCTGGGTTCCGTAGTACCATAGGTTGTGTGTGTGTGTGTGAATTCCTTGTCTATCTGTTGCATCCAAATGTTAATACTATCTGCCTTTTGGTTATCAACTGTTGGTAGATTCCATACCGACAGGCCTTTGTAAACCGACGCGATCTCTCTGATTCGTTGTATACCGATGCGATCTGTCTTACTCTTTGTTATCCGACGTTATCTTGTTGGGGTGTTCTTTTCGTAGTTACCAATCTTCAGGTTCATCTTAAGAAGAAGGTGTTGGGATACGTATTTTACTTATTCATGTGCGGAGTAATGATTTGAGTGCGGGATGGAGTCGCGACCATACCACTACTTTTATCATTGCTCTTGTATAGTGAACTAGTAGAGTTACTAATCTTGATTCGTTAAGTGGTTTTGCGCATATAGTGGTATTTTAATGCCGAAATTTGCGGAATTTTTTTTCTTTGCAGTTTGTGTACCACACTCCTTGTTCAGTCGTGTGCGTTATGCTTAACATCTTCTAGTTGCCTTGAACCTTGTTGATATTTTAATATCATCTCAGTGAATTGCATCCTGTAATCTTGGTTAATTCCATTTTGGTACTATTTTGGATTATTATCATTCTCCATTATAGTACTGACTTGTGTTTTATATCAATCACAGGATGGCACCACCACACCGTTCTGAGGAGGACATACCACCTGAACTTGGGGCTGCTTTGGCAAGTATTGCAAATGCTTTGGGCACTATGCAGCAGAACCAGCAACGTTTCGAGGAAAGCGTGAGGAGGAATGAGTTTGTTCCGCTACCTCCACCTCCCAAGCGAGGAGACATCAAGAGTTTTCTCAAGTTCAACCCATGCCAATTTGAGGTGTCTGATCAGCCACTTGATGCGGATGATTGGCTGCGTGAAGTGTCAAGGTTGCTGATGACTGCGGATGTTTCCGAGCAAGAATGGGTCAAATGTGCCACTCACCTTCTGAAGGGAGATGCAGCTCTCTGGTGGGAAAATTACCTCAAGGCAGATCTCTCTGGTTTTCAGCCTACTTGGGAGCAATTCACTGCTGCTTTCAAAGAGCAATATCTGTCAGAAATTGTCATGGAAAGGATGAAGGAAGTGTTTCTCAACCTCAAGCAGGGCACTGACAATGTCAACACCTACATCAGAAACTTCATGAACCTTTCTCGTTATGGTGGCGATGAGATCTCTGATGACAAGATGAAGCAAAAGAGGTTCCGGCAAGGCCTCAATGCTTCCATCAAATATGCAATCACTCATGCAAGGCCGGCGTCTTTTCTGGAACTTCAACACACAGCTCTGCAGGAAGAAGCAAGTGGACAAGTGTTTGAGGAGTCAAAGAAACACAGCCGTGATACAGCAAGCTCTTCTGCTATGACAACTCCTTCTAAGCGTCGTGTCTAGGTTTATAACACCCCACCGTCGCTCCCTGCTCCACCAAGACCGTCAAGCTACGCAGCAAGGCCACCAAACTCTTTCACTGCGGCTCCCAGGGGCTACAACCACAACTACCCTGGAGCGCCTGGCAGAGTCCCTGGCTACGTTGCTCCACGTCCATCTGGTGCTTGCTATACTTGTGGAAACACTGGGCATCAGCACTGGAATTGTCCAATGAACAACAAAGCTCTTCCACCACCACCTCCAAGACCTGCGACAAGTGCTCCTATGATTCGTGCACCTCCACCTTGGGTTCTCAACATCAACACTAAGCCTGGGTCTACGGTTGCTCGTGCCAACTGTGTCAACGTCGCTCAAGCTGAGCATGCATCTAGAGTTGTGATGGGTATGCTTCCTGTTAACTCAGTTTTTGCACGAGTGTTGTTTGATTCTGGCGCATCGCATTCTTTTGTCTCTACGAGTTTTGCTGATAGGAATGGGTTATCTATGGATCCTCTCCCCAAGCGTTTAATGGTCCTTTCTCCTGGAGCAACAATGGCATCTTCTAAAATCAGCCATAACAATCAAATTGAGATTGGTGGTTCTTCGTTTCCGGCTTCCTTAATTATTCTGGGCAATTCTGATATTGATGTTATCTTGGGCATGGATTGGTTAACAGCAAATGCAGCTGTGATTGATTGTGCTGAACGTTCGGTTTCTCTGAAAATTCATGAAGGCCATATAGTCTATTCTCCAAGTCTGACTCCTGCAATTCAACTTTATTCTTTGGGGCTCTGAATGATGATGCTATGGAAGGTATTCAGAGTGTTCCTATAGTCTGTGAGTTCCCAGATGTCTTTCCTGAAGAGTTGCCAGGTATGCCTCCGGATCGTGAGGTTGAGTTTGTCATTGAACTTGAACCTAGTACCGCTCCTATCTCCAAGCAGCCTTATAAAATGGGTCCTGCTGAGTTGGCTGAACTCAAACGTCAGTTGGATGAACAAGAGAAGTTGGGTTTCATTCAGCACAGTACTTCTTCCTGGGGTAGTCCAACCATCTTTGTGAAGAAGCGAGACAAGACTGATAGACTTTGTGTTGACTATCGGGCACTCAATGCTAAAACAATCAAGAATAAATATCCCCTTCCGCGGATTAATGATCTCTTCGATCAGCTAACTGGAGCTGTGGTATTCTCTAAACTTGATTTGAGAAGTGGTTATCATCAAATCAAGATTCGCAAGGAAGATGTTCCCAAAACAGCTTTCACCACCTACTATGGCCTGTACGAGTACACGGTCATGTCTTTCGGTCTCACCAATGCACCTGCCACCTTCTCGAGGCTTATGAACTCGGTTTTCATGGAGTGCCTTGATAAGTTCGTTGTGGTCTATCTGGATGACATTCTAGTCTATTCTAAGTCAAAAGAAGAACATGAAGAACACCTTCGGTGTGTCCTAAACAAACTTCGTGAGAACCGCCTGTATGCAAAGTTCTCCAAGTGTGAATTCTGGCTACCTCAAGTCACCTACCTTGGTCACATCATTTCTGCCAAGGGCATTGCCATCAACCCAGAAACTATTAAGACAATTATGGACTAGCTTCCACTCATAAATGTCAAAGAAGTCCGGAGTTTCCTTGGTTTGGCCAGTTACTGCCGTCGATTCGTTCAAAACTTCTCAAAGATTGGGAAGCCTCTTACCGATCTCCTCAAGAAAGGCAAGAAATACCTTTGGACTCCTGCATGTCAAGCAAGCTTTGAAACACTCAAAGAGAAGCTCACTTCCACACCAGTCTTAGTTCCTCCAGATACATCAAAGCCTTTCCAGATTTTCTGTGATGCTTCATTGCAAGGATTGGGTGCAGTCCTTATGCAAGAAAAACAAGTTGTTGCTTATGCCTCTCGATAGTTGAAGACGCATGAGATCAACTATCCTACACATGACCTCGAACTCGCAGCACTTGTCTTTGCTTTCAAAGTATGGAGGCATTACTTGCTTGGCAACCGTTGTGAGATCTTTTCTGATCACAAGAGTCTGAAGTATATCTTCACACAGCCTGACCTCAACCTTCCTCAGAGAAGGTGGATTGAAACAATCAATGATTTCGATTTGACCATCAACTACACTCCGAGCAAAGCTAATGTCATGGCCGATGCTCTCAGCCGAAAAACTTATGTCAACAACCTCATGGTGGAAGAACAACAGCCTCTCTTGTGCGAGGAATTCCGCAAGCTCAACCTTGAAATTGTGGATCAAGGGTATCTTCTGAACCTTTTGGCAACACCTCTCTTGGAAGAAACAGTTCGTTCCATTCAACTTGGTGATCCTTACACTAAAAAGATAATCTCCAACATTCAGCTTCCGAAGTATGAGTCCTTCCATGTCGACGACCAAGGCACTCTTTTCTTTGAGCACCGGATGTTTGTTCCGAACTACCCGGGTTTAAGAGAGCAAGTTCTCAAGGAGGCGCATGATTCTGTTCTTTCTATCCACCCTGGCAACACTAAGATGTACATGGACTTGAAAACACAATATTGGTGGCCTGGTTTGAAACGATATTGTGCCAAGTACGTCTCGGAGTGTGATGTCTGTCGCAGAGTTAAAGTTGTCCATCAGAAACCTTCCGGTCTTCTACAACCATTGAAGCCTCCGGATTGGAAATGGGAGAAATTAGAGATATACTTCATCACTGGTTTTCCAAGCTCGCAGAAGGGCAACAATGCAATCTTTGTTGTCATTGACAGGCTTTCCAAAGTAGCTCACTTCTTTCCAGTCAAGGAAACAATTTCTGCAATTCAGTTGGCTGAGCTCTATATCAACAGAATTGTTTCTCTGTATGGAGTTCCTCTTGAGATCAGTTCAGACCGTGGAAGCATCTTCACTTCCAAGTTCTAGGGAAGTTTCCAAAATTCTTTGGGAACAAAATTGAACTTCAGCACAGCTTACCACCCTCAGTCGCAAGGACAAGTTGAAAGGATCAATCAGATTCTGGAAGATATGCTCCGTGCTTGCGTTATCTCTTTTGGCATGAAGTGGGAAGAATGTCTTCCTTATGCTGAATTCTCTTACAACAACAGTTTCCAGAAAAGTCTAAAGATGGCACCATTTGAGGCTCTCTATGGTCGCAAATGCAGAACTCCGATTGGTTGGTCGGGCGCTGGTGAAAGAATATTGTTTGGCCCCGACATTGTAACTCAAGCGGAGGAGAAAGTTCACATCATTCTTGAAAACCTGAAGATTGCTCAAAGTCGCCAGAAGAGCAATTATGACAGAAAGCACACGGACATGGAGTATGTCCCTAGTGATCTCGTTTACCTTCATGTCACTCCCATGAGAGGCACGCACGGTTTTGGTATCAAAGGAAAGCTGGCTCCTAGATACATCGGTCCTTTCAAAATTCGTGGAAGAGGAGGAGAAGTTGCTTATGCTCTTGAGCTGCCTGAACAACTCAAAGTCCATGATGTTTTCCACATCTCTCAACACAAGAAGTGCTTCAAGGATCCCGGCAGGACCGTGGACCATGAAATCATCAATCTCCAAGAAGATCTGTCTTATCAAGAACACCCCATAAAAATTCTTGAAGTCGTAGAAAGAAGGACTCGCAACAAGTCCATCAAGTTCTGCAAGGTGCAGTGGTCGCACCATTCCGTTGATGAAGCCACTTGGGAACGTGAAGATGAGCTCCGTGCCAAGTATCCTACCCTCTTTGAGTCTTCTTCTTCTTCCTAGAATCTCGGGGCGAGATTCCTGTTTAGTGGGGGAGAGTTGTAGCATCCCAATTGTCTAACAATGGTAATGCTACTTGGTCTAGTAATATAATGGCTACTTCCTATATATAATTGTTGCATCATAATTATATCATGCTCATGTCATCATGCCACCTTGCATTTGAGCATCATATAAAACCCTCTTTCTTTGGTTCTTCTCTCATATGCATTATTAATTGTATTTGCCTCTTGATATTGTATTTGGTTATTGATATATTGTTTAATGCCCAAGTTGAGTTGGGGGCATATATTTTATTCACCTCCATCACCTTTCTTTTCACCACCTTATAATTCCACCATCCTATTATCCATGAGCTTGTATTTCTTTTTCTTTTGATTTTATTCTAGCTCATGTGGGTGGGGTGGATCTAATCCTAATTTCTTTTGCTTGGCTTTTATTTTCCACTTCTTGGGAATGCATAAGAATAATGCCATATTATTATTATTGTTTTCACAAAATAAAAACATGGCATTTATTATTTTGCATGGGCCATGCAAGATTACCACCACCATTAGCCATTTTGTTTTTCTCTTGGTTTAAGTGATTCTTCCTTTATGGAATCATCTACATATCTCTCCACCATCCCCTTGATCTCATCAACACCACTAATTTCCTTCATGCATGATCATATGAGAAGCTATCCACATTGTTTTTCTTTTCTCCTTTACACTTGCCCATGTTTTGATCATGCCTCTTTTAATCCCTACACCCCCTCACCCCTTCATCTTGACTTGATCTATAAGCATGTTGAAAACCCTAAAAATTCTAAACAAAACCCTAACCCTAGCTTCCTCTCATATCCTCTCTCTCAAAACCCTAACCCTTAACCTCACCTCTCTTTCTTTCACTCCCTCTCTCTACCATGCTGGCCCCACCTGGCCCTCTCTCTCTCCCTGGCCCACACCCCATCTACCCCATCTAACCACCCCCAAACCCTAGCCCATGCCGAGCATGACCTAGCTACACCCTAGGTCAACTGAGCCCCCTCTTTCTCTTCCCTCTTCCTTCCTCTATGCCAGGCTGGCCCAGCTGCTACTCCTCACCGTCCCCACCTGGTAGCCCCTGCCCTTCCCTGGCAGTGCACGACAAGCACGTGAGAGGAGGTGGAGAAAAGGTGGCCGAAGCCACCTTTATCTACCCCGTGCCCCACAGCATCTTCCCCTCCTCTTTTCCTCCTTCTCCACGGCTCCTATGCCTCTCCCAGATCCGCCCAGAGCCCTGGCTCTCCTCTCCTTCCTCTCCAACAATGACGCCCCTCTCTCGCCGGTCACCGTTAGATCCGACGCCGCTCCCTCGTTCCTGCGTCCGGGGTTGACGTGGAGGTGGTCGAGAAGACCGAGGAGGTACCCCTGCTCCACCTTGACCGGCCCAGCGAGGAGAAGAAGGCCACCAGGACCGCCAGCATCCTCGCCGCTCCGCCGAAACCCTAGCCCCCCGGCCTCTGCGTCCTCGTCGTTACAGCGCCTCCCAGGCTGATCCGACCACACCAATCACTCCGCAGTATGACCCTCTCCCTCCCTGACACCCTCTGTCTCACTGTCGCCGACTAGCGCCGCCGTTTGTTTCAGCGAGCACCCTCTGTGCGCCAGAGATCGCGGGTGTCTGCCGCCTATGCATCACGCCACACCTCACCTAGCCGCCCAGCCGCTCCCTGACAACCACCCCGCCCAGCCGCACTGGTTACTGTCTCCGTGCGCGAGCCCCAGGTCGCGGGATCGAGTACCTGCCTCGCTGCGCCGCGCACCGCGCGCGTCAGACCGAGCCATCAGAGAACGAGAGAAGAAGATCCACAGTGCTCGTTTTGTTTTGCAAATAGCCCCCTCTGTTAATTCTCGCTCAACCCGCGGTACTCGCCAGCCCCACCAGTTAGTCTCTCTGTCCGCTTTGCAAAAACGCCCCCTCATTTTCGAACACCCAACCCGCGCTCCAGAACGGCCCCACCTGGCAGTCTCTGCGCGTTCGCTCGCTGTCACGTGGGCCGTAGCCACCGGACCCACCTGTCACCCTCAGTGGCTAGGTAGCGCCGCGGTGAGAAAGTTTTTCCACGCGCGTGTGTCCCCGCCAGCAGCTGGCCGACCCGTCAGCGACTGTGGCTGGGTCGGGCTGAGTAATAAAAGTAATTCCGTTTATCTATTTTAATAAAACAAATTCAAAATGTTTAAATTCAAATTCAAATCAGTTTTAAATAACTTTTAAAATACAAATCCAAATAATACAAATGATATATGTTTTTGAATTAGAAAAATGTGAGGAATTCAAATATGCCATTCAAAATATTATTTGAGCACTTTAAAATTTTCGAGGTGATTAAAATTACAATAAAATGCCCTTTTCTTAATAAATTAATAACTTTAATTCTATAACTCCAAATTGGGCAAATAATATGTCTAAATCGATCAGCGCAACGAGCCCGTTCTATCTATGCACTCCTTGTTCTGAATTGAAGCATGCATCATGTCATTATTACAAATCTGAACTGTTTATGGCAATAAAACTTGACTAAACAAATAATAAAATGCTTTATTCTTGTATTCCACACCTCACCATGCCATGCTACTTTAATGCCATGTGAATTGTGCATCATTCATCATGGCATGCTTTTTTGCTTGTCGCATTTTAATTCATATGCTTGTGCACTTTATTTATGTTGGCCCTTGTTTGTTTGGTTCTTCTTCGAATAGACGCCCTGATTTATGTTGGCCCCTTTTGTGGCATAAAGACTTGCTGAGTACCCCTAGGGTCTCACACGATAAATTGTTTGATTCAGATGAACAGGTGTACCCGCAAGATGGATACTGGGTGGAGGAGACAGATGATGTTGGCAACGATCATTCGGTGTAGAGATTCTGGGAACGGGGATCCGTGAGATCTGTGGGCGGGATGTGTTCATTTATGGGGCATCTTATGCCGATTTGCTTCTTATCCGTACTCGGATCTTGTTTTCCGCTTCCGCCTGATACTCTGATGTTTGTTGTATGAGGAGCTATCCTAAATTATTATCTCTATCTAGGATATTTGAATCTTGCCGTATGGCGTTGCAATATTTCGATTTCTTTTTAGATGGAATGGCTCTGAGGACTGTTGTATGTGGCTTGCATACATACTCATTTGTCTATGTAGTTGATCCCTTCGCCTGCCTATTACGCCGCTCGTTCTTGTCCCGATGATCTGAAAGTGGTTAGGATGGCCGAAAGATCTACCGTGAGTGGCCCTGGGCCCCACCGTACTATTTTAACCACTTTCGTTCATCCAGGCATGTAACTAAGAGCGTAATTCACCGAGGTAGTTATAGTGGACCAAACTATTTTGTTTGGTGAATTTCTTGTAGTGTGAGTATTTGACTCATAAACACGACCAGAGTAAATAATAGCGCTAGCTAGTTTCAACTGCTATCCACATCATCTCGATTCTTTTTGGCGGAAACAACACACGTCGATGTTGCAACAGATCCATGTTGTCTCGTGAGGCGCACTCTGTGAGAGGCCTTCTCCGAGCGACACGCCTCCGCACCCACCGGGTGATGGGACCTACCTAGATCAGACGTGGCGTCGTGAGCCCATGCTGAGCACATATTATCACGGTCATGGGTTTCGCCCTGGTCCGATGTGGCATCGTAAATTCTAGGAAACCACATTTTCTCGTGGGCACGGGGCCCGATTAGTCCAGACGTGGTGGCATACAACATGACTGTTGGTTATCTTGGCTAAGAGCTAAGCTGGCTGTATAGGTTGCGTCAGAGAGGATGGGCAGACGCGTATTCTCGCCGTGGAGGGGTGATCTGGCAACACAATCAATAGACGACCATGAGCTCTCATGGCTAGCCTACGGCCTATATAGAAGTGTACCCTATAGAATACCGCGGGTTCTAGCGTCCCTCGGCCGAGCTGGCAACGTTTTCTCTCCGTGTACACACATTTTCGCCACCGATAGCTGATTTGCCAGCGGACGAGCCATCTAACACCTTGGCTGGACATGTTTTCTCATGTTCGACAGACGAGATGGCAGCCGAAATTCTAGCAGTCTAGCTTGTGGGGCCATGCTAGGACTGTTGTCCCGCGTCCAGGTTGTGCGCCGACATGGGTTATCGCGGCTAGATCGTGTGTCAGATGCTTATCCTTACGCATGTATATGGATATAGGCCATGTTATCATTACGCGCCACGATAGACTCACTCTCATCTTTTTACCGCTTATACATACTGAAAGGGCATGTATGCCCCCATGTGTGATTTTGGTAATTAATGACAATCCCTATGGACTAATGTGCAAATTGAGTTTCACTTGTAGGTTTGTCCATTGGCATCGCTTGGACCATGTGTTGGTTTCGAGGATGAAAAGAAGAAGTAATGTCCAAGGGCTTTGTGCCTATTGGAATCAAGTAGTAGAAGAAGAAGATCAAGTATGTCTTGAAGAAGAAGATGATGGAGTTCCTCGTGGCTATCTTCAAGACATCATCAAGAATTGAAGTGCAAGCTCAAGATGCGTCATCTCTAGAAGATCTCATGCTTTAAAGCTTACCATCCTCAGCAATCATGGAATGATGAAGACTAGTTCTCAGAAGAGGCTTCCCCATGGAGTATGGGGGAGCATTTCTCATGTCTTCATCAAGCAAGATCAAGAAAGTGCAAGCAAGAAAGGTGATCCATGTTGAGAAGGACAAGACGGTCTTCATGAAGCTCAAGTGGGATGCTCAAGGCAAAGGTATGATCTTGATACTGTTTCTATTTTACCAGTGTCTTGTAGTGTGGGGAGACCGAGACCGGGTTTAGGGATAGTTAGCTGTACTATCAAGAGGGGCTCTCGAGTGGGTGTCGGAGAGAGCTCAAACCTTTGCATTCATAGCATCATATTTCTTGGTTGTTGTTTGGTTCTTGTCCATGTGAGGATCTAGAGCTTGTGGTTATCATCATAACAAGCTCTAGTTCATCAAAAACGGATTTCCTTTGAATATCTTATTGCGTTTTTGATCTTACGGGTTTTTTTGGCTCCACACCTTGGGAGGTATCTCACATATATATTCATGGTATTTTCTCCCTTGGTGATTGATGGATCAAAATATATCGAGCTCGTTGGGAACCCCAAGATGAAGGTATGATGAGCACAGCAGCAAGTTTTCCCTCAGTTATGAAACCAAGGTTATCGAACCAGTAGGAGCAAGGAAAAAACCCCAAGGTGTTGTCTCCAACTTGGAATCCTGCACAACAGAACTACAGAACTTTACCCCAACTTACAGTGAGGTTGTCAATCTCACTGGTTTTGCTGAAAACAAAGGATTAAACGTATTGTGTGGAAGATAGTAATTGTTTGCAGAAAGTAAACATTAAATAGATGGTAGATTGATGGTAAAAGAATGGACCGGGATCCATAGTTCACTAGAGGTGATTCTCCTTAACATAGATAACATGTTGGTTGAACAAATTACAGTGGGGCAATTAACAGACACCGAGAAAGTATACATGCATATACTAATCATCTCGACTCCTATGAGATTTGAGTGGGCATTACAACATTATACATAGACCATAATACAACTGCTTCTATGACTAATAATCCACCTTCAGGTTATCATCCGAACCCCCTCTATATTAAGTTGCAAGAAACAGATAATTGCATTAAGAAAAGTGTGTAAAGTAAACAATACGATTATCCCATGGACAAAGGATTCCTGTTTTCTCCCTAGTAGCAACAGCACATCTAGTACCTTAGAGATTCCTGTCACTTCCCCAGATTACTAGAGGCATGAACCCACTATCAAGCATAAATACTCCCTCTTGGAGTTGCTAGCATCTACTTGGCTAAGATAGCTACTAACAACAGAAAGCATGCAAGATCACAAATAACATAGACATGATAGAATCAATAATCAATCTGAAATAGCATCTCAATATCCATCGGATCCCCGCAAACACAACTTGTAAGATTACAAATAGATGATCTTGATCATGAACAGAGCTCACAAGATCTAAACATGATAGCACAAAGGAGGAGAACCAACCATCTAGCTACTACATGGACCCGTAGTCCAAGGATGAACTACTCACGGATCACACCAGAGGCAGGCATGGTGATGATGAAGGCCTCCAGGGTGATCTCTCCCCTCCGGCAGGGTGCCGAGAAGAGCTTCAGATCCCTCCCGATCTAGGGATGGAGATGGCAGTGGCTATAGACTATTTCATGGAATTTGGATCGGGTACTTAGGGTTTTCGTCCCGGGAGGCTTTTATAGGCGGAAGGGATAGGTTGGTGGAGCACTAGGGGGACCACACCCCCTAGTGGCGCGCCCCCAGGCCGAGAATATCATTTTGCGGCCCAAAAGTTGGGTCGCCCAGGCAACGCGGTACCCAAGTAGATTTTAATCACCGCGATTCGGAAAGTTGGGGCACCAAGTGCTGAGAGGGGTCTTTTGAGTGAATGATTGCCAAATCCAATATTTTCAAATCGCACCCCCTCTTCGTCGGTCACTCTTCTTAGCCACCCTGCACGTGTCGTAGGGGCAAATCCATTACTGTACTTTCCTAACTCTCGACACTGAATCTTGCTACGGCGGTGGCGGTCCCTTTTCTTCCCTTCCCCAACCCTAGATCTGCCGGCGGCGGAGGACCTTTTTTCTCCCTTCCCCGACACTGAATTCGACGATCGCGACCCAGCATGCCTTGCAAGGCGAAGGTTGTAGCTACATCGCCGACTGATTCGGGTCCGTCGGGGCCCAAGTCTGGGGCTCAACGCATAGAAGTGGTGAGGTCTTCAGCCCCGATTAGCGGGGAGGCCAGCAAGGATTCTGCTCCCAAGGTACCTACGAGCAGCGGGTTAAAGAGAAAAGCAAGGCTGGCGGCAGATTGTTCGGCTCCGGTGGGCGGATGCAGCACCCACATCTCGAAGAAAAAACCCAGGAGAAGAGCGAGAGGTGAATTTTTCTTATCTGTGCCTTATCTTGCAAGTAGATTAGTTACGGCATTATAGAATCGAATGAACTGAAATGTTCGCCTTTTTAATCAAATTAGGCACAACTTTGATATAAGGGACCTATATGAGTTCATAGTTCATGTTCGGCCGTACACTTCAAAACTTGATTTTGGTTACGAGAGGGTTGTGTTCGGGCAAGATGTGCATCTGCTTGTGAATTGCAAAGAGGTTGCGTCTGTTTCGCAGCTAGTAGATATGCTTGCCGCTAGAATTCCCTGGGGTTCTAGACAGAGGACAAAATTGGTGTGGCGCAACATGAATGGTACCTATCAGCAAATTGAGAACTCCCATGAGCTTCAGATGGTTAGGGAGTGTTGTGAAGCTGATCGTAAGGTGAAAGTTGAAGCGATGATTGATGATATGTATGCAGATGCTAGAGATCTTGCTGCCAGAGCTTCTGCTCCTAGAGAATACGGACCAATAGATGCTGATCTAGATAAGTTCAGTATACGCATAGAGGTGGATTCATACATGGCAAAACTTGATGAGGGAGTTAATAAGCCAGTTTCGTCATGTACTGTGGAGATCACCATCGATTCCAAAAACATAACTCTTGATGAAATGAGAGAGATGATCGATAAGGAAATCAGTGTTGGCCCTAAGCAGATGGCAAAAATTCGGTGGCGGGATCATAAGAAGTAGCAATTCATAGATGTTTTGGATACTGAAGATCTTATGTAGATTATGCGACAAAAGAAGTGAACTAGGAAGGTGTTCTTCCTTGGTACCATGTCTTATGTTGTTGAACAGGTTATAGTGGATGTAGATGCCCCTGTAGTGGCTGAACAGAATGAGGTGGTCGATGTTGATGAGATCTGATGAGAGCTGCTACCCTAGGCTTGTCATATGGACCGCGGGGTTCCCCTGCTTGTATTTGTAATATTGACTGCTATTGCATTTAGAGCGTGTTTCTGTGATTAGGTTTGTTGAGAGATTGCGATATAATGTTGTGCGAGCTGTTGAGATTTTCGGACATGTCACTCACTGAAACCATCGTTGTTGTAATAAGACATAAGTACGTTGTAGTTGACATGATTATGTTTCTTAAGATGATGTATCGTACTTGTTTCTGTTATTATGTTTATTGGGACATTGTAATGTAATGTTTTGTGAAACCATGACTGGACAAGTGATGCATAAATACATTGTAGTTGACATGATTATGTTTCTTGAGATGATGTACTATACTTGTTTCTGTTATTTTGTTTGTTGAGAGATTGTAATGTAATGTTTTACGAAAACATGACAGGACAAGTGATGCGTAATTACCTTGTAGTCGACATGATTTTGTTTCTTGAGTTGATGTAATATGCTTGTTTCTGTGATTATGTTTGTTGAGAGATTGTAATGTGATGATTTATGAAACCATGAAGTGATTATGTTTGTTGAGAGATTGTAATATAATGTTTTGTGAAACCATGACTGAAGAAGTGATGCATAAGTACCTTGTAGTTTACATGATATTATTTCTTTAGATGATGTAATATACTGGTATGTTTTTGTTAGGCAATGAAATTGGGATGGAGGGAGTACATGTTTAATATTTGAAATGAGAATGTATGTAGAGAATCCATATTAGGCAAGAGACAGTAATCTAGGGAAAGGGCATGGTATCCATTAAACTATTGTAACATGCCAATTTAGTCATTGTTGAAGCGGTAGAAGGGCTGCTCTCTCTCTACCTCCCTCTCTCTCTCTCTCTCTCTCTCTCTCTCTCTCTCTCTCTCTCCTCTCTCTCTCTCTCTCTCTCTCTCTCTCCTCTCTCTCTCTCTCTCTCTCTCTCTCCGACGCCGACGCCATCGCCTGCAACGACGCATTCACCATGCTGCCCTTGAACGGCGAGGATGACCAGTCGAGCAGCGATAGCCTTCTCTCCGACATCGAGTATTCCTCCCACGATGTGAGTTCCTCTGTTTTCTCGGGCTAGGGTTAGGCAATGATAAATCTCTCGATCTGAGCTCCATATGTGCATGCAATCGTGTTTGATTTCAGCTTTGCGTTTACCTATAGGTACCATGGACGATCTACGACTCCGAATGGGAGGGCCTAGATCTCGATGGAGCAGTGCCATGTGACTATGGGCTAAAACTGAGGAGATATGTTGCATTCGAAGGTAGTAACACTAGGAGAAGGTTTTTGGCCTGTACAAATCAGGTTTGTTTACATTATGTGCAACTGTGACATGAAGTAAAATGTATCGTGCATGTTCATAACACTATAGTGTGTGTGTTTTTAGGTTGGCCCGGTGTGTAAAGCAGTAGAGTGGGTGGATCTTCAGTGGCCAGATGCATTTAAGAAATGTTTGGCATAGTTATGGGAGATGTATGAGTTGGAAAGGTCGGGGAGATTTACTGATGTATGTGATGTAGCTGAAAAAAATTACAAGTTGTCGGTACGAAATAAGGAGTTGGAACAAGAAATCGAGAAATTGCAGTTAGAGCTAACTGACGGAATCGATGGGAGCTTGGTTGTTGGAACAACAAAGAAGCTTCAGGATAGTCACAGGTTGCTGATTCATAATGCAGAAAAGGAGAGGGATCAGCTCAAGGAAGACAAGAAGAAGCTAGAGTACTGCATTGCGGATTTTTTGAAGGAACTAAAGAAGGCGCGCGAGGGTGAACAAGGACAAACTATAGAGGATAAAGGAAATTCGAGATGAATAATTTATGTTGTGCCAATGCCTGAAACTAGTTAACTATAAGACTTGCAGTTGTGCTTTCTTAACTAAGCCAAACTCAATCCTCGAGCAAACTAATTTCATACGAACACACATATCGTGCATAGAGTTAAGTTCACGCTTACAAAATCACCACTTCAGAGGATAAACCAGGCAGTTCAATACTAAATAGACATATGTTGTGTTCAAGCGAGCCTGGCCCGGAGCTTCCTGTTTTCCTCCCTAAGATTGGCCATCTCCTTCAGTACTATGTTGTGCTTGAGCTCTAGGTTCCAGCGTTCCGTCACGGATTGGAGAAGTTGGTCCATAGCCATACGATTTTCCTTCAAGATCCCTTTCATGATCTCCGTCTGCTTCCTAGACGAGGTGCGACCTTCACTGTGTAGCTTCGCCCAGCCGGCGTTTAACTCCTTCAGTTTCTGGCACTTGTCAGAAAGGACCGCGAGTTCAGCGCGCAGGTGGTCAAAGGCCAGTTTCCGGGAATTCTGCTTCTCCCTTTGGATTGCTATCTTGTCATTTAGCCAGGTCGCCAGGTCCTGGTCGATCTTTCGCCTCTTTCCCTGCAACAAAAATACATAGTATGGTTTGTTCAGTTCACCAGGATAAGTTGGTTAGTTTCCATAATTGACCGAATCGACTAGTGGCACAGTCATAATTTCAAGGAAGAAGCAATCTAGGACTAATCACCATTTTATGAATCGACTAGTGGCACTGTCATAATTTCAATTTCAAAGACAAATAAGATTTATCTGCAGTTTAGTGTGCTGTGGGTTTTTCCTAATATCACCAAATAGTAGTGGGAGAGTGGCAAACTCATAATGCAGAAACCCATGTCTAGATACATAATGGAAAGAGCACATGGTGTCCATTCATGAACATGAACACCAACACATGTCCAGATAGATAAGGAGTTGCCCTAGGATTCTTATTGCACCCTATAATGGGAAGCAGACTTGGGCATTACTCCCTGAACCCTAAACACTACAAAAGGAGTGGAGGACGAACTGATATTCGTGTCCCCGCTAACGGGAATCAGACTTGGGCATTGCTCCGATACGCCTCCAGACATACCCTTAGCTCCTCGTTCTCTTTCCGAACACCCTCGAGTATGGTGATCCCTCTTCTCATGTCCTCCTTCATCTCCTTCACTGCATTTAGGCAACGGTTCCTGTCATGGTAGGCTCGGATGGTAGCTTTGTTGTCCTCGACGCGTCCTCTAAGTGCCTCGCTGACTTCGTCCTGCAGGAGAATGCACCTTTCCACGAGATTCTTCTTCTCCTCCACGATCTCATTGATTATCTTGATGGCTTGTTCTTGCCTGTTCAAGTTATGGTCGAGCACTTTCTGCAGCCTAACGACGTCACGTGCAAAATCTAGCAAGATCTCCTTCTGCACAGATAATTGCTTGCGTAGGCTCTCATTTGCTTAGCTGAGGGAGTGTGCAAGCTCATGTTGGTTGACAATCTTGGAAATGATCATGGCCACCTTGTCACGGTACTCGGCCTTCGATCGCTGCATCGTTCATGTTAATTGAAATAGGAATTCTATAATTACACTCCAGGTTCCAGGTGAATACTAATACAGATCAAAAAAATCCCCGTTGAATCTATTGACCGCATTGTTAAAAAATGGACCTAGAGATCTATTCATGACCACGATAAACTAATCCTAATCACAAAATCCATAGTGAATCTATGAACAACGGTATTAAGGAAAGACCAAGAGATCTAGTCATATTCATGAAAACTAATACAACTCGCAAAAGAAGAAGAAAAACCAATGCAAGGCGGACATGATCTAAGAAATCCACATCAAAACTCGAAGAAATAACAGCATGGAGATTTTCTACCTCGCTAAGACATGGAACAGTGCCGAACGGGTCCTGCAACGCCTCCGTCGCGGTGGATTCGGGCTCCACGGCCGGTCTGTAATACGTAGAAGAAGAAGAAAAACAAGAAGAAGTTGAATAAGATCATGATGGAGAGGGAGATGGAGAAGAAAGTAGAACAAGAAGACTGTACCTAGAGGAGCCCTCGCTTGCTAGAACATTTGGCGCCATTGTCGGGGGAGATTGGGCCTCGATGAGAGGGTGGGCTTGAGCGGTTGGTAGAGCAAGAAGTTCCTCGCCACGATTTCTCTCCCTTTTCTCCGCGAGGATCGTCGACCGGCCTCTCCCCCTCCTCAGTGGAGCCATGGCTTGCAGGGTGAGGGTGGCGGCGGCAGGAGGAAGGAGATAGTCATTAGTGTGGGAGAAGAGGCAAAGAGTACATGTCGTGGTCCAGCAGTACTAGTACTATTATACAAGACCACCGTGTATGGTCTGCCTTCTCAAAGAAGCCAGGGACGCAGGGGTAGGGAATCGATGGGACTTGTCTTTATTGCGATTGACACTTCAATGTTCTTCGGCGCCGCCCAAAAAGCAGTATATAATAAGGGGAGTGCGAGCCGGGTGGTCATCACGGGAATCAGCGCACACATCCCGCGTGCATGTGTCACGTGTTGATGGGGCAATGACGCGCGCAACTGCTGCACGATCACGTCGTCACGTCGAACTCCGTCGAACTCCACGTGACAGGCATGCACGGGATATTTACGAGTCTAGAATACGGTGTGCCACTTTTGTTGTGATCAAATTATGTTCAGTACGCGAGATATTACTTTTTTTGATAATCGACAAATGCATGCATGGACACGACGCATGAAACCACTGCTCATCCTTGATCAGATCGGCACCCCACTCTGTGTACCCACCATCGACCATTCGGAGCAACTACCTCGAGCACGATGCCCCCTCGCCGTGGCAATGGCAGGTCCAAGCCGTCCACTGACCGTCCTGCGTCCTCGGCTGTCGGGGGGATGATCCCCAAATACCCCAACCGGACAAGAAACGTGCAGTCGGATCATGTCTGGCTGACCAGATGCAGCCGGACAAGGCAAGCCAGGCCGGCTACCACACTATAGCTGGCTCAACCAGAAGCAGCCTGCTACGGCGATGTAGCCGGAACCAATCAAGGAGACAGGACGACGTGCGTATCAGTGCACGGTACGCCCTGTACGATGACAAGACCGGCCATCACCTGACCATACCGAAGACTTTGCGAGGATGACGCAGGAACAGTGGCCCAATGCTAACGACAGCTCGCACGGCATTCTCTGCGCCTACGACAGCCATACCGCACACTCCGATGTGACATACCGTACCGGATACTGGAGATGACCAGTCGGCTGGGACCCGCCTGTGGGGCCCGCCTGTCGGATTGGCCAATGAGACCGTTGCCTCTCTGCCTATATAAGGAGAGGCCAGGCCTCAGTAAGGGTTGGTCTCATTGCATTTAAGGCAGTAGCTAGAGAATACAGCTCAAGGAGCACTTGTAGTTCTTATATCACCCATAGTCAGATCCGGCAGGAGTAGGAGTTTTACCTCATCACGAGGGCTCCGAACCTGGGCACTTCCGGCGTCCAGCTACGCTTGCTTGTACCCAATCCCGCCGGTGGACGCCGTCGATAGCTTCCCTGCTAGTCCCCACACCTCTATCTAACCTTCTTAGGTACTGCCGTTCCCAATACAATGACAGTTTGCGCCCACCGTAGGGCAAGATGGCTTCGACCGGAGTCACGTTCCGCACGGTAACCGCACTCCAGCCGGTGAGCGCGTGGCCTCCGCCCTGTTGCTCACGCTCGGCAAATTCGACTGCGTCATCGACAACGCTTCCTGCTTCGCCGGAACCTCCTTCCCGACGAACGGCACCGTCCTGCTATTCGGCGACCTCCCCGTCTATGTTGCCACCGTTCCGTAGTGTTTCCCTAGGGAAATCGTCCATGTCGTGGAGCTACTGCATCCAGGCGGTAGTGCCTCCGTCGCGTCCCGCGGCTTGGAGGTCATGATGGCCTGCTCCAGCTCTCACCCCACCAGCCGCGGGAGCGAGGCGCGGACGAGGTCGGAACTTCCGCCCCTCCACAGCCTCGGAACCCGGTGGAGGATGCCATTGATCGACTCCTGATGCCGGTTAACCTCGGGGATAACCCGGAGGAGGCGGAGGCCAACTTCACCATGGATAGACAGATCCTCCTCCAGGAGGCCATGGAGGTGGCGGCAGCCCGCAAGCAACTCGAGATCACCCGGCGCGAGTACGACCGCGCACACGACTTCACTCCGGCTACCGCGGAGCCGAGCCGGCGCGACCAGGTACGGCACCGAGGCGGCGAGCTAGGCGGTAGGATGGAAAAGGACGGGGAGCCGGATCCTGCGCCCGCCCTCACCCGGCCCACCTACAGCACGCCCATCAAGAACCTGCGCGTGGCGTGAGCTGTGGCAGAGGAACTGCTCAATCTGGAGGGCGAGGAGTGAGACCGCCAGCACACCCGCGTGCAGGAGCTCCTCCACATCGCGGACGGGCAGGCTGATGCCAACCGGCAGATGCAGGAGGACCCCAGCTACTCTAGGGGGAGCAAGCTTCCTACCAACAGCAGGGGCACGCCGCGCGACACCCAGCAGGCATCCTCCCCTCAGCCGGCTAAGACCCGCAGCAAGCGTCGCAGCTCTGGCAACAGGGGCCAGCCACGCCAGGAGCAGACGGTGAACAACAACCCGCCGCCTCCCCCTCCACCAACCGGAGCGCCTAGACCCACCGGTTCCCGTCTCTCGGGCCGTGTGGGAGCGCCCAACCCGGATTGCCCGGATGCCCGTGACAGCATCGAGCTCCTTGCTCAAGCGTGCGTCACGGACGAAGAAGATTATACCGGTCCGGTTTGTTTCGGACCCCACATCCAGAACGAGCCGTTTCCGGATAAGTTCTCCCTGTCCAGGGACACCCCCAAGTACGATAGCAGCATGAAGCCGGAAGATTGGCTGACCGACTATGCTACGGCAGTTGGCATCGCCCATGGGAACAATCGCACAGCCGTGCGCAACGTCCCCCTCATGCTAACCGGGTCGGCAAGGACGTGGCTCAACAGCCTTGCATCCAATAGCATCAACGCCTGGCCAGAGTTCGAGAAAGTATTCGTCTGTAACTTCAACGGCACGTACAAGCGTCCGGGGCGCCCACGCGACCTGGCCTTGTGCGTCCAAGGTAACCGCGAGACTGACCGCGAGTACCTCGCCAAGTGGACGGAGCTGCGCAACACCTGCGAGGGCATCCTGGAGAGCTAGGCCATCAGCTTCTTCATCGAGGGTTGCCGAGAAGGCACCATGCTTCGCCACCGGCTACTGTTTGACGAGCCGAAAACCATGGCGGAACTCATGACGGCTGCGGACCAGTATGCCATGGCAGATGCCGCCATGAAGAAGCCCCTCCGAGTAAATGCTGACGGGCGTCCGACTCCTATGGAGCCGGCTCGCGACCGTCCGAGCAATCCGACTGGCGAAGCCAGATCCTCTAGGCGCCACAGCAACAACAACCGGTTCCATGGGGACGGCCAAGCCAGACAACAGAAGCCTCGCTACCATGTGCGGCAGGTCAATGCCGTGGAGGGTGCGCCCGACGCACCGGCTAACGATGCAAAGAGGCAGAAGCCTCGACTCACCTTCGACCAGATGTTTGACGGCCTGTGCAAGTGGCACAACGGTCCCTTCAAAACAGCTATTCACACCACCCGGAATTGCAGCTGGACCCGCCAGCTAAAAGACCAGGGTAACCAGCCTCGTCTCTCCCCGCCCCCTCCCGGTGGACCACCACCACCGGCTAGGGGAGCCGGCAATGATGGTAACGGCGGCAACAACAACAGCGGCTACCCCCAGCCGCACGCCGCCTACCACATCTTCGAGACAGAGCTAGACGACAAGCACAGCCGCAGGCGATGCTCCAAGGAGGTCAACGCCATCGTCTCTCAGGTCCCCCAGTACCTAAACTGGTCGGAAACCCCCATCACCTAGAGCCGCGTAGACCAGCCAGAGCAGCTGCCGACTCCCGAGGCTACGCCATGGTGCTCGACCCCCTCATCGTCTCCAACGCGCGTACCTGCCGATTCTCACGCGTCCTCATCGACAGAGGCAGCAGCCTCAACCTCCTCTACGAGTCCTCGCTGGAGAAGCTGGGCATTCGCGAAAGCGACCTGCGCCCGACTACCACAATGTTCCACGGCGTACTGCAGGGGCCAGCCTGCGCCCCGCTGGGGAAAATCCAGCTGGACGTCATCTTCGGGACCGAGGAGAACTTCCGCCGCGAACCAATCTGGTTCGAGGTGGTAAACCTGATGAGCTCCTACCATGCTCTCCTCGGGCGCCCCGCCCTCGCCAAGTTCATGGCCGTCCCCCACTACGCGTACCTCAAGACGAAGATGCTGGGACCCCACGGCCTGATCACGGTCGCCGGCTGCTTCAGGCAGTCGATGGAGTGCGCCTCAGCCAGTTCCAAACTGGTAGAAGCCCTCATCATAGCCGAGGGAAGCGCGTGATCATCCGCAATGTGGCCATGGCCGAGCAGGACATGCCGGCTAGCAGCAACCCGGCTGGAGAAGGAACTTTCCAGCCGGCAAGGGAGACAAAGAGGATTCTGCTCGACCCCACCGACCCGACTAAGTTCGTCACCATTGGTGCCGGCTTGGACAGCAAATAGCAAGGCGCGCTCGTCGACTTCCTCCATGAGAATCGGGTCATCTTCGCATGGTCCCCCAAGGACATGCCGGGTGTGCCAAGGGAGTTCGCCGAGCACTCACTTCATGTGCGGCCGGATGCCAGGCCGGTCAAGCAACCTCTGCGCCGGTTCGCAGAGGAGAAGAGGAAGATAATTGGTGACGAAATCACCCAGCTCCTTGCAGCCGGGTTCATCATGGAAGCGTACCACCCGGACTGGCTGGCAAACCCATTCCTGGTGTTGAAGAAGAACAAGACCTGGCGCATGTGTATCGACTACACCAGCCTGAACAAGGCATGCCCGAAAGACCCCTTCGCCTTGCCCCGTATCGATCAAGTTATCGATTCCATGGCCGGCTATGATTTGTTGTCTTTTCTAGATTTATATTCTGGGTACAATCAGATCTGGTTAAACCCGGCTGATCAGATTAAGACATCATTTATCACCCCCTACGGGGCTTTATGGTACGTAACCATGCCTTTCGGTCTAAAGAATGCAGGCGCTACCTATCAGCGCTGCATGCAGAAGTGCTTGCACTTGTAGATAGGCCGAAACGTGCATGCTTATGTGGACGATGTTGTCATCAAGACCAAGGAGAAGCGCACCCTCCTCGAGGATCTGGGAGAGACATTCGGCAACCTCCGCCAGTACCAGATGAAGCTGAACCCGGAGAAGTGCGTCTTCGGAGTGCCATCCGGTCAGCTCCTCGGTTTCCTCGTATCACAACGAGGCATCGAGGCAAATCCGGAGAAGATTGCGGCAATCGAGAGGATGCAGCCGCCCAGGAGCCTGCTTGGAGTCCAAAAGTTCACCGGATGCCTGGCCTCCCTCAGTCGTTTCGTCAGCCGGCTAGGGGAGAAGGCACTCCCGTTGTACCAGCTGATGAAGAAGACGGACAAGTTCTCCTGGCCTTCGCAAGCCGACAACGCATTTCATGACCTCTAGCGCATGCAATCCACAGCGCCGGTTCTAGCCACGCCGGCCAACAAGGAGCCGATGTTGCTCTATATAGCAGCCATCAGCCGGGTCGTCAGCGTCGTCCTGGTGGTGGAGCGCCCCGAGATAGGCAAGGCTCAGTGGGTTCAGAGACCCATCTACTACCTCAGCGAGGTTCTCTCCCTCTCCAAGCAGAACTACCCCCACTACCAGAAGATGTGCTACGGCATGTACCTGGCATGCAAGAAGCCCAAGCACTACTTCCAGGAGCATCTGATTAAGGTCATGTGCACCGCACCCCTTTCGGAAATCATCGGCAACAAGGATGCCACCGGCCGAGTTGCCAAGTGGGCCATCGAGCTCGCCGCCTACTCCATCCAGTACGAGCCTCGGCTCATGATAAAGTCGCAGGCATTGGCAGACTTCCTCGTCGACTGGGCTGAGACCCAGTATCTCCCACCGGTTCCAGATTCGGACCAATGGAATATGCACTTCGACGAGTCGAAGATGCTCGGGGGCTTGGGAGCCGGCATCGTGCTCACCTCGCCCAAGGGAGACAGGCTGGAGTACGTGCTACAGATCCACTTCAAGGCCTCCAACAACATAGACGAATACGAGGCACTAGCGCACGGACTCCGGCTAGCCAAGGAGATCGGTGTCAACTGGATCCTGTGCTTCGGTGATTCGGATCTGGTAGTGCAGCAAGTGTCCGGAGAATGGGACGCTAGAGATGCAAACATGGCCCTCTACCTGTTCCACATCCAGAAGCTCAGCGCCTCCTTTGACGGCTGCGAATTTCACCACGTCCCTCGCGTCAACAACGAGGCAGCCGATTTTCTCACCAAAATCGGATCCACCAGGTAGGCGATCCCACCAGGGGTCTCTTAAGAGCACCTGCGCAAGCCCTTCATCAACCCGTCACCAGAGTCAGACTCCATCACCTAGGCAGGAAGCGCTCCGGCTGATGGAGTGGCAGAAGCGGAGTCGGCAGAGCCGCCAAAGAAGAAGACCCACACCTACTCCGGCAAGGCAGTGCCCTCTGGCTCGCAAGACCCGGGGGCTGCCGGTTTTTCAAGCAGCTCGGGGGCTGCCGTCCCGGGTACGCCACCCGGATGACCCCCTGACATCCGTCAACCGGAGGGCGGGAGCATCCTCATCATTCGGGAAGTGCTATCCTGGGCACAGCCCTTCATGAGTTACATCGCCAATGGAGAACTTTCGGATGACGAGGTGGAAGCCAGACAAATCCGGCGCCACGCGCACACGTACACCATCATCAACGGCGAACTGTACAAGCATAGCGTGTCCGACATTTTGCAAAGGTGTGTCGATGTAGACACGGGCTACCGGATACTCAAGGACATCCACCAGGCGAGTGTGGGCACCACGCTTGGTCAAGGGCGATAGTTGCCAAGGCGTTTCGCCACGATTTCTATTGGCCCACCACCCTCGAGGATGCTGAACAGCTGGTCCGCGCGTGCAATGGGTGCCAACGCTTCGGGTAGCTCAGGCACATGCCAACTTTGGTCCTCAAGACCATACCAATCACCTGGCCCTTCGCGGTTTGGGGCCTCGACATGGTCGGTCCCTTCAAGCGAGCATGCGCGGGAATGACCCATCTACTGGTGGCGGTGGATAAATTCACGAAGTGGATCGAGGCTAAGCCTACCAGAAGCTAGACGGGGCGACAGTCGTCACCTTCTTCACCGACATCATCAACCGATTCGGCTACCCCAACAGCATAATCACCGACAATGGCACGAACTTCGCCAAGGGGGCCTTCGCCTGGTTCTGTAGCAACAAGGGCATCCGGCTGGACCTTGCCTCCATCGCGCACCCGCAGTCCAACGGGCAAGTCGAAAGGGCAAACGGCTTGGAACTAGCCGGCATCAAGCCGCGTCTCATTGAGCCATTGGAGCAGTCACCCGGATGCTGGATCAAGGAGCTTCCGGCTGTGCTATGGAGCCTCCACACCCCACCAAACAGGTCAACCGGCTACACCCCGTTCTTCTTGGTCTATGGATCGGAAGCCGTCCTCTCCGCGGACATCGAGTTCGACTCACCGCGCAAGCTCCTATACGACGAAAAGGCCAACCAGGAGGCGTGGGAGGACAGAGTGGACCTCCTGGAGGAGGCCCGCGAGCTGGCCCTGTCAAGGTCAGCCCTGTACCAGCAACGACTACGCCGCTACCATTCAAGCCAGATCCGCCCAGTCGCGTTCCGCGAAGGCGACCTGGTTCTCCGGCTGGTGCAAGACAAGAAGGGCATGCACAAGCTATCGCCACATTGGGAAGGCCCCTTCATCATCAGCCGGGCGCTGCCCAACGACTCCTACTACCTCATCGACGCGTAGCAGCCGCGCAAGAACAAGATGGACAAATCAGACAAGGAAACCGAGCGTCCCTGGAACGCGGCCCTGCTGCGCCCGTTTTACACCTAGTCGCCAGACAGTGTATGTATCCCGCAAACCCTATGAATGAAAATGTTGTTGGGTCCGCAGCATAGAAAACAAAAAAATTCCTACGGTGTGAACTACACGCCAAGATCTATCTACTAGGTACAAAGCAACGGGTGGACATACATCCAACGAGAACTTACCCTCGAAGACAACGAGTTTTGTTAATGAGTAGGAACTCGTGGTTGATGTAGTCGTACACTTGCCGATCTCAAGATCGTGAGGAAGTCCGAGCGTCGCAACTCAGCAGCGCATCCGCACTTGCACCCACGTTCAAGCCACCGGACAACCTCCACCTCCTCGCTCCAGCGATCCAGCGGAAGCAGCAACTCCTTCCAGACGAAATGCCACCGGGAACATGTATCTCGCTAATCCGAGACCATGGGGGAATAATTCTAGAGGGGGAGAGAGATCCTTCACAATGAGGTGTCAGGATGAAGGAGGGAATGGGTGGCCTTATATAGGAGGAGGGGGGTGCCCCCTCTCTCCATGGCCGGCGCATGGGGGGGTGACCCCTCACCTCCCCCATTCATATGGTGGAAACCCCTCCACATTAAAATGCCTCTTCACATTCCCTTTTAAAGTCTCCACTTTAAATGCATTAAATTTCTCCAAATTTAATGCTCTCTCATTTAATAAAACTCTTTTTATTAAATTTATTCAGAATTTTGTTAATTACTTTAATTAACAAACATTCACATGTAGCCCCTTGCAATATTTCAATATCACATGCAGAACCACTTTCTGCAATTTCACCTGAAACAATTTCCGGTTTCTATTGAAACAATTCCTGCGCTTTGCAATTCTTTCGTTTGAAACATATGTGCTCAAAAATGGTGTCCGGTAACTCTTAAGTGTTCCACCCTACGGTTTGCGAATAATGCAGATCGAGACCCTTCTCCGATCAATAATCAGCAGTGGGACCTAGAGATCTGTACTGACTCCTACACATTCAACGATGACTTCTGTGATCGTGAGAACCTTTAACGCTTGTAACTAAATCCCGTTGTCTCTCGATATATTACATGTCCGATATTCGATCATCGGTATCTCCATACCTAGTTTGATCTCGTTACCGACATGCACTCTTTTCTCGTTCCCATGATATAACATTCTAGTGATCATATCACTTGCTTGCAAGCTATCTTAATGTGATATCACCGATAGGGCCCATAGTATATCTATCCGTCATCTAGATTGACAAATTCCACTCTTGATCCATGAGCCTCAACATAACACCTTCGTAGTACTAACCCAATCTTTATAGTCACCCTGTTACGGTGTGACGTTTGAGTTATCAAGATACTCTTCCGGTGTTAGCAATTAACATGATCTCATGGTCTAAGGATAAAGATTACTTCGTATGATGTTATAGCAACATAAACATAATGACTTGATCGTAATGCTATACTTTGGATGAATGTTCATCACATCATTCCACCAATGGTGTGACCTTGTTATTAACAACATCCAATGTCCATGATCAGGAAACCTTGATCATCTTGTTAATCAACAAGCTAGTCTATAAGAGAGGCATAACTAGGAACCCTTTTTGTTTATTAAACACACATGTATTGATGTTTCCGATCAATACAATTCTAGCATGTAAAATAAACATCTATCATATATAAGGAATATATAATAACAACTTTATTATTGCCTCTCAGGGCATATTTCCTTCAGTCTCCCACTTGCACTAGAGACAATAATCTAGTTCACATAGTGATAAATCTAACACCCATGGAGTTCTAGTGTTGATCATGTTTTGCCCTAGGGAGAACTTTAGTCGACGGATCTGCTACATTTAGGTCCGTGTGTACTTTACAAATCTTTATATCTCCATCCTTGACATGCTCGCGGATGGAGTGAAACCGGCGCTTAATATGCTTGGAATTCTTGTGAGACCTCGGTTCCTTTGCGTTGGCTATGGCTCCATTATTGTCACAATAGATCACCATTGGGTCCAACGCACTAGGAACCACACTGAGTTCCGTAATGAACTCTTTCATCCAAACCGCCTCCTGCGCCGCTTCTGAAGCAGCAACATATTCCGCCTCCGTCGTTGATCCAGCCACCACAGGTTGTTTGGAACTCCTCCAACTAACTGCTGCTCCGTTCAAGAGAAATACGTATCCGTATTGAGACTTAGAGTCATCCGGATCAGTGTCAAATCTAGCATCGACATAATACTTAGTGACTAGATCTTCTTCACCTCCATATATAAGAAACATATCCTTAGTTCTTCTCAAGTACTTGAGGATGTTCTTTACCGCTATCCAGTGTTCCGAACCTGGATTAGATTGGTACCTACTAGTCAAACTAATAGAATGTGCCATATCCGGTCTTGTACATAGCATGGAATACATAATAGAGCCTATGGCCGAGGCATAGGGGATCTTATCCATCATCTCTCTTTCTTCCGCCGTAGCTAGACTTTGAGTCTTACTCAATGTCTTGCCTTGCAACATAGGTAAGAACCCCTTCTTACTTTCGTCCATATTAAACTTTTTAATATCTTATCAAGGTATGTACTCTGCGATAGCCCAATTAGGCGCCTTGATCTATCTCTATAGATTTTAATGCCTAATATATATGATGCTTCACCAAGGTCTTTCATCGAAAATTTGCTGTTTAGATAACTTTTAACACTGTTTAAAAGATCTATATCATTTCCAATCAATAATATGTCATCCACATATAATATCAGAAATGCCACATTGCTCCCACTCACTTTCTTGTAAATACAAGCCTCTCCATAAGTTTGGACAAATCCAAACTCTTTGTTCACTTCATCAAAGCGGAGATTCCAACTCTGGGATGCTTGCTTCAGTCCATAGATGGATCGCTGAAGTTTGCATACCTTATTAGCATCCTTAGGATCGAAAAAACCCTTAGGTTGTATCATATACAACTCTTCTTCAATATTACCTTTGAGGAACGCAGTTTTGACATCCATCTGCCATATTTGATAATCGAAATATGCAGCAATTGCTAACATAATCCTAACCGACTTAAGCATCGCTACGGGAGAGAATGTGTCATCGTAGTCAACTCCTTGAATTTGTCGAAACCCCTTTGTGACAAGTCGAGCCTTATAGATGGTCACATTACCATCAGCATCAGTTTTTATTTTGAAAATCCATTTATTCTCAACGGCCTTTCGGTCATGAGGTAAGTCCACCAAGTTCCAAATTTGGTTCTCGTACATGGATTCCATCTCGGATTTCATGGCTTCTAGCCATTTGTTGGAATCTGGGCTCATCATCGCTTCTTCATACGTCGCAGGGTCATCCATTTCATCAACCATAAAATTCACAATAGGATTGCTGTACAGTTTAGGAGCTGCACGTGTCCTGCTTGACCTGCGAGGTTCGGTAGTGTCCTCTTTCGAAGTTTCATGATCATTATCATTAGCTCTCTCTTCATCAGGTGAAGTCAACTCCGAAACAACTTCCGGTGCTGCACCACTCGCCATTCCATGAAGAGAAGGTTCAATAACCTCTTCGAGTTCTACCTTCTGACTACTCACACCTTTCGCGAGAACCTCCTTCTCAAGAAAGGATCCATTCTTGGCAACAAAAACCTTGCCCTCGGATCTGTGATAGAAGGTATACCCAATTGTTTCCTTAGGGTATCCTATGAAGACGCATTTTTCAGCTTTGGGTTCGAGTTTATCCGGTTGAAGTTTCTTCACATAAACATCGCATCCCGAAACTTTAAGAAATGACAGCTTAGGTTTGTTTCCAAACCATAATTCATACGATGTCGTTTCAACGGATTTAGATGGTGCCCGATTTAAAGTGAATGCAGCTGTTTCCAGTGCATAACCCCAAAATGATAGTGGCAAGTCAGTCAGAGACATCATAGATCGAACCATATCCAATAAGGTACGATTACGACGTTCCAACACACGATTACATTGTGGTGTTCCGGCAGGCGTGAGTTGTGAAACTATTCCACACTCTTTCATGTGTGTGCTAAACTCATAACTAAGATACTCTCCTCCACGGTCAGACCGTAGAAATTTGATCTTTTCTATTACGATGATTTTCCACTTCATTCTGAAATTCCTTGAACTTTTCAAAAGTTTCAGACTTGTGTTTCATCAAATAGATATACCCATATCTACTCAAATCATCCGTGAAAGTAACAAAATAACGATATACACCTCGCACCGACACACTCATTGGTCCACACACATCAGTATGTATGATTTCCAATAGATCCGCCGCCCGTTCCATTGAACCGGAAAACGGCGTTCTAGTCATCTTGCTCATAAGGCATGGCTCACATGTATCAAATGATTCAAAATGATGTGATTCCAAAAGTCAATCAGAATGGAGTTTCTTCATGCGTTTAACGACAATATGACCTAGACGGCAGTGCCACATATATGTAGACATATCATCATCAAGTTTAATCTTTTTAGCATTAACATTATGAATGTGTGTAATATTACTATCGAGATCCAACAGAAATAAACCATTAAACATAGGTGCATGAACATAAAAGATATCATTCTTATAAATCGAACAACCATTGTTTTCAGATTTAAATGAATGACCACTTTGCATCAAACACGATCTAGATACAATGTTCATGCTCAGTGCAGGCACTAAATAACAATTATTTAGGTTTATAACTAATCCCGATGGTCAATGGAGAGGTAGCGTCCCGACGGCGATCACATCCACTTTTGATCCATTGCCGACCCGCATTCTGACCTCATCCCTTGCTAGTTGTCGCTTGTTCCGTAGCCCCTGAACCGAGTTACATATATTAGCAACCGATCCCGTATCAAATACCCAGGTGCTACTGCGAGTACTAGTCAAGTACACATCAATAACATGTATATCACATATACCTTTGTTTGCCTTGCCAGACTTCTTGTCTGCCAAATACTTGGGGTAGTTGTGCTTCCAATGGCCAGTCCCCTTACAATAGTAGCACTCGGTGTCAGACTTAGGGCCAGCTCGGAGTTTCTTTTCAGGCGTGGCAACAGACTTGCCACCCTTCTTTCCCTTGTGTTTGCCTTTCTTGTCTTTCTTCAAACCGGTGGTCCTATTGACCATCAACACTTGATGTTCTTTCCTAATCTCAACTTCTGCAGTCTTAAGCATTGACAGAAGCTCGGGAAGAGACTTCTTCATGCCCTGCATATTATAGTTCATCACGAAGCTCTTGTAGCTAGGTGGCTGAGATTGGAGAACACGATGTATGCCTAAGTCAATGGGACTCGTTATTCCCAAGGATACAAGCTTATCGACGTACCCAGACATTTTGAGTACGTGCTCACTAATGGAGCTGTTTTCCTCCATCATGCAGCTAAAGAACTTTTCTGTAGCATTATAACTCTCTACGGCAGCATGGGTATCGAAAATCATTTTCAATTCTCCCATGGTATCAAAGGCATTGCCATTTTCGAAACGCTTTCGAAGTTCTGGCTCTAGCCCATACAGTATGCCGCAATGAACTAAGTTGTGGTCCTCCTGACGAGTCACATAGACATTATTTTCCTCGTTAGGGGCATCAGAAGCTGGTGGGGGGCCTAGCACATATTGCTTTTGTGCAGCAGTGAGGAGAATCCTCAAATTCATAGCCCAGTTGGTGAAGTTGCTACCATTCGCAGCAAGTTTCTCTTTCTCGATGAACACATTGAAATTAAAAGCAGGTGGTGCCATCTACAACAGAATTTGTAAAGTTTATTTAGACTAAGTTTATGATAGATTGAGTTCAACTAATCCAAATTACTAATGAACTCCCACGCAAAAACGACATCCCTCGTGTCCTTTTGGTGATTACATGAACCAAATCCACTACACCAAGTCCGATCATCACGTGAGTTGCTGTAGCTTCAAAGGCGAGCATCTATATGGGCATCATATCAACTATATGACTCATGCTTAACCTTTCGGTCCGTGTTCCGAGGCCATGTCTGTACATGCTAGGCTCGCCAAGTAAGAACCTTAGTATTCGCGTGTGTAAAACTGTCTTACACACGTTCCTATGAAAGCGTAGATTCGAGTACACCCGATCATCACGTGATGTCTCGAAACACGATCCACAGAACGGTGCATACTTAAGGAAGAACACATTTTTATCTTGATATCTAAATGAGGGATCATCTTATAATGCTACCAAAAGCGCCAAACTAGCAGTATAAGATGCTAACATCTAATGTGTAAAGTGAGATGATATGGTCCATGCATTTGATCTCTATAACTTGCATCGTGGTATGATCTCTATCATTCCTTTGTGTGTAAGGCCAAGGTCTATGGAACTTACACGTTGAGTGTGTTGTAAGAGTATCTATCATACATATACTTACAACAATACCATATCAATACACTAGCCCAATAACGATCTAAACTAGATGCCTCTAATTTATCAATTGCAAGTTTTACGTGGCTTAGGGCTTTCGGAGATAGAACCGTTCTCACCTACGAACATGAACCACAACGAGGATAACTAAGTTATTAGCAACTCGTTGTAAAATCAGATATTGACTATAGTAGGAGAGACAGACACCCGCCAGCCACTTATGCAAAACAAGTTGCATGTTAGTCGTGGAACCGGTCTCATGTACGATGACATGTAAGGTTGGTCCGGGCCGCTTCATCCCACTATGCCACCAATATCCAAAATACATAGAAGATGCAATAACATGATCATCATCGCCCACATATAAACATATGTGTACTACCCGTGCAAAGCACCTACCCATAGATTAGGCTCTGATACCACTGTTAGGTCCGCAACATAGAAAACAAAAAATTTCCTATGGTGTGAACTACATGCCAAGATCTATCTACTAGGTACAAAGCAACGGGTGGACATACATCCAACGATAACTTACCCTTGAAGACAACGAGTTTTGTTAACAAGTAGGAACTCGTGGTTGATGTAGTCATACACTTGCCGATCTCAAGATCGTGAGGAAGTCCGAGCGCCGCAACTCAGCAGCGCATCCGCACTCGCACACACGTTCAAGCAACCGGAGAACCTCCTCCTCCTCGCTCCAGCGATCCAGCGGAAGCAGCAACTCCTTCCAACGAAATGCCATCGGGAACATGTATCTCGCTAATCCGAGACCATGGGGGAATAATTCTAGAGGGGGAGAGAGATCCTTCACAAGGAGGTGTCAGGATGAAGGAGGGAATGGGTGGCCTTTTATAGGAGGAGGGGGTGCCCCCTCTCTCCATGGCCGGCGCATGGGGGGGTGACCCCTCACCTCCCCCATTCATGTGGTGGTAACCCCTCCACATTAAAATGCCTCTTCACATTCCCTTTTAAAGTCTCCACTTTAAATGCATTAAATTTCTCCAAATTTAATGCTCTCTCATTTAATAAAACTCTTTTTATTAAATTTATTCAGAATTTTTTTAATTACTTTAATTAACAAATATTCACATATAGCCCCTTGCAATATTTCAATATCACATGCAGAACCACTTTCTGCAATTTCACCCGAAACAATTTCTGGTTTCTATTGAAACAATTCCTGCGCTTTGCAATTCTTTCGTGTGAAACATATGTGCTCCAAAATGGTGTCCGATAACTCTTAAGTGTGCCACCCTACGGTTCGCGAATAATGCAGACATGATCGAGACCCTTCTCCGATCAATAATCAGCAGCGGGACCTGGAGATCCGTACTGACTCCTACACATTCAACGATGACTTCTGTGACCGTGAGAACCTTTAATGCTTGTAACTAAATCCCTTTGTCTCTCGATATATTACATGTCCGAGATTTGATCATCGGTATCTCCATACCTAGTTTGATCTCGTTACCAACATGCACTCTTTTCTTGTTCCCGTGATATAACATTCTAGTGATCACATCACTTGCTTGCAAGGCTATCTTAATGTGATATCACCGATAGGGCCCAGAGTATATCTATCCGTCATATGGATTGACAAATTCCACTCTTGATCCATGAGCCTCAACATAACACCTTCGTAGTACTAACCCAATCTTTATAGTCACCCTGTTACGGTGTGACGTTTGATGTTATCAAGATACTCTTCCGGTGTTAGCAATTAACATGATCTCATGGTCTAAGGATAAAGATTACTTCGTATGATGTTATAGCAATATAAACATAATGACTTGATCGTAATGCTATACTTCGGATGAATGTTCATCACATCATTCCACCAATGGCGTGACCTTGTTATTAACAACATCCAATGTCCATGATCAGGAAACCTTGATCATCTTGTTAATCAACAAGCTAGTCTATAAGAGAGGCATAACTAGGAACCCTTTTTGTTTATTAAACACACATGTATTGATGTTTCCGATCAATACAATTCTAGCATGTAAAATAAACACCTATCATATATAAGGAATATATAATAACAACTTTATTATTGCCTCTGAGGGCATATTTCCTTCAAATGCGGACCGCTACGAGATGCTCGGGGGCTCCTTGATAGAAATGTGTTTTGCATCTGTTCTTCGGTTCTGATTTTCCGGCTCCGGCAACCCCTACCCGGGGGCTCGCCGGCTGACCCGGCCTGCTAAGTCAACAAACCGATTGATTAGTGTGCGATGATGTTAGAGGCCCACTCTTCGTCTCAGCTACAGACCACAACCCGGCTGTTCGGCTAGCAAGAGCAAACGCCCGAGGCATCCCACATGAAAAACAGGGAGGAGACGCGACAGACCGGGTGTCCCGGCCTTGCAACTAGCTCAAACCAATCCAGTTACTAAGCCGTTAGTACCGTGCGCAATGTATTGTCAGCTCCCTTCGATTCCGGCTGCAGACCGCAACCCGGCTGCCCGGCAAGGACGTAGCAAAAACAGCAGAGCACACGGGAAAGCGACCAAGTGTCCAGAGAGGCACAAGCTAGTTTTCGAAAAAAACAAGTCGTTTTCTGGCTACAATTTGGCAGACTAACCTATTAACCTGTGAGTCGGAATTCAGGAAGTAAAGGAGAAGAAGATTCGAAGTTCTTGCCTTCATCAAGCGCTCTAAATCTCGGGGGCTACACCCACTGGGTGCGCTCGCGCGCCCCTAGTGGAATCTTGTAGTTCCTGACCGGCTAAAGGCGTTTAGCCGGCCGTTCGAAGCCCTAGGTGAGGGCAAGGGCAGGAGCAAGAGAAGGCAAGAAAGATTCGAAGCACCTGGCTACGCTAGCTAGTCGGAATCTCGGGGGCTACACCCACTGGGTGCGCTCGCCCGCCCCCACTGGAATGTTAGTTCCCCCGGAAGAAGGTGTTCAGCTAGCGAAAGCAACCGACTGAGATGAGTCTAGTTGGATAAAGATAGAAGATTTGGGAAAGAAGGAAGATTCGAAGCACCTGGCTACGACAGCTACTGCAAATCTCGGGGGCTACACCCAGTGGGTCCGCTCGCGCGCCCCCACTGGAAGTGTAGTTCCCCCGGCTAAAAGTGCGTAGCCGGGCGAAGTTAGCCGGATAGAGTCCATCGGCGAAATATTGAAAGCAAATTCGAAGCACACAAGTTGAAGGAAACTCAAGCAATTTGAATATTAACAAACAGAAAGGAGGCCAAGCTCCCATAAGTTTACCCGACATTGGAGACAGCCGATACAGACGAACAAGTTGCAGATAAAACTAAGGCAAGACAAATACACCCGACATCTTGGGGGAACGACTAGGCGGCAGGACCCTTGCCGTGAGGAGCATCTTGGCCAGCCGAAGCTTCAGGCGGAGGAGGAGGCGCGACGCTCGATCCGGTTTCGGCGCCAGCAGGCGGCTGCGTTGGGCCTTCCACGTCAGCAGTACCGACGGACTCCGTGTCGGTGAGCACCTCGTCGGGGTCCACAAAGTCAGATCCGCGGAGCTCCGGATGGGCTTGGCGGATCCGCGGAGCTCCGGATGGGCTGGGCGGATGGCGGCAAGGTTAGCACCGGCACGGAAGCCTCCGTCGATCTTCTCGACGCGGGCGTCCTTATACCAGGAGAGCATGAGGGCCAGAGCCATCTCTGCTCCGGATCGCGCCGCCAAGTCCTGGCAGCCGGTCCACCGTAGCCGGTAGCTCTCCCACCTTTGCAGCCAGCTGCGCCATCGTCTCCGAAATCGGAGCCTCTGGCCACACGAAGGAGAAGGCGTCCCGCGCTGCTTGACGAAGCTTGGCAGCTTCTTCGCCAAGAAGGACGACGAGCTCCTGGGCCGGCGGCTGCGCTCCCGGCCAGTTCTCCTATAGCCGGTTGTAGGCCAGTAGGTCTATGCTAGGATAAAACGCTATCAAAAAGAGAGTCAGATCCGGCTACCGGATCCAGAAAGAAAGGGAAATGGAAAAGAAGAATTTACCATTAGCCGTGTGGCCGACCAGCATTAGCTCCTCCACCAGAGCCTTCTCCTTCACCGCCAGCCGTTTGATCTCCTTCTCTTGGTCCTTGTTCTGGGCCTCTAGAAGGTTGAAGGCTTCGGTCCGGCTGTCGAGCGAGGCGTCGCGCTCCTTGTTGGTGGCCTCCAGGCCGTCTACTCTTGCGTGCCAATCCTTATTTTGCAGCCGCAGAGTAGAGTTGGACTTACTCAGCCGGTCGTTCGCTTTCTTCAAGCGATCAATCTCGCGCTGAGTGCACACGAGGATGGCTGCGGCAAAACCGGCTATCAGTAAAACAAAACTTACTCTGGGAAGTCCCGTTGGTAGCAGCGAGCTTCTGCTCCAGGGACCGGTTCCCGCCGGCTGCGGCCTCCAGCAGCCGGATCTCCTTCACCTCCAGCTCGAGTGTGGCGGCGAGGTCCATCAGCGAGGCGGCGGAGGAAGCGTCGTCATCCACGGCATTGACGGCCAAGGATTCCTTCGCGACAACCACCGTCGTCCTCCACTCCTCCCCCGGCTCCTCGTCGGAGTTGTCATCACCGAAAACTACGAGCTCCTTGCCGGTAGCGGCCCCCCGCGCGCCCGCGGAGGAGCCACCTGGCTGGGAACCCTCCGCCTCCGGCTGGGGACCCTCCGATCCGGCTGGAGGCGGAGGTGGAGGCAGTGCCTTGGAAGAAGGAGGGGCGCTAGTAGGTGCAGTTGGAGCACGGGGCGGCGACCCGGTCGGCGCTCAAGCCGGGCTCGCCGATCCAAAGGAAACCAGCGTGCTAAGAAGACAGAAGAAGAGAGGGACGAAAGAAAAGCAAACAAGCCAAAGGCAGAAAGGGAGAAAAAAACAGTAGGCAGAAAACGGCGAAAGAAAAGGGAGGAAGAACGTACCCCGGCACAACTGGAGGCGGCCCTTGCTTCTGGCCAAGGCGGCTCGGCGGCAGGGCGCTGGTCCGGCTCCTCTTGGGGGCCGGCTCCTCCGCTGTAGGCCGGTGGGAGCCAGAACGGCTGGAGCCGCTCCCGCCAGCTTCGCCGTCCATCGCAGGGCGCGGTGCCGGATCGGTGGTCGGCGCGTCCTCCTCCTCCTCGTCAACCTCCGGGTGGGGGTCGGCAGCTGGCTCGTCGTTCCGGTTCGGGAAGGCATCCCCATCCCCGTCCGACTCCTCGCCGCACCGCCGAGCACACGGCTCGGGCAAGTCAGGCGTGAACTCCTCGAGGGGAGCCTCACCCACCTCATGAAGGATGCAAGGAAACATCTGTCGAATACAAGAGATCAGTCGGATAAAACAAGAAAGAAGGGCAGGAAATACGAAAGAAAAAATCCGGCTAGAGGGACCTACCTAGGGCGCGCGGTTCTCCCGGCTGTAGGGCACCAGACTGAACTTCCAGCCCTCCGGCAGCCGCTCCTTGGTGATCGTCCACACCCACTCCTTCAGGTTGTGGTAGCGGGGATCACGGCGCGACAGCCGGGTCGGGTCCAGCCGATCGGAGTAGAAGCACATTTTGTTCGCTCGCTGCTGCAACGACATCATCAGCCGAGACATCCAGCTGAGGGTGACGTCCAGGCTAGTCAGCCGGCAGTGGACAAGGGAGCACATGCGTTTCAGCATCGCATCCGACTCCGCCTTGTCGCTGTAGATGTTCAAATCCCAGTGCAGCCGGCTGGACTCGACATCCTAGAAGGCCGGAAGATTGATCCGGTCAACGTTGGTGAGGTTCTTGACATAGAAGTACGACTGCTGCCACAGTCGTACCGTGTCATGCAGAGGAAACTTGGGGTAGCCGGTCTGCATGTGGGAGTAGATGGAGGCGCCACCGCAGACGACTAACGGCCCTTGCGTACTACACCTATGGCCGAACTCGGAAGAGCCGGCAGAAGAGCCCGAGATCTGGCTAGATCCCGAGGTAGCTCTTGCAGAACGCCACGAAGTGCGCCAGCGTGCCGATTGCGTTGGCGCCGAGGTGGTGGAGGCGGAGGTCGAAGAATGCCAAGAAAGTGAGGAAGAAGGGATGCACCGGCAGCGTGAACCCATGCAACAGGTGCGAGAGAAAGATGACCCGCTCCCCCTCCACAGGGTGCGGTGACACCTGTCCCGCCAGCGCGAGCCGCACCGCCACTTCCTCCTCCGGCGGGAGAACGTGGGTGGCGCGGTACTTCTGGATCTAATCCTCGGTGACGAAGGAGCCGCACCAGGCCCCGCGGTCAGCTGCCATCTCCGGCTGGTAGGGGGAGCAGCGACGGAGGAATGGCGGTGGCCCATAACGTCGACGACGATAAGCGGGCGGCATAGCGGGCTACAACAGCGGCAGAGCAAGGGCGCAAAGGGCAGGAGCGCACTGGGGAAGAGGAAACTGAAGCGGGGGAGCGAAGGAAGGGAACTACTCCCCTCGCGGTGTCCCTTTAAAGGACCAGAAGCACAACCGTCCACGGCGCCACGTGGCGCGCATCTAGACAACCCCACCCCAACCGCCACCCAGATCCTGTGTGCCGAAGCGGGATGCACAGAAGATCCTGGAGCGAGAACCGAAGCGCCGGGCAGCAACTTCTCGAGGCGACACGCGACGGGATGTTATGCTGCTCGCCGCAGTGCAATGATGGAGCGTGCGTGCGTGGCTGGCGTTAGCGCTGACGTCACAGGAGCGCAACCGCCAGGCGTAGCCGGACACAAATTCAAAACCAGGAGGGAGCACGCGCACATTTCGCCTAAGGGCGGAATCCACACGCGCTCGGGTGCTAGTGTCGGGGGGATGATCCCTAGATACCCCAACCGGACAAGAAACGTGCAGTCGGATCACGTTCAGCTGACCAGATGCAGCCAGACAAGGCAAGCCAGGCCGGCTACCACACTGTAGCCGGATCAACCAGAAGCAACCGGCTACGGCGACGTAGCCGGAACCAGTCAGGGAGACAGGACGACGTGCGTACCAGTGCACGGTACGCCCTGTACGATGACAAGACCGGCCATCACCCGACAATATCGAAGACTCTGCGAGGATGACGCAGGAACATTGGCCCGATGCTGACGACAGCTCGCACGATGTTCACTACGCCTACGACAGCCATACCGCTCACACTCCGATGTGACATACCGTACCGGATACTGTAGATGACCAGTCGGCTGGGACCCACCTGTGGGGCCCACCTGTCGGATTGGCCAGTGAGACCATTGCCTCTCTGCCTATATAAGGAGAGGCCAGGCCTCAGTAGTAAGGGTTGGTCTCATTGCATTTAAGGCAGTAGCTAGAGAATACAGCTCAAAGAGCACTTGTAGTTCGTATATCACCCATAGTCAGATCTGACAGGAGTAGGAGTTTTACCTCATCACGAGGGCTCCGAACCTGGGTACTTCCTGCATCCAGCTACGCTTTCTTGTACCCAATCCCGCATGTGGACGCCGTCGATAGCTTCCCTGCTAGTCCCCACACCTCTATCTAACCTTCTTAGGTACTGTCGTTCCCAATACAACGACACCGGCTCTTCATTGCATCGTCGTGTCCGACCGCGCTAAGATCCATCGACATTGGTACTCGATGACACCGCGATGTCGAAGCTCGTACCGGCCGCGTAGGAGGAGCGTGGGGTACCTGCAGCGTCAGACGAGCGCAAAGCAGCAGCCAGGACGGGGGCGCGTGTTGTACCGGCGAGTATGGACACGAAGACAAACGAGAAGAAGACCAGGAAGAAGAGAGGAGATAGCTATTTGGACGAGTCCGACTCGGCCAACGAGGAGGCGTTCATCGATCAGTTGGAGGCAGAAGCGGAGGAGAGTGACGTGGACCCATGGGACTACAAATAGGAGGAGGAGGACTCCGATGAGGAGATAGCGCGCTTATTCGAGGAAGGGGGCAGTGTCGAGTCGTCAGAGGAGGACACCGACGGTAGCGATTGCAGGGACCATGGCGTTGACGAAGACGAGGATGAACCGGAAGACGAAGACGATGGCTTCTTTGAAATATGATCATTTATTTTATTTATTTTAGTTAGATAGATGGATTTTCACTTGTTTATGGAGGTAAAGTATCGGCGGCACAGATAGAGAGGTGGCATGGATTAACCATGCATAAAAAAAGTGGAGAAGGGAGGGGTTAAGCTGCCCGTTGGATCACATAGGATCAATGGTTGGTGGAGACGATCTGCGTGACATCTATGTCAGCCAATTAGGGCGTAGCATCCAGAGTGAGCACACGTTTGGGATCTCCACATGTTTGGGCTTTTGTGAGATTTGTGACCGAGAGAGAGGGCAAATCTCTTTTCACCATCCGCCTATGGATCCACTAGTGTCATTGCATGTGTGTTCTTCTCATTAACCACGGCTAGAGTCATTGCCTGTGTGTTCTCTTCAGAGACCACACATGGATCCACCAGTGTCATTGCATGTGTGTTCTTTACACTAACAACAACTGGAAGTCATTACATGTGTGTTCTTTTCACATACCACATATGGATCCACCAGTGTCATTGAAATGTGTGTTCTCTTCAGAGACCACACATGGATCCACCATTGTCATTGCATGTGTGTTCTTTTTACTAACAACAACCAGAGTCATTGCATGTGTGTTCTTTTTACTAACAACAACTAGTGTCATTGCATGTGTGTTCTCTCAGAGACCACACATAGATCCACCAGTGTCATTGCATGTGTGTTCTTTTTACTAACAACAACTGAAATCATTGGATGTGTGTTCTTTTCACATACCACATGTGGATCCACCAGTATCATTGAAATGTGTGTTCTCTTCAGAGACCACACATGGATCCACCAGTGTCATTGCATCTGTGCTCGTTTTACTAATAACAACCAGAGTCGTTGCATGTGTGTTCTTTTTACTAACAACAACCAGTGTCACTGCATGTGTATTCTTTTTACTAACAACAAGCAGAGTTGTTGCATATGTGTTCTCTTCATAGACCACTAGTGTCATTGCATGTATTTTCTTTTTACTAACAACAATTGGAGTCATTTCATGACTGTTCTTTTCACATACCACATATGGATCCACCAATGTCATTGAAATGCGTGTTCTCTTCAGAGACCACACATGGATCCACCAGTGTCATTGCATGTGTGTTCTTTTTACTAACAACAACCAAAGTCATTGCATGTGTGTTCTTTTCACAATCCACCTATGGATCCACCTGTGTCATTGCATGTGGAGACCACACATGGATCCACGAGTGACATTGCATGTGTGCTCTTTTTACTAACAACAACCAGAGTCATTGCATGTGTGTTCTTTTTACTAACAACAACCAGAGTCATTGCATGTGTGTTCTGTTCAGAGACCACACATGGATCGACCAGTGTTATTGCATGTGTGTTCTTTTTACTAACAACAACTTGATTCATTGCATGTGTGCTGTTTTTACTAACAACAGCCAGAGTCATTGCATGTGTGTTCTCTTCAGAGACCGCACATGGATCCACCAGTGTCATTGCATGTGTATTCTTTTTACTAACAATAACCAGTGTCATTGTATGTGTGTTCTTTTCGCAATCCACCTATGGATCCACCAGTGTCATTGCATGTGTGCTCTTTTTACTAACGACAGCCAGTGTCATTGAAATGTGTGTTCTCTTCAGAGACCACACATGGATCCACCAGTGTCATTGCTTGCGTATTATTTTTACTAACAATAACCAGTGTCATTGCATGTGTGTTCTTTACACTAACAACAACTGGATTCATTGCATGTGTGTTCTTTTCACATACCACATATGGATCCACCAGTGTCATTGAAATGTGTGTTCTCTTCAGAGACCACACATGGATCCACCAGTGTCATTGCATGTGTGTTCTTTTTACTAACAACAACCAGAGTCATTGCATGTGTGTTCTTTTTACTAACAACAACTAGTGTCATTGCATGTGTGTTCTCTTCAAAGACCACACATAGATCCATCAGTGTCATTGCATGTGTGTTCCTTTTACTAACAACAACTGAAATCATTGCATGTGTGTTCTTTTCACATACCACATATGGATCCACCAGTGTCATTGAAATGTGTGTTCTGTTCATAGACCACACATGGATCCACCAGTGTCATTGCATCTGTGCTCTTTTTACTAATAACAACCAGAGTCGTTGCATGTGTGTTCTTTTTACTAACAACAACTAGTGTCACTGCATGTGTATTCTTTTTACTAAGAACAAGCAGAGTCGTCTCATATGTGTTCTCTTCATAGACCACACATGGATCCAATAGTGTCATTGCATGTATTTTCTTTTTACTAACAACAATTGGAGTCATTTCATGACTGTTCTTTTCACATACCACATATGGATCCACCAATGTCATTGAAATGCGTGTTCTCTTCAGAGACCACACATGGATCCACCAGTGTCATTGCATGTGTGTTCTTTTTACTAACAACAACCAAAGTCATTGCATGTGTGTTCTTTTCACATACGACATATGGATCCACTAGTGTCATTGAAATGTGTGTTCTCTTTAGAGACCACACATGGATCCACCAGTGTCATTGCATGTGTGTTCTTTTCACAATCCACCTATGGATCCACCTGTGTCATTGCATGTGGAGACCACACATGGATCCACGAGTGTCATTGCATGTGTGCTCTTTTTACTAACAACAACCAGAGTCATTACATGTGTGTTCTTTTTACTAACAACAACCAGAGTCATTGCATGTGTGTTCTTTTTACTAACAACAACCAGAGTCATTGCATGTGTGTTCTGTTCAGAGACCACACATGGATCCACCAGTGTTATTGCATGTGTGTTCTTTTTACTAACAACAACTTGATTCATTGCATGTGTGCTGTTTTTACTTACAACAGCCAGAGTCATTGCATGTGTGTTCTCTTCAAAGACCGCACATGGATCCACCAGTGTCATTGCATGTGTGTTCTTTTTACTAACAATAACCAGTGTCATTGTATGTGTGTTCTTTTCGCAATCCACCTATGGATCCACCAGTGCCATTGCATGTGTGCTCTTTTTACTAACGACAGCCAGTGTCATTGAAATGTGTGTTCTCTTCAGAGACCACACATGGATCCACCAGTGTCATTGCTTGCGTATTATTTTTACTAACAATAACCAGTGTCATTGCATGTGTGTTCTTTACACTAACAACAACTGGAGTCATTGCATGTGTGTTCTTTTCACATACCACATATGGATCCACCAGTGTCATTGAAATGTGTGTTCTCTTCAGAGACCACACATGGATCCACCAGTGTCATTGCTTGCGTATTCTTTTTACTAACAATAACCAGTGTCATTGCATGTGTGTTCTTTTCACAATCCACCTATGGATCCACTAGTGTTATTGCATGTGTGCTCTTTTTCCTAACAACAGCCAGAGTCATTGCATGTGTGTTCTTCTCACATACCACACATGAATCCACTAGTGTCATTGAAATGTGTGTTCTTCTCATTAAGCATAGCTAGAGTCATTGCATGTGTGTTCTCTTCAGATACCACACATGGATCCACCAGTGACATTGCATGTGTGTTCTTTTTACTAACAATAGCCAGAGTCATTGCATGTGTGTTCTTTTCACATCCCACACAAGGATCCACTAGTGTCATTGAAATGTGTGTTCTTTTCAGAGACCACACATGGATGCACCAGTGTCATTGCACGTGTGCTCTTTTTACTAACAACAACTAGAGTCATTGCATGTGTGTTCTTTTCACATAGCACATATGGATCCACCAGTGTCATTGAAATGTGTGTTATTTTCACAATCCACCTATGGATCCACAAGTGTCATTGCATGTGGGCTCTTTTTACTAACAACAACCAGAGTCATTGCATGTGTGTTCTTTTCACTAATAACAACCAGAGTCATTTCATGTGTGTTCTCTTCAGAGACCACACATGGATCCACCAGTGTCATTGCATGTGTGTTCTTTTTACTAACAACAGCCAGAGTCATTGCATGTGTGTTCTTTTCACATACCACACATGGATCCACTAGTGTCATTGAAATGTGTGTTCTCTTCAGAGACCACACATGGATCCACCAGTGTTATTGCATGTGTGTTATTTTTACTAACAACAACTAGATTCATTGCATGTGTGCTCTTTTTTCTAAGAACAACTAGAGTCATTGCATGTGTGTTCTTTTTACAAACAACAACTAGAGTCATTGCATCTGTGTTATCTTGAGAGACCACACATGGATCCACCAGTGTCATTGCATGTGTGTTATTTTTACTAACAACAACTAGAGTCATTGCATGTGTGCTCTTTTTACTAACAACAACCATTGTCATTGCTTGTGTGCTCTTTTCACGTACCACATATGGATCCACTAGTGTCATTGAAATGTGTGTTCTTTTCACAATCCACCTATGGATCCACCAGTGTCATTGCATGTGTGCTCTTTTTACGAACAACAACCAGAGTCATTGCATGTGTGTTCTTTTTACTAACAACAACCCGAGTCATTGCATGTGTGTTCTCTTCAGAGACCACACATGGATCCACCAGTGTTATTGCATGTGTGTTACTTTTACTAACAACAACCAAAGTCATTGCATGTGTGTTCTTTTAACATACCACATATGGATCCACTAGTGTCATTTCCTGTGTGTTCTTTTCACAATCAACCTATCGATCCACCAGTGTCATTGCATGTGTGTACTTTTTACTAACAACAACCAGAGTCATTGCATGTGTGTTCTTTTCACATACCACATATGCATCCACCAGGGTCATTGAAATGTGTGTTCTTTTGACTATCCACCTATGGATCCACCAGTGTCATTGCATGTGTGCTCTTTACTAACAAAAACCAGAGTCATTGCATGTGTGTTCTTTTTACTAACAACAACCAGTGTCATGGCATGTGTGTTCTTTTCACATACACACATATGGATCCACCAGTGTCATTGAAATGTGTGTTCTTTTCACAATCCACCTATTGATCCACCAGTGCCATTTAATGTGTGCTCTTTTTACTAACAACAACCAGAGTCATTGCATGTGTGCTCTTCGCACATAACACATATGGATCTACCAGCGTCATTGAAATGTGTGTTCTCTTCAGAGACCACACATGGATCCACCAGTGTCATTCCATGTGTGTTCTTTTTACTAACAACAACCAGTGTCATTGCATGTGTGCTCTTTTTACTAACAACAACCAGTGTCATTGCTTGTGTGCTCTTCTCACATACCACATATGGTTCCACTTGTGTCATTGAAATGTGTGTTCTCTTCAGAGACCACACATGGATCCACCAGTGTCATTGCATGTGTGTTCTTTTTACTAACAACAACTAGAGTCAATTGATGACTATTCTTTTCACATACAACATATGGATCCACCAGTGTCATTGAAAATTGTGTGTTTGCCTCATTAACCACAGGTAGTGTCATTGCATGTGTGTTCTCTTTCAGAGACCACAGCATCGATCCACCAGTGTCATTGCATTGTGTTTTTTTTGACAATCCACCTATGGATCCACCAGTGTCATTGCATGTGTGCTCTTTTTACTAACAACAACCAGAGTCATTGCATGTGTGTTCTTTTTAGTAACAACAACCAGTGTCACTTGCATGTGTGTTCTTTTCACATACACACATATGGATCCACCAGTGTCATTGAAATGTGTGTTCTTTTCATAATCCACCTATTGATCCACCAGTGCCATTAAATGTGTGCTCTTTTTACTAACAACAACCAGAGTCATTGCATGTGTGTTCTTTTTACTAAGAACAACCAGAGTCAATGTATGTGTGTTCTTTTTACTAACAACAACCACAGTCATTGCATGTGTGCTATTTTTACTAACAACAAACAGAGTCATTGCATGTGTTATGTGAGAGACCACACATGGATCCATCAGTGTCATTGCATGTGTGTTCTATTTACTAACAACAACTGGAGTCATTGCATGTGTGTTCTTTTCACATACCACATATGGATCCACCAGTGTCATTGAAATGTTTGTTCTCTTCAGAGACCACACATGGATCTACCAATGTCATTGCATCTGTGATCTTTTTACTAACAATAACCAGAGTCTTTGCATGTGTGCTCTTTTTACTAACAACAACCAGAGTCATTGAAATGTGTGTTCTCCTTAGAGACCACACATGGATCCACTAGTGTCATTGCATGTGTGCACTTTTTACTAACAACAACTAGTGTCATTGCACGTGTGCTCTTTTTCCTAACAACAATCAGTGTCATTGCATGTGTGCTCTTTTTACTAACAACAACCAGTGTCATTGCATGTGTGCTCTTCTCACATAACACATATGGATCCACCAGTGTCATTGAAATGTGTGTTCTCTTCAGAGACCACACATGGATCCACCAGTGTCATTGCATGTGTGCTCTATTTACTAACAACAACCAGTGTACTTGCATGTGTGCTCTTTTTACTAAGAACAACCATTGTCATTGCTTGTGTGCTCTTTTAATATACCACATATGGATCCACCAGTGTCATTGAAATGTGTGTTCTCTTCAGAGACCACACATGATCCACCAGTGTCATTGCATGTGTGTTCTTTTTACTAACAACAACTAGAGTCAATTCATGACTATTCTTTTCACATACAACATATGGATCCACCAGTGTCATTGGAAATTGTGTGTTTGCCTCATTAACCACAGCTAGTGTCATAGCATGCGTGTTCTCTTCAGAGACCACGCATGGATCCACCACTGTCATTGCATGTGTGTTCTTTTTACTAACAACAACTGGAGTCATTGCATGTGTGTTCTTTTCACATACCACATATGGATCCACCAGTGTCATTGAAATGTGTGTTCTCTTCAGTGACCACACATGGATCCACCAGTGTCATTGCATGTGTGCTCTTTTTACTAACAACAACCAGTGTCATTGCATGTGTGCTCTTCGCACATAACACATATGGATCCACCAGCGTCATTGAAATGTGTGTTCTCTTTAGAGACCACACATGGATCCACCAGTGTCATTCCATGTGTGCTCTTTTTACTAATAACAACCTGTGTCATTGCATGTGTGCTCTTTTTACTAACAACAACCAGTGTCATTGCTTGTGTGCTCTTCTCACATACCACATATGGATCCACTTGTGTCATTGAAATGTGTGTTCTCTTCAGAGACCACACATGGATCCACCAGTGTCATTGCATGTGTGTTCTTTTTACTAACAACAACCAAAGTCATTGCATGTGTGTTCTTTTCACATACCACATATGGATCCACCAGTGTCATTGAAATGTGTGTTATGTTCAGAGACCACACATGGATCTACCAATGTCATTACATGTGTGATCTTTTTACTAACAACAACCAGAGTCTTTGCATGTGTGCTCTTTTTACTAACAACAACCAGAGTCATTGAAATGTGTGTTCTCCTTAGAGACCACACATGGATCCACCAGTGTCATTGCATGTGTGCTCTTTTTACTAACAAGAACCAGTGTCATTGCATGTGTGATCTTTTTACTAACAACAATCAGTAGTCATTGCATGTGTGCTCTTCTTACTAACAACAACCAGTGTCATTGCATGTGTGCTCTTCTCACATAACACATATGGATCCACTAGTGTCATTGAAATGTGTGTTCTCTTCAGAGACCACACATGGATCCACCAGTGTCATTGCATGTGTGCTCTATTACTAACAACAACCAGTGTACTTGCATGTGCTGCTCTTTTTACTAAGAACAACCATTGTCATTGCTTGTGTGCTCTTTTAATATACCACATATGGATCCACCAGTGTCATTGAAATGTGTGTTCTCTTCAGAGACCACACATGGATCCACCAGTGTCATTGCATGTGTGTTCTTTTTACTAACAACAACTAGAGTCAATTCATGACTATTCTTTTCACATACAACATATGGATCCACCAGTGTCATTGGAAATTGTGTGTTTGCCTCATTAACCACAGCTAGTGTCATAGCATCGTGTTCTCTTCAGAGACCACGCATGGATCCACCACTGTCATTGCATGTGTGTTCTTTTTACTAACAACAACTGGAGTCATTGCATGTGTGTTCTTTTCACATACCACATATGGATCCACCAGTGTCATTGAAATGTGTGTTCTCTTCAGTGACCACACATGGATCCACCAGTGTCATTGCATGTGTGCTCTTTTTACTAACAACAACCAGTGTCATTGCATGTGTGCTCTTCGCACATAACACATATGGATCCACCAGCGTCATTGAAATGTGTGTTCTCTTTAGAGACCACACATGGATCCACCAGTGTCATTCCATGTGTGCTCTTTTTACTAACAACAACCAGTGTCATTGCATGTGTGCTCTTTTTACTAACAACAACCAGTGTCATTGCTTGTGTGCTCTTCTCACATACCACATATGGATCCACTTGTGTCATTGAAATGTGTGTTCTCTTCAGAGACCACACATGGATCCACCAGTGTCATTGCATGTGTGTTCTTTTTACTAACAACAACCAAAGTCATTGCATGTGTGTTCTTTTCACATACCACATATGGATCCACCAGTGTCATTGAAATGTGTGTTCTCTTCAGAGACCACACATGGATCTACCAATGTCATTGCATGTGTGATCTTTTTACTAACAACAACCAGAGTCTTTGCATGTGTGCTCTTTTTACTAACAACAACCAGAGTCATTGAAATGTGTGTTCTCCTTAGAGACCACACATGGATCCACCAGTGTCATTGCATGTGTGCTCTTTTTACTAACAACAACCAGTGTCATTGCATGTGTGATCTTTTTACTAACAATAATCAGTGTCATTGCATGTGTGCTCTTTTTACTAGCAACAAGTGTGATTTCATGTGTGCTTTTCTCACATAACACATATGGATCCACCAGTGTCATTGAAATGTGTGTTCTCTTCAGAGACCACACATGGATCCACCAGTGTCGTTGCATGTGTGCTCTATTACTAACAACAACCAGTGTACTTGCATGTCTGCTCTTTTTACTAACAACAACCATTGTCATTGCTTGTGTGCTCTTTTAATATACCACATATGGATCCACCAGTGTCATTGAAATGTGTGTTTTCTTCAGAGACCACACATGGATCCACCAGTGTCATTGCATGTGTGTTCTTTTTACTAACAACAACTACAGTCAATTCATGACTATTCTTTTCACATACAACATATGGATCCACCAGTGTCATTGGAAATTGTGTGTTTGCCTCATTAACCACAGCTAGTGTCATAGCATGTGTGTTCTCTTTAGAGACCACACATAGATCCACTAGTGTCATTGCATCTGTGTTCTTTTTACTAACAACAACTGGAGTCATTGCATGTGTGTTCTTTTCACATACCACATATGGATCCACCAGTGTCATTGAAATGTGTGTTCTCTTCAGTGACCACACATGGATCCACCAGTGTCATTGCATGTGTGCTCTTTTTACTAACAACAACCAGTGTCATTGCATGTGTGCTCTTCGCACATAACACATATGGATCCACCAGCGTCATTGAAATGTGTGTTTTCTTGTAAATACAAGCCTCTCCATAAGTTTGGACAAATCCAAACTCTTTGTTCACTTCATCAAAGCGGAGATTCCAACTCTGGGATGCTTGCTTTAGTCCATAGATGGATCGCTGAAGTTTGCATACCTTATTAGCATCCTTAGGATCGAAAAAACCCTTAGGTTGTATCATATACAACTCTTCTTCAATATTACCTTTGAGGAACGCAGTTTTGACATCCATCTGCCATATTTGATAATCGAAATATGCAGCAATTGCTAACATAATCCTAACCGACTTAAGCATCGCTACGGGAGAGAATGTGTCATCGTAGTCAACTCCTTGAATTTGTCGAAACCCCTTTGTGACAAGTCGAGCCTTATAGATGGTCACATTACCATCAGCATCAGTTTTTATTTTGAAAATCCATTTATTCTCAACGGCCTTTCGGTCATGAGGTAAGTCCACCAAGTTCCAAATTTGGTTCTCGTACATGGATTCCATCTCGGATTTCATGGCTTCTAGCCATTTGTTGGAATCTGGGCTCATCATCGCTTCTTACTACGTCGCAGGGTCATCCATTTCATCAACCATGAAATTCACAATAGGATTGCCGTACAGTTTAGGAGCTGCACGTGTCCTGCTTGACCTGCGAGGTTCGGTAGTGTCCTCTTTCGAAGTTTCATGATCATTATCATTAGCTCTCTCTTCATCAGGTGAAGTCAACTCCGAAACAACTTCCGGTGCTGCACCACTCGCCATTCCATGAAGAGAAGGTTCAATAACCTCTTCGAGTTCTACCTTCTGACTACTCACACCTTTCGCGAGAACCTCCTTCTCAAGAAAGGATCCATTCTTGGCAACAAAAACCTTGCCCTCGGATCTGTGATAGAAGGTATACCCAATTGTTTCCTTAGGGTATCCTATGAAGACGCATTTTTCAGCTTTGGGTTCGAGTTTATCCGGTTGAAGTTTCTTCACATAAACATCGCATCCCGAAACTTTAAGAAATGACAGCTTAGGTTTGTTTCCAAACCATAATTCATACGATGTCGTTTCAACGGATTTAGATGGTGCCCGATTTAAAGTGAATGCAGCTGTTTCCAGTGCATAACCCCAAATGACAGTGGCAAGTCAGTCAGAGACATCATAGATCGAACCATATCCAATAAGGTACGATTACGACGTTCCAACACACGATTACATTGTGGTGTTCCGTGAGGCGTGAGTTGTGAAACTATTCCACACTCTTTCATGTGTGTGCTAAACTCGTAAACTAAGATACTCTCCTCCACGGTCAGACCGTAGAAATTTGATCTTTTCTATTACGATGATTTTCCACTTCATTCTGAAATTCCTTGAACTTTTCAAAAGTTTCAGACTTGTGTTTCATCAAATAGATATACCCATATCTACTCAAATCATCCGTGAAAGTAACAAAATAACGATATACACCTCGCACCGACACACTCATTGGTCCACACACATCAGTATGTATGATTTCCAATAGATCCGTCGCCCGTTCCATTGAACCGGAAAACGGCGTTCTAGTCATCTTGCTCATAAGGCATGGCTCACATGTATCAAATGATTCAAAATGATGTGATTCCAAAAGTCAATCAGAATGGAGTTTCTTCATGCGTTTAACGACAATATGACCTAGACGGCAGTGCCACATATATGTAGACATATCATCATCAAGTTTAATCTTTTTAGCATTAACATTATGAATGTGTGTAATATTACTATCGAGATCCAACAGAAATAAACCATTAAACATAGGTGCATGAACATAAAAGATATCATTCTTATAAATCGAACAACCATGTTTTCAGATTTAAATGAATGACCACTTTGCATCAAACACGATCTAGATACAATGTTCATGCTCAGTGCAGGCACTAAATAACAATTATTTAGGTTTATAACTAATCCCGATGGTCAATGGAGAGGTAGCGTCCCGACGGCGATCACATCCACTTTTGATCCATTGCCGACCCGCATTCTGACCTCATCCCTTGCTAGTTGTCGCTTGTTCCGTAGCCCCTGAACCGAGTTACATATATTAGCAACCGATCCCGTATCAAATACCCAGGTGCTACTGCGAGTACTAGTCAAGTACACATCAATAACATGTATATCACATATACCTTTGTTTGCCTTGCCAGACTTCTTGTCTGCCAAATACTTGGGGTAGTTGTGCTTCCAATGGCCAGTCCCCTTACAATAGTAGCACTCGGTGTCAGACTTAGGGCCAGCTCGGAGTTTCTTTTCAGGCGTGGCAACAGACTTGCCACCCTTCTTTCCCTTGTGTTTGCCTTTCTTGTCTTTCTTCAAACCGGTGGTCCTATTGACCATCAACACTTGATGTTCTTTCCTAATCTCAACTTCTGCAGTCTTAAGCATTGACAGAAGCTCGGGAAGAGACTTCTTCATGCCCTGCATATTATAGTTCATCACGAAGCTCTTGTAGCTAGGTGGCTGAGATTGGAGAACACGATGTATGCCTAAGTCAATGGGACTCGTTATTCCCAAGGATACAAGCTTATCGACGTACCCAGACATTTTGAGTACGTGCTCACTAATGGAGCTGTTTTCCTCCATCATGCAGCTAAAGAACTTTTCTGTAGCATTATAACTCTCTACGGCAGCATGGGTATCGAAAATCATTTTCAATTCTCCCATGGTATCAAAGGCATTGCCATTTTCGAAACGCTTTCGAAGTTCTGGCTCTAGCCCATACAGTATGCCGCAATGAACTAAGTTGTGGTCCTCCTGACGAGTCACATAGACATTATTTTCCTCGTTAGGGGCATCAGAAGCTGGTGGGGGGCCTAGCACATATTGCTTT